>JAPWTK010000007.1:5095000-5630000 GCA_029963805.1 Aromia moschata | reverse complement strand
AAACAATATTTTCGTACTGTACTGTACAGTATACTGAACACTCTAACGTCTGTATATGAAAAATTACTACACGCTTTGTGAAATATACTTTTGTGATCATGAATTTTTAAAATATTCCAATCCGTAAGCTGATGTAATGAAGGCGATAGAGCACAAATCATAAAGTTGCAATTTCATTGACAGAATACATGTAATTAATATAATTGCGAACTAGGGTATAGAATTTCAGAGGTCAGTAGGGGCGGCAAAAATTGAATAGCCTACTGGCGGCAAATTTGTAAATCCGCCACTGTATACATATCATGTTAAATATTGAATATGATTCTTGAATTTATTATTTCTTTGAGTGATTGAAAGCTGAGTATTACGAAGATAGTGTTTTATGTATATTAACGTTATGTTTACTATTATTTTTATTCAATAATTTTTTTCAAAAACAAGATTTGTAGTAGATTAAAACGGAGTACGACAGTGACCTAATATTACTTATGGCATAAATAGAACAGACTTGCTTCATATTTCATATCAATTTTAAGGTTATGTTTTTTCATAATTCATGGAGGAAAACAAGTAACGTCGTAGTAGGTCAAAATCCTCTGGATTGGCCTATTTAATTTTGAATTCTTTTTACGTTTCCGGAACATAGATTCTGGAAATTTTTGTGAAATCACTTAAATAAAATAATAATTGCGCCATCTATAGTAACGTTTTTATTTTTTATTTTTACTATTGATTTTTGTAGCTTTTGATTTACTGAATACGATAGTCGCATTTTCAGCTTTTAAACTTTTTTTGCAGTTTTGGGTTAGCTTTTCTGAAAATTGTGACGTTATAAGGTAAATCGGACAACGGTATTATGTTCAGCATGTCAAAAACCTTCAGAATCACCTAGGGTACAAAAAACCTTGCATGTTTGTGTTGTCGATTATAAAATACTTAGACTTATAAAATAGTCCCCAAGTTGGCCGCGGAAAAAAAATACTGGGTGTTTCATTATTACTCAGGATTTTAAAATTACTGTCAAAACGCACATTATGTACAGCCATAGTTTTCTCAGATTACAGGGTATTCAAATAACATTTTAAAATACCGCTATTTTTTTTCTCGTTCATAGCCATAGTTGATAAATTTTTTTCATATGCTCATACTTGCAATAAAAGTTGGTATACTGGGTGTTTATTATACCAGGATTTTAAAATAACGCAAAAAGCTTATGTAAACATAGTTTTCCAGATACAGGGTATTCAAATAATATTTTACAAACAGATTTTTTTTTTAAATATTGTAAATATTTTTCAAACTATTGCAATCAAAAGTTGGTATACGGTTTTTTTTTTGGTATGAGAAAACCTACTATAAACATCGTCTTACTGTAGCTGCTAGAGGGCGCTCTGTGTTGTGATAGTTTTTTCCTTAATGCACTTTATGGCTTGTGCACACGATAAAACGAATATTACATTTATTTTTGTTTTCCATGGTCACAGCACACCTATGGTGATTGTTTTAAAAACAACAAATAAGGATAAATAAGGTTGCATCGAACGATAAAATTCGAAAATCTCAAAAACGACAAACCTCAGCAGATTTGGACAAGTATACCTTTTTTGTTTGGAAGAGCACAGGCAATAGGAATTTTTTATTAAAAAAAATCATAAAGTATAATAATATTTTCAAAAAAATATGTTCTTAAAATTGAATTTGAATACCCTTTACCTCGAACACTAAGTCTTTGACGACCTATGTGTACATAAGCCTTTTGTGTTAATTTTAATAGTTCTACCACATGTTAAAGTCCTGCTACAAGAAACTGAAACGACCTGTATAATATAATAGTTCGCATTTAAAAAAAATCTCAAGGTGCTTTATAGCTCTACGTTTAAAATGCAAGTCCCACAATGGCGGTAGTAGACGAACAGACGAACCAATACCTCGTCGAAAGAATAGAAATTGCTGAAATATTCAGGAGGCTCATTATGGCGAAAAATACAAATCTGCCAAGAACGGCGCTCTTATATGGAAGCGCGGTTTGGTGCGTGTGTAAGATGAGTGCCAGAAAGCGAACATTTCCAAATGGCATCTGTGTAGAGGAGAGGCCAGTGGCGCCGCAAGAACTCAGAAAGGTTAATGAGGCACAAAGATTTTAGACGAGCCACAAATGTTTTGAAATATGAGCAACTTGGTTGTGGTCATCACAATAATTGTAATGTTGGAAATATACAAGCAATTCGTTGTTCTGTCTGGTTTTCCCCCCAGTAAGTAAGTATCACAAACTGGCCCTACCAACAGAGCCAATCGTTCCATTTATTACAAAATTGAGAAGGACGACTAATTCTGATGGTTGGAAACTATCAGAAACTGGCTCCACGAACAGAGTTAATATACTCTCTCATCTCAGAGCCAGTGTATAATAGACACACTTGATAGACAGACTTGTGTAATTAGTAGTTAGACCAAAAGGGATAAATCGTGTAATTTTTGGAAGAACGTTAAGTTATGATCATTTTTCGTAACAGTTTCAGTCAAACTGATGGATTTTTTCCTTGCGCGATATTACGTACAAAAAGTATCCGGAAATTTGGATTTAAATGAACCGCTTAAAAGGAATTGGGGAAAAGGTTTTTTTCGTCGGGTTGGTAGCCCCTTTCTTAATTCCCAAGCCTGTTTAGAGCGCGATCTGTCACTCAGCGTGTTTACGTAGAATTGTCCAATGGAAAAAAATAGTGGAACGTTGTTTGTTTAAAATTTTGTGCCGCAAACGAAATTTGGTGTGCCGATACACTGAAAATGTTAAATAAGGCCTTTGGTGATTCTGTATGTCCAAAACACAGGTTTACGAGTGGTATAAGGAGTTCAAAGCGGGCCGTGAAATCGTCGAAGATTTGCCTCGCCCCGGTCAGCCATCGACCTCTACGACAGCCAATAACATCGACAAAATTAAAACATTAGTGCTTGAAAATCGCCACAGGAGTGTTAGAGAGTTGACTCAAGAGTGTGACATATCAACAATGTTAGCTCATGGTATTTTGAGTGATATTTTGGGCATGAAACGCGTCGCTGCGAGACTGGTTCCCAAAGAGCTGAATGTTCTTCAAAAGCGCATCGGAAGCAGGTTGCTTTGACATGATTTCCAGAGCCGATAGTGAACCAAACTTCATGACGCATCATAACTGGAGATGAAACATGGGTCTACGAGTACGACATGCAAACAAGTCGTCAATCATTGGAATGGTGCTATGATGATGAGGCGAAATCGAAAAAACCGCGCCAAAGTCGGTCGAAAATGAAGGTGATGCTGACGTTTTTTTTTTTTTGATTATCGAGGCGTGGTACATTCCGAAAGGACAGGCGGTTAATAAGGAGTATTATCTCTTCATTTTGAGGCGTTTACGGTCGGAACTGTGGAAGGGAAGTTCTTGGTGGAAGGAAAAATTCTTTTTTGGACTTTGCAGGACGACAACGCGCCATCTCACCGAGCTACGATTGTGACCGAATATAAGTGCCAAAAACTCAATAAATACGATCGACCAACCACCGTATTCACCGGATATGGCGTATTTTTGTACGTAGTATATATCTTCAGAAGACATATTAAAAATGAGACGACAGTTTGTTCACAGAACAGAATGGAATGAGTTGATGATGGAAAAATCCAAACTCAACTGGCCCAATATTTCTGATGGATAGAAACTATGAAAAATGCTTCTGCGAATGCAGTGATTGAAGATGAAGGATGAAAGTCCCGTCGATCATTTCAAAATATTGGGAAGAACGGTATGTTATGATTATTTTGGATGACAGCTTAGTCGAACTGAGTGATGTTTTCCTTGCGCGATATATTTTTGGAAAACGATTTCGTGGGGTCGTGTCCCTTCTGTCCTTGTCCGGGCGCCGCCTCTGGGATCGATACGCGAACGGCGGGCGCTGGCTCGATAAATTTATGGGGCGTTTTATTAGTTTTTATTCGGAAATTTCATTGTACGTATGCAAATAGAAGACGCGAGACGCGATCCATTGTTCGAGATCGCCCAAATAAATGGCAGCTGGGCTTCCAGGAGTGATCCGGCGTAATGCAATATTGATTTAAAGAATTCTCGGCGAGGAGACGGAGAGCGACGAAGAACAACATCTCGTGTAATGCATTATCCGGCCTATGCCTCGGCTTCGGCTAATATTATTTTTAGGCGAAGAAGAGGAAGGAGAAACGCTTCGCGTTGTTTTGATGCCGGGCGCGCTTTTAAAACTCGCCATTCCTCCGGGAATTAGTGGCAATGCGGTCGCCTTCTTTTTGCCGAGATATTCGAGAATTTACCGCCGGACGAGTTTCACGATTTTTCCACTCTCCGGCGGGTTTCCTCCATGAAAAACCCTAAACGTATTTAAGGAACATGTTTTCATGTTACAGTTCAAATAAACTTCACAACTTGGCTGTGAAAAAAAAAACGTATGTCTCCAATTTTTTTCCAATATGCCTGACATTTTTGAGCTTTGGATAATTTGGTGTAATGGTTTTTCCTTTGGATCTGATTGCTCGGATTCAAATCCTAGCAACTTGCAATATGCTTCGTCGAAGAAGAAACATTCGTCCAGGTTGTTGTTACAAAGATCCTTTTGAAAACCCACGACAAACGTGTTTCAAAATTCACAACCACATCAGGAAACGGTTCTTGAAACTTCAAGTAACAATCTCGAGAGAATGCGTCCATGTCTTTCAACTTCCCGTCTGTTTTCGAAGTAAGGCTACCACAAAAGTTGTTTGTTATTGGGTGAAGACCATTTTAAACAATTTTTCAGTTCAAACAAAGTTGTTTGTGAAGAAAAAAACCGTATGTGTCAGCCAGTTTTCTTCCAATATGACTGACATTTTTGAGCATTTGATAATTTGGTGTAATGGTTAAGTTTTGCCTTTGGATCTGATGACTTGGATTCAAATCCTAGCAACTTGCTATATGCTTCGTCGGAGAAGAAACATTCGTCCAGGTTGTTGTCATCAAGATCCTTTTGAAAACCAATGACAAACGTGTTTGAAAATTCATAACCACATCACAAAACTTTCTCGAAACTTCAAGTAACAGTTTCGAGAGAATGCGTCCATGTTTTTCAATTTCCCGTCTGTTTTTGAAGGTAGGCTACCACAAAAGTTGTCTGGTATTTGTGAAGATCATTTTAAACAATTTTTCGTAGAATCTACTGGAGCTGTTTTGATTTAGAACTATTAACTTTCTCTCTTTGGTTTACCAAAGAACCTATAAAAATATATTTGTGAAACACACATACAGTATGGAACAGCCAAATGGATTAAATTCAGTAGCTCCATTATTATGCTTTTTTTTTAGAAAATCCTGAGGCACGTCAATTTCTAATTCTAAAATGACATCTTGCGACGTAAAAATGTCATCCCTAAATTTTAACCCCCTTCAGGTGACAGCTACAACACCTAAATTTTCAAATTATAAGTAGGGGCTTGTGATACTTTATTTGAAAAGTATTTTCATTCTCTTTTCAAAATTCCTATGGTTTTAAATTTTATTGCAGAAATTAACAAGAAAGATAAGAAAAAAAGATAAGTTTCTCCAGCGTAGAAAATCCTTTACATTAAAATAATATTTTTATAAGTAACACTATTTGTCAATTTTAGGTTCTGAAATGTTAATAATAACAAAAAATAAATGTCTGTAATTGTCGACATGCCCTACTATAAAATAAAAACTTACTAACAAATACGTACAATTTTTTGTTTGACAATCGAACGACAAAAACGAGCAAGCAGCAAAAAAACAAACCTGAAATTTAAGAAGTTAGCAGTTATCAGCTTTAGTGAAATTACCTAGAAACATACTTGTCATTGTAACAGTAGTTAACAGTTATCAGTGTTAAAATTTTTGCTTTAGTTTTCGTGTTGCAATTCATATAATAATAATGTTGTACCGACGATGGCAAACTTGTATCCAGCCGAAGGAAACCCACAATGCAATATGGTTCCAGCAGGATGGTGCACCAGCACATTACGAAGTCAATGTCCGGCTATATCTTCACACAATCTTTCCAAATCGCTGGATAGGGAGACGTGGTTATGTAGAATGGTCTGCACGATCACCTGATCTCACGCCGTTAGACTTCTTCCTATGGGGATATGTAAAAAGTATGGTCTACAAAACCAAACCCGACGATTTAGCTGACTTAAGAAGAAGAATAAGACTTGCAAGTAGGTCGATTTCCCTGCAGATGTTAACTAACGTTAGAAGACATTTTTATTTACGTCTAGGACGTGCCAAGATGCTGGAGGCATGCATTTTGAACATCTACTGCATTAATAACGATTTGTTTTTTATTTTAAGAATTTAGAATTAAGTTTTTAAAGTTAAATTTTTAAGTTTTAGAATTAGATTGACGTGTCTCAGAATTTTCTACAAAAATGCATAATTGAGGGGTACAGATGCAAAACTCACATTATCCATAATTTTTCGAAATAGAGTTAGTGGCGCTATTTTGTTCATCGTGTTGAACTACACCATTTTAAATTTTAAAAGTGGTATAAAACTCACATTTTCGTATTTTATTTAAATTGTGGAATCTGTGAATTGTTTCAAAACTCTTGTACTTTGTAATTTTAGGTTCATTATAAAAATATTTCACTTCATCAGTCAATGATGATAATAAAACCGTATTCTAAGTATTTTGTGCAACTTTTTATTTTGATTATGAACTACCATATTACATAAAATTTTTATTCATATACCATTGAGTTTGTTTCCAAGTTCCTTTTCTTAGCTTAACTTCATGAATTCCAGTGTAAAAATAATATTATATAGAATTCTGGAGAA
This sequence comes from Aromia moschata, assembly GCA_029963805.1. Lineage (NCBI taxonomy): Eukaryota > Metazoa > Arthropoda > Insecta > Coleoptera > Cerambycidae > Aromia > Aromia moschata. Next base: position 5,623,179 of record JAPWTK010000007.1, on the reverse strand, counting down.
AAACGACCATTATCCAAAAAGTTGTATCAAAACTCACATTATCCAAATTTTAATTCACTTTCTTGGAGTCAAATATTGTTGTGCTATCATTTCACCAATTGTGAAAAAAGTAACGTTCTAATACAAATACCAAAAAAGTTCACAGCGTCAAGTCACTTGAAAATGAGAAATCAGTTAATCCTTCTTTCTGAACAATTTTCAAAAGGGATAATGCTCAGTTTTGCATCTATACCCCTCAAATGTTCCGTTATTATTGTAAACACATGTGAACACACTGTATATAATTGTATTAGTACCCAATACTATCCTTTGTTGTGAAATCTAATAGCTCACTGTTCTCCATGACTCTCAGGTGCATTTTTAAATCGTAATTTTTTTCATAGTTCCCGTTTCCTGGCCATCGAGAAATGTTTTTAGGGACCTAATGAGACAAGTAGCGCCAAACCTTTGCAAAACCGTGTTTATCGTCGCATAAGTGTCGAGCCAAGTTGAGCAACATTCAAATCACTCCCGTCTACACACGCTTCTTCGTCCGCGGGTTTCCTCCTTAATTTCGCCTTTTATAAGCCCTTCGGTAATTAAAGCTGGAAACACATATTTTTGTCTTACGAATTTTTTATTATACCATTCGTCGGAAGTTTGTTGTGCTTTTGCGTTCTTTGTAGAACACTTCTTTGTTACAACTTATTTATTTGGTACAACAGCCCCAGCAGATAGATTGGGTACCTAATTTCAATAAGGGGTCAATTGAGAGCTCGATATTCATCTGTTCTTTTGTGGGGATGCTTAATTAGTAAAGTATAGTATAAAGTAAAGTAAGTTTAATTAGTAAAGTAAAGTATAGTATATTAGTAAAGAGTTTGTGAAGAAATATGTGCATATTTCCAGTTATTGTATTGTTAATCAACAAAACTTTCTAGAGGTTGTCAATGGTGCTCAGTTTGAATATTGAAATTTATTATTGAAATTTGCTTTTATTTCTAGTACCTACATCTTTTCGTTTAAATAAAAGTCGATTTAAGTCGTTTTGCTTGCATTTAACGTTTTTTCCAGTTCTGCCATAAAAAATAGGAGACAAAACAAGTAGCCGAAAAATTCAAAAAAATCTGTGAAATTTTCATTTTGTTCACTACTTTACAAAATGACTGTGTACGGGGTGAATCATAAGTAATGGCACATAGTACAACAATAGATTCCTGAGGTCAAAATTTCATTCAATTACTTATTCACCCTGTATAAAAATAAAGTAAGAAAATTTTGAAAACTAGAGGAGAAAATACGACTCTACTAAATCTCCGTAACTGGAAAATGTACAACTAGTCGCCTAGGCTTAACAAAGGATATATCTATAACAAATTTCTCAGCGTTGGCGTTGATGTATCGATGTATTGCTCTCGGGTTTAATTAAGAAACCAGTAAGTCGCTGAGAAAAAACTATCGCTTCCATTATTAAATGGGAATTCGAGAGATGAAGCCTCTCCGCGAAATAAAAAGATCCTATCGGAAATTGTATGGATCTGGGGGCAGGACAATGGCCATTGATGGAGTTTTCCAAACGGAAGGGCAAAGGAGAGGAAGTAGCCGGCGTATAAGTAGCGGGATAGAAATTTCGAAGGCATCCTCCGCGCTTCGCGTGGCGTGCGGGGAGAGGCGGAGGGGGTGTAGCGGGGGGCGGGGGACCGCCGCCACCTCTCAATATCACCGCGAGGTGGTGAACTTTTATCACGATTGGGTAAAACATTTTTATCTCTCTCTGTTTATTTTATTACTTTTCACCCTAGTCTTGGCGAGGCCGTAACCTCAGTGGCGGCGAAGAAACAATGTTCAGAAGGGTCACAACATTCGCAACAATTATTTATTGAATTAATACATAATACACGTATTGTTGGCACTGCCATGTCAGCTCAATGAAGACAAAGCGATTAATTCTGACTTAGTCAAGATCAAGAAGACTAGAACTAAGGAGACCGAAGTCGTTCGGTGTCATGGTCTTATATCTGTCCGCCTCCAAAAGGCGCTGTAAGCAGTGCTGTGCTGTGCTGTGCTCGAACGTGGTCTGCGAAAGTCACGTGATGAACATCGGACCACATGTGACTGTTTATGAATGTGGGCTGTCAATGCGTATGCTTACATGCTGTTTGGCTTCAATAAAAATACAATCAGAATGTTAAATAAATATGGATCGAAAGTGCTGTGTTGCATTGTGTGATACAAGAAGCGTTCCGAAGTATCAGAATAACCGGACATTATTTCAAATTACTCATGTATGTATGAAACGAAATATTTTCCTTTGTAATATTGTTAACGTTGAAGCACGTAACATTAAATATTTTGAGTACATTTTCATATTGATAATTACGAAAAGTAATTGCAAAGGTAACAACAAATTAACGAAAAATATCGAGCGTCTGCCACATGTCACTGTATTCGCACCACGGACATTCACACAGACTCACACATATTAGTACAGAACGACATTGCTTACAGCGCCTCTGGAGACGGACATATTCGAGCCCCTCGCGTTATTATACAGCGAAAAGCCACAGCTTAGTTCTAGTTTTCTTGGTTAAAATCCCAGTAGCGTAACGTAGTGAATCATCCCGAGTTTACTCAGTTTTTACAAAAGTGTGTACCGGGAAGTATAGTGACGTGAATGTGACCGAAACGATATTTGGCTCCGATGAAATTCAGACCTCAATTGTCAATTAAATACAGGATAAACGTATTTGGTTGTAGATGTTGAAAGGTTATTATCAACGTATACATGGATTTTCAGAGACAGAGGTCAAAGATTAACACTTGAACAATCGATGTTTTTAGTTTTTTAGTAATCTGAGAGATATGGTGGAGTGGAAGAAAAACGACCTCATTCTTGAGTAGTTGAACTCCGCCTTTTTAATAATAATGTAACTCATATGTAATTTACTAATTTCCCTCTCCAATACTTGTATAATTCACTTTAACTTTTGTTTGTATTATAAAGATAAAAAATATATATTTTTAAATTATAAAAATAAAAACGTATATAAATTTGCATTATTATTAAATAAAGACTATTTATTATTATTATTATTATTTTTTCGGAACAACACTGACAATATTTCTCTTTTACTGAATTTCTATTTTCAAAATTGGTTAAAAAAGGTAAGGAAACTTTTTGTAGATATGCATATAGACATGTGATTTTTCAAGTATTCCTATATTTGGTTTACTAAAACTGGGACTGTGTTTTCGTCCCTCTTGTTTTCCTTCTACGCCCTTGGGTAACCGTTATCCGTTCTAATCCCTATTCCGCCCTTACTGTTGCGTCAGCAAAATACAACATATAAGCTGGAAGAAACCTGACTTGGTTATGAGACGAGGACGCCGAAATAAGATAGAACTCGCGCGGATTTTAGATGATCGCGCTCGGATTGTTCTTGCTGGGGAAGTTTCGTAATTAGAAAAAAAAAGAGATAGAGGAACGGCAGGTTTTTTAATAAAATGACAAAAAACGGTAATAAAAACGGAGGAGTGTGGATAAGGTGTTTAGGTATACTCGCGGTTATTGAAAAAAAAAATATAATTAGTTGAGTGTACTAAATATAAACTCATTTGTGGAATATAGGAATATATTATTTAAATTAAATAAATGATAATGTCGCAAATTCATGATTATATATAAAAAAAATACAATAAATATTCACTGTCAATTTTTTTTGCTGACGCGAATAAGCATCTTGTTTATTCTCTCTCTATTTACATAATGTTTAGTCTATTCTCTATAGTCTCGTTAGGAGTTAAATATTCTAGGAGTTTAATGTTTTTAGATACATAAAACAGAATAAATACTTCACCTCCATTTAAATGGAACAATGTTTTTGTTGAATTAATAAAATACATGACATTTTTTCGTTTAATAGGCACATCTTGTGAAACACCTTGTCTTTTATGAGGCAATTATTAGTAGATACAGTAGATTATACATAATTAGAAGTAGATACAGGCTATTATATAAAAAATAACCCTATTTTTTAAACTGATAATTATTGTTATTATGTTGGTTTTTATTTTGCATAGAAGATATTTTCAATAATATTATTTAATAAATACATATAATTTATTTAAATGAAGTATCCAAAACCAAACCAAAAACCAAAATTTAGGTTATACAGGGTGTTTTCTAAGTAGTCTGAAATACAGAAGGAGATACTTCCTCAAGTGATTTTATGAAAAAAAAGGTCAAAGTTTTTTTTCTAGATGGCTTAGTTTTTGAAATACAGAGCGTAAAAAAATTTAACATCCTTTTCTCTTAAGTTCTCACATTATTTTCTTCTTAAATCTCTGGGGTAACCTAAAATTTACTTTTTAAATCGCTGACACTTTCGCATTTTTATAGAAGGCATGCTTTGGCTATCAATTTTTTCCAGCACTATCAGGGATGTGATATGGGTAGTCACTAGAATATTTTTATGAAAAAAACATGTACGCCACTGATACTATTGTTTTTTAATACAATTCTTTAACAACTTAATCTAGTGCTTAACAAAAAACGTATCTCGATTTTTTTTTTTTATTTAGGATATGGTTTAGGTAGAATACGTCATTTAATAATTGTACAAGAAAGATTAATAAATAAGTGAAATTTTAACAAAATTGTATTTGTATTTTAATTTAGTATTCGTTTATTAATTAGTTAGTATTTATATTATTTGAGGGGTATAGATGCAAAACTCACATTATCCACTTTTTAAAATTTTTCAGGAAGAAGGAATAACTGATTTCTCACTTTTTAAGTGACTTAAGACACTGAATTTTTTTTTTGGTATTTGTATTAGAACTTTAGCTTTGCTCTTTGCTTAACCAATTGAGAATTGGTGAAATAACAGCACAACAATATTTGACTCCAAGAAAGTGAATTAAAATTTGAATAATGTGAGTTTTGATACAACTTTTCGGATAACGGTACTCTTGCTCCAAATTATTCTACATAATATTATTGTTTACACTAAAATTCATTTTAGAAGTTAAGCTAAGAAAAGGAACTTGGAAACAAACTCAATGGTATATCAATAAAAATATTATGTAATATGGTAGTTCATAATCGAAATAAAAAGCTGCACAAAATACTTAGAATACGGTTTTATTATCATCATTGACTGATGAAGTGAAATATTTTTATAATGAACCTAAAATTGCAAAGTACAAAAAATGTTGACAGTAAAAAGTTCTAACATTCGAGTTGATTTTCGAGTTCGATTTGAGTTTTGAAACAATTTACAGATTCCACCATTTAAAATAAATATGAAAATGTGAGTTTTATACCACTTTTAAGATTTAAAATGGTGTAGTTCAACACGATGAACGAGATAGCGCCACTAACTCTATTTCGAAAAATTATGGATAATGTGAGTTTTGCATCTGTCATTTAGTGACTACCCACATGCCCACCCCTGAGAGTATTGGAAAAGTGAACAGCCAAAACATTCAAAATGTCTTCTTTCACAATGTGTAAGTGACAGCAATTAAAAAAGAAAATTCTAGTGTACTCCAGAGATTTTCTAAAAAACAGTTTTTTTTTTAACTTTAAAGCTCTGTATCTCAAGAACTAAGCCACTTAACAAACATTTTTATATGACCTTTTCTTCATGAAATATCACTTGCGGAAATATTTCCTTCAGTTTTTCAGACTACTTAGGAAACACCCTATATACTACTTTTAAAGAAAGTGTACGCTCTTTACAGAAACCAAAAATATTAATTACATGTGTCTAAAAAGAAGATCTCAAACATATTGACAGAAAGGTTAATGCCTCAACAGATAATTAAAACAATTTGTTTTTTTGCATATGTTCTGTTGTTGCATATGTATATGTATATATAGAACAGTGGTCAGTTTCGTGACACATTTTTATAGTAGTGGCTGCCACCTACTGCAGAGAGGTCCAAGTAACATCCTAAAAATATTAACGGGTATTTAAAATTTCTTCTTTTTGTATAAATTTAACTTTAAATTGATCACATGTAGTAAAATACAACGAGCGGTGAAAATTATGAGTAGCGAATAAATACCTATATACATATCGAAGTGTATTAATAGTGACGATTTATATTTAATACATGTAAGCGTTTATTGATATAATAATATTTTGATTATATTAAATAGCTTTTGTAATTACTCATTGCTTCAAAAAACATGTAGTTGATGGTACAGTGGTCAGCTTAAAAGTAGGTACAGTGGCCACTACTTTAACATATTAATAAATAATAACTGCTGTACCACCATTAGAAAGATGACTATTTACATAGAATGGCTTTAGCGCAGGTCAATTAAATTATACTCTTGTTTTCTACCCTAGTTTGTTTATGTATAGTATTTGTTAACGATTAGCAGTTAAACTACTTTGCTGTGTACATTTCAGTTGTTTGTTAAATAAATTTAGTCTGCATTATTACTATTATTATTTTTGTGACATATTTTTAACATAATACTATATCTTTATTCTAACAAATATCACCCGTTTGCATTGTTTTCTATTTTTTAAACAGTAAAGGCCACTGTATTCTATTTCCATTCTAAATTGAAATAGACACAGCAAAGTATTTGAATTTGGTAGGTAGAAAAAAGCAAGGTTGTCAGACATATTTTCTAAAATTGCTAAGCTCACTATACAAGTATACTTCATACTTCAGTAAACAAGTTAGTTCGTGACGTTCTTAGAAAGCTAGATTGGAAATATTTTAAAAAAATACATAGATATAAATTTATTAGTTAGCATTAAAATAAAGCGTTTAAAATTGTTTGAAAAAAATAATTATAAATTAAAACAACTTTATGTATATTACTATACTTAAGAAAATTTTGAAGAGCCGGCAACGCGCTGGCCGGTGCTCCATTAGACTACACACTGGGCAACCATCCAATAGACTATTGTGCGATGTGAGAGTATGCATCGAATACATACATTTCTTAAATACTTATTCGGTCCACTGTGCCATAAAATTTTTACGACGTCGAACGTCGACGAAATTTTTACGACGATTTACGACTTTAGAAATTCTATGTGTTTAAGGCGCCAGTGACGTGTATTTCAGCTAGGTTTATTAACACAGAAATTTTTTTAAGATTGTCTGGCTAAATGAGCATTATTTACAGCAAATTATATTACAAATATTAAGAGTTTTGTATGCAGGCTAAGTTTAATCTCCTATATTGATTTGAATGAAAAAAATTATTTCACAATTTTCGAATTTATAAAAAATATATGCACGCCCATGGAATCATAAGTTGCACCGCTTTTTTTGTTCCCCAGGCGTATTTATCATTTTCAATTAAAATTAGAAGGACTATACCATATCCTAATGGCCAGTGTACCATCAGAGTAGGTACAGTGAATGTAGGTACAGTGAATTCCACAAGAATGTAGCATTTGTCACTTAGTGCTATCAGGGTGGAGAAAAAATATTAATTCTGGCTTTTATTATATTTTTTTTTAAACTTGGCCACTGTTCCAGACTCTCCCCTACCTAAGTCTTGAGGTAAATGTTACGAAATACGAAATACAGTAAAGAAACCGAGTTGCAGCTGCTTAGATGCTAAAATTACTAAATACTACATTTTGTAAAAGATAATTCCAGTCTTGACTCTCAACAAGTTATTACATAGAAAAAAAGCACATCCTGCAAATCTAGCGGCCGTAAACCGTGCGTCTGGACCGTCGTCGCGCGCCGTCCCCAGTTAGACGTATAATTTACAGACAATGAAGCCGTCCGGTTAAAAACAAATAGAGAGCGCTCGCGGGGCGGCCGCCCGCCCCCGCTCGCCGCCCCCCGTCATACGCGCGCCGCGTGCTCACCGCGTCCTCGTCGGTTGCTGCCCGGCGGCCGAAGAAGAAGCGTATCGACAGCCGAGGCAGGGCGCTTGAGATTGCGTGATGGCCGCCGCCGCCGCCGCCGCCGCTCCCGCCGCCACCTGCTGACCGGCCCTGCCCAATGCCCGCCGTCGCCATGGCGACCACCTCGTCATTAAACCATCGCCTTATCATAACCGCTACGCCGACCCCGGCCATCTTTGGTCATCGCCGCCGCCGCCGCTCCCGGCCGCCGCCGCCCCCGCCCCCCGGCGAGCGTTTGTCATTCTCCGACCTGGCCGGCCGGCGGTCCGCAGGAATGCCCCCGCCCCTCGACACCCGAAGAGAAACAAAGGAAGCGGCCGTTTTATTAAAAACGAAGGGTTTTTCCCGGTCGGGGGGCGGCCAACTCAAGAGGCCAGCGCGCGGGGTCGCCGTCTCTCGGAGGTTTTTATTAAGGCGGTTACGGTCGGAGGGCGAGAATAAATCGAGTGTTTCAGATTTTTTTTTGGCAGGATATCTTGGTTAAACTTGAAATGACAATATACTCCTGTTGATGTGCTGGAATCAGCAGTAGCAGTGATGTACTGCAGTCTTATTACACACTTGTCACATTTTAAGAAATGTGTTGGACAATATGAATTTCCTCCCCTCGCCTGAGTCTAATTTCTGCTGGGGGCTGGGATGGGTAATCAACTCATTACTCACACAAGGTTACGTCAGTGGTCTGACGTAACCTTGTGTGACGTATAACGTCATACAATAGTTCATTTCAAACGTTGGCTCTAATGGATTTATTTGCTCAAAATTCATTCACCACGCAATACGACACACAATACATGCTTTGACCTTATCTGTTAAATATCTCTGCATATATTGACGTTCTATGGAATTATATGAATTTCGGAAACGATTCCGAGCCGGACCTGCTTCTAAAAACAGCAGGTGTTCCGACTCCTATAGTCAAACATGTTGTCGGTATTATTCACGTTAGCACTAAGCGATGTACTTAAATGGTCCGGCCGAAAAAAACTCGAAAGCAAAATATCCGCCAAGGGTGATGAACTTTACGCCTGTTTTTATGTGCAAAAAATTGTTTTGAAATCCCTATGCACAAAAACGATCCTGTCTTTATTTATAAACTATCGAACAGTGTACTTCAACCCGACCCGATATTGTACTGATAAACACAATATACCGAACCAATATTACAAGACCTACACATTCAGAAGATTGAAAGAATGAAGATCGCCGAGAACCATGTGCTTTTGGAGACTTGTTATAAACTGAAAACTTAAACTATTACGAAAGGGGTGGAACTGAAGGCAGTTTTTGCTTAACGCCAACGTTATTTTCTTCACATTGCACTGGAAATATTGACATTTATTTTTCAATTACTGAAGAAATTTTCAATTAGAATTTAAGAACTATTCAATTATAAGTTTATCAAACTGATGCAACGTTTTGGACGATTTTTCAGAAACCCGATTCCCATAAGATCCATCAAGATATAGTCAAAGTATAATCAAATTTCCCCTACGCTCAGTTGATTCCAGACCTTTCAGGATCTACAAAATTTATCGACTTACTGTGTCCGCGAATTTTATTTAATTCCATTGCCATTCTCGCCTGCAATATAAATGATCGAGAGCGATTGTTCGGTCGTGCACCGAGCACTGTGGCGGGGTGCAGGTAGTCCCAGTGCCTTTCGGGACGTGCACCCACAGGCCTCATTCAACTCCTGCAGGAAACAAATCACCTACACCGATTCGTACTCCGCGAGGCAGACCCCATAGATGACTAATGAGTCGACGCCACTTCATAACACCCACCCCAGAACGCCCGGCCTTATAGTGGATATCTATGTAAATCCGGGTGTAATTTATGGCTCTTATTGTGAGCAGAAGTGGTGAGGTGTTATTAATTTCGCGGAGATTTCTGAACCGGAGGCTGGCGGGAAAAGCTCGACCCCTTTTAAACGGGGTGGTATCGGTGGCGAATGCATTTTTGGTCTCGAAAATGAGAAATGGGAAGTTTGTGGAAGGGGTGCGACGTTTTTTCCTCATTCAGACTATTTTATGACAAATGAGTTGAGGTAGATGAGGCCACGTCTGTTTTGGGGTGGACTTCGTCCATATCATCCCTAATTTTTTAGTAATTAAAAACAAAACTTCTCTGCTTTGTGCTGTCATCCACCTCAAAAACTATCAATATCACTAATTTGTATTGAAATGCATCTGGAATGTTATGATAAATGATAATTTGGACGTGAACCAGTTGAAAAAGTTGTGGAAAATTTGTTACTAAACAAAATGTAACTAAATCTGTAAAATATCCGTTTTTTTCCTCTTTTCTTCTATATAACTCGAGAACTATTAAAAACATAGACGCGTTTTTAAAGTGTCATTATGTTTACCTTAAAAAAGAACGCATTTTAAATTTTCAAAAAGGGTTCGAAAGTTTGAATGCTCTTTTCTACATAAAAAAAAATAATTTTGGTCAAGGCTTTTTCAACGGCTCTATAAGTTTGGAAAAAACACGTTTTTTTTTACAAATAACTATATTGCAAAATTATTATGCAAAAACAATCAGACCGATTTGAATTAAGTTTGGTGTGTTGTTTTATCATATCAAAAATGTTTTTGAGTTATTGATCTGAAGGTCATATGTATAATCTAATGAAAAAACTGTTTTTCTTCAGTTTTTTTCCCAGTTGTTGCTATTTTATAGGGTTTATTACATTTTGTTTAATAACAATTTGCCACAACTTTTTCAATTGGCGTATACTGGGTGTCCCGGAAAATGTCGGAAATCTCTCGGATTCAGATAGAGCATGAAAAAATTCGACTACAAGTTCCTATAAATGTTTTTTCTACAGGCCCTCCCTACGAAGATATTTGTCGCTGAAGGATGCCGCTGGAAATCGGTTTTTCTTGAATAACTTTTAAAGTACCTAATAGAATTTTATAAAATTTTAATATGATAGACACTACTAAGGACCGCTTGAAATAATGTCCTTGATACATTATTAGCTTGTTTAGTTTGCCAGTGGCGGAATCAGTTTTACAACTTAATGCCTAAATTTTTAACGCCCTGTGTGATAAAAACTTAAAACAATAAAAATTAGATAGCTCGAACCATACACTAAAAAAGCTACTCTTGTGTAATGTTGATAAAGTGGACCGTTTTCGAGAAAAATAATCTTATTTTTTCATGCTCTATCTGAATCCGAGAGATTTCCCACATTTTCCGGGACACCCTGTATAGAAATAATCATTTTTTACGATATTCCAGAGGCATTCCAACAAAAATTAGGGATCATATGGAAAAAGTATTGTTTGTTTTCTATTTCTTTACAAAATATAAGATATAAAAAAACAACTCACCAAATGTGACACATCAAGCAGATAAACCTCTAAAACTAGCCAATGTTTATTAACCAATATTTATGTTCCGTCAATGTTTATTAACAAGTTCCACAAAAAACGATGCTGCAATGGAAAAAGTTGGACGACTCCGATCTATTATGGAGCACAAATTTAATTTAATTTCATATATCAAACAATTAAAATATGAATATCATTCGAAATCATAATTTTCATTAGGGAATTTTACACTCTGTACCACATTCTATTGGACCAATTTTTTTCGTTGGCAGAGTATGCGAACGATGGTGATTCAAGCACAAAGAAAGGGAAGATAATTATATGAGAACCAATATTACTTATCTTAATGAGAAGTAGAATGCCTGGAGCAGGAATCTCGGAATAACGCAAGATACAAAAGAGCTCCTTTACTGCGTATTTATGCAAACTAACTGAATAATATTCGGTGCATAAATTAACAATTTAATTTGAGGGAGAGCACTTCTCGGCGTTGTACCTTTAAGAGGAATGTAGGCAGTGGCGTTAAGGGTATGGAAAATATTGCTGATATTGTGATAACTGCTCAGTTATAATAGGAGAGTCTTTAAGGTATGATAATAATAAAGAAGTTTAAGTTGAAATCAAATGTCAAAATACATGTATTTACAAAAGTAACAAAAGAAAATAATTTGCAAAATTGTTTTAGTTCACTAATTTGCAAGGGGTCTTCCTTTTCATTATTCAAATAGGAAATGCTAATTGTCTAGAAAGAGGATGAAAAAAGGGAGTGAAACAAATCATAAAATACGAGGTGTAAGTAATGCATTGCAGACGAACAGCATCTTATGTACAAACCTTGCTCTTTTAAATGCCGTTGAGTTTGCTCAAATATCTTTTTTTTTGTTGAGATCGCATTTTGAAAATTTTATGTTTTTTGCACTTTTAGGTTAGGATATCTCGAAAACCAGAGCCAGCTGAGAGATTTGGACCTCGGATTCGGATTCAGCGCATCAAAAACCTTCGGAAAAATATATTCTGGTTTCTGGGTTAGAGGGTCGGCCTAATTTTGTTGGCCTGTGTTATTTTAAGTGATTGTTTTTGAAAGCCTTATAATTTGTTTCACCACCCCCGTATGTGATGAGGAATTCCTCATCACGTGTATGCGAGGGTAAGAAAATCCATAAGTAGAAGAATGAGTTTCGTTTACTTTAGAGACAAAAAAATATAATTAGACCCTTTCTGTTACACCAGCAATCCAAGTAATGCCGAAAAAAAAAACAAAATATCCACCCCCGTATGTCGATTTATCTCGCATCGGGGGAGTTCATTAAAATTGCAAGGATATTGGGATAAGTGAGTTAGCTGCGGAAGAGAGGAGAGGGAGGAGACAGAGAGAGATAGTAGGGGACACCTTGACAGTGGCGGTTTAGATAACGTCAGGAATAAAAACCAATTTGGTGGAATGACCTCCGGGGGCCGTTTGTCTCAATCAGGGCTTAGCCTCCGTGTCTTGCGACGCGACCCGTACAGTGCCCGATGCGAAATAATGAGAGTAATTAATTCAATTAACCGTTAATTAATGGGCTCCGTATCCGTGTATTTGCACGGCTCGCCTGCCCAATGTAATGGAGTTTTGAGCCGGCAATCAATATTTTCCAAGACTTACTGCGTTACGGCGGACCGGCCGCCATTGCCGGGGAGTTCATCCCCCTGCGTCGAGCTGCCCCGGTCTTCCTCCGGAGCTTCCGAAATTTTTACCAGAATTTTCCTGGTCGGATTTTTTTCCAGAATTTTCCTGGAAACTCGGTAAGGATGTTTCACATAAAAATAAAAAGATTTAATATTGACTTTCAGTTTAAGTTCCAAAAGTCGCCATTATTTTAGATTTAAGGGGTTACCTGCAGTCACGAGCTTACTCTGGACCTCATTTTTGACATTTTTGTTGTCTGAAAGTATGCAGTAGATTAAAACAACAATTAGTACGTTTAAACACTTTATTCTTAAATTTTATTCGCGAATTTTTATGAATATATATAGTAAAAAATGGCCTGTCGTCGGGAGCACGTTTTCGCGGTAGGGATGCGCTGTGGACACGATTTCTCGGCAAGCGGTAATCAGAAACAAACAAGCAATGTTGCACTTCATTCTACATCGAATCGGCAAGTGATTGAACAAATTATTTACGGTGATTATCGTAAAATGGCCACCCTTTTAACCATAAAACAAATTATCAGAAATTAAAATCCTACTTCAATCACGACCAATGTTATCCCAACATTTCCAAAAATAATTAACCTTATTTTCTTTTATTTGAAAATGTTTTGAAACCTTAAAAATCTTTATTTTTCTTTTCTTTAAATATTTTTTAAAATGATTTCAGACGGCGCCACGATGATACATAATACGTTTTTTCAAATTTTATGACTGCAGATAACCCCTTAAAACATCCCCAAACACTCCCAGATACAAAATTTTCAACCTCATATCGTTTGTAGTTCTTCCAAAATGTTTAACAAGACACTTACTGGGTCCAAGCCACCAATGCTTCTCTTATTGTTGAAAGTAGGGTTACGTACTTCAACTGTTGGGTTACGTACACCGCTTTAAAGTCATAAGGAAGGAAGGACACCTTATGACTGATGAATTATATTACTTTGCGGATTCTGGGAGGGTGGGGAACTTTAGAAGAACGCAACACTTATTGCCTAATGGGTCTCTTGTGCTTCCTGCTTTGGGAATTCAACCCATATAAGTCGCCAGCCGTCCTAATGTTTTAAAAAATGTGACGACTTTGCTTAGGAAGATCGCCCTTGTATTGGCCAATAATGGCCAACTTTCACCCAACATGGATTCTCTTATTGATGAGATGAGACGGTGGAGCACGCGAATAGTATGTACATGTCGCACGGTCTCCTCTTCTTACTAACAGCTTCTACAAAGGGGTGTTCCATTTAGCTTCAAGTTGTGGAGGTGTTTTCTCAGCTGACATTATTCAGTGAGAATACCTGTTACAAAACAAAGATTCTTGCTAGTCGTCGCCAGATATTTCATTACCCCTTCTTTGCTGAGGTTCATCAAATGCTACCTGGCAAATTGGGAGCTATCTGCTCCATTTCATAGTTCATTAAATTTCACATCGGTATGTACTTTAAGTAGTTGAATTATTGCTGTGATAGGCAAAGGATTAGAAAAGCTCAGGTTGAAAATGCTTTGACAGGATGCTTTCCTCGCCAACCTTCCTTGTTTTTCCTTCCAACAACCAGTGTTAGTGAGACCTGCATCCACAACTGCTTGGTGACATTCCTTTACTGTCATTTTACAGTTCTGTAGGGTTAGAAGTGAATAATTAATGAGTTACCTATATTTGAAGACTTTGACGATTGGCCATCCCACCGTGTCGCGTCAAAAGTGCAGTTTTCACGTTCGACTCCTCTCCTCGTTGAAATTCACCCCACGACGCGGGTAAATTTACATTTGCTTGTTATTAGCCATAACCCGGAGTGTAGTTACCGGGCGGAATTAGCATATTAGACGATGAACCGAAGACGACGCCGCCGCCGAAAGGCCGGGGGGTGGCGCCCCCGCCGCCCCCGGGGCAGCAGGTATCATCTCTCCGGGCCTCATCCGAGGATTCGCACCAATCGGCGCGTGGTTCGCGACCGGCATTCCCGTCACGTCCTCTGCCTCCGCGATATTACATTCGCAACGGAAAAATTAACATCACTCCTTTTATGACTGTTTAAAATTCAAAGGGGGCGCGTCCGACGAACGGCGGAGTATTTGGCCTAAGAGCTGGCCGGAATTCCGTTCTGTACCGTCGCGTCGATTAATTAAAAAAAAATAATAATAATGAGCGTTCAAATGAATCTGACCTCAAGTTGGTTTTGTAAAAAAAAAAAACGAGTTTGTCCTAGCCACATTTGTTCCAATATGTCTGAGATGTAAATAGAATTTTGACAGCTTGAGTTACATGCAATTTGGTGTAACGGTTAAGTTTGTATGTGACGGTCTGGGTTTAAATCCCAGCAGCTTTTTTATGTTTGCCTTTAATATGGGTTGTTTGACAGACGAAATCGAATACCACCTTGTTGAATATCCTGTAACATTATGTGCTCTATCACCATCTTGCTGGAAGTAAATGGTAGCAGTTTCGTCATTTTCCAACCGTTTTACGAAAGGTGTAATAATTTTTTTCCTATATCGTTCGGCACTCAGAGTTTTATTAATTAATTGGATCAGTTATTCTCGTTCCACTGACACCACACAAAATACCAGCTTTTTGTGCATGAAGAGTGGCTCCAACAACAAAATTGTCGGGTTTCTTGGAACTCCACATTCTCATATTCTGCTGAATTCACATAACTACTCAGACGAAATTTTGTCAACATTGTTGTCTTCAGATTATTATTTTAAAAGTAAGAAAACAAATGTAAGTCTTCCTGCCAAGAAAATGGAAAGGAAGACCTCACCGCAGGATAGAATACATATCAGGTACATCCCACTCAACGGAGGGATCAGTGATTGTGTTTTGGGGCGATTCGCGTTTGGTCGCGATTTTGTACACTTCCTATTTTAATGAGAACCGAGTCCCCGCATCTCTGAAGACAAGGACTGGAGTGGGGGCAGTTCGCTCTGATTTGTGTAACGTCACAGTACCGTCTGCGTCTGTCTCACTCAAGGAGTTGCACCTATTTGATTTGTCTAAAATTAAACTTTTTTTTTGGGATTTTTGTTAATTATCCAATTGAACAATCAAAATAGAACTTTCAGGGTTTATTAAACATATCCAAAGGTGCATAAAACAATTTTTTATTTAATTTTTTCTTTCAAAATGACGGCAGTACAGACGTCTGAATCAGAACGCCTTTTTTTTTAGGAAGTCTGCGGCCTTCAGAATAAAACTTTTCCATTTGCACCTAGGACAATTTTTTTTTTCGTATTCTGTATTAAATTTAGCAGAGAAGTACACACGATTATGAAAAAAAAAAAATTCCTGCAAATCGACGTGAATGAACGTTTTTTTGTTTATAAAAACGTTTATAAAAAACGTAATTGTTAATCAATGTTAATAATCGTGTGTAAAATCTCTTTAAAATCTATCTAAGAAGCTACAATTAAAATTTCAAGTCGATCGGATAAAAATTGCAGAAGTTATTTGTAAGGCCGTGTTGAAAACATGGTTTTGAGATAATCGCGCTTAAAGTTTTGAAAGGTATAAAGGGTATGCAGGTATAGACTGACCGCTCGATTAAATTTGAGTAGACCCGTACCAGCGCCATCTACACTTAGTATGAGTAACATTTATAAAAGTACTGACTGAGCTAAGCGACTCCAAACTGCTACTATAAACGCGCCAAGCGTTCAAAAGCGATTCGGAGCATCAGAAGTTAATTCAGAAATTTAGCTCTAAGGGTCGTTTAAAAAAAAATGTTGGACCATGGCTGCTATTGGATATCATTTTTGGGTTGTTTGTACGTCATTTAAGCCAATAAAAAAAATCGAAAAAAAAAAGAATTAAAATAGGTGTAAACCCTTAATAAATAGGCGTAGCCCCACATATTTCAAAAATAGCCACGTTTTATATCACTGTATTCAGAAAAAAATAGGAGATTCGGAGTTTTGAAAAAACACGGTTAATACAACTAAGAGACTCCATCAAGTTGACTATTCTTATTTAAACTTTTTACTTTTCAATTGGTTTATTTTTTGTTTTTGAAAACCGAAGACTTAGACATGACTGCTATCTATTCGCATAGCCAGAGTTGAGGTTTTTTTGGATGTCTCATTTAAATTTAATAAACAATAGCGTTATATATAACCTAAAATTCAATAGCGTTATTTTTTCGACAACGTTTCGTCGTAATTATTAACAGACATAGCAGGAGGGTCAATTCTTAGTTAACCACCCTGTACATGTTTAAATTATATCACAATATTCAAGCTCTATAGGGTGCGATGTCCCATTTTTACCTCTGGATTTTTACTGTACAAAACGTGGGGGTAATTCCATTAGAGATCCACACCAGGTTTCAGGCACAACCCCGTGGAAAATGCGATCAAAAAAAAAAAGAAAGAGAGAGAGAGAGAGAGCAGTGAAATGTAGGCGCTCGTGAGAAGAAAAATAATTTGTTTCAGTATAAACCGTGAATACACAAAGAATCCCGGAGAAGAAGGAGAGAGAGAGAGATAGGGGAGAGAATCCACGGCAATAAAGGATACAGCCCGAGGCAGAATGAAAAGCGATAGTCCAGATTATTAATGTTGAACATTCATTATAGGGGAGCGCCACGTTTGGTTTCTTAAATGGGAAACTTTCCTCTCGGTACGTATATTTATAAGTCTCCTCCCCCTGTTCGGGCAAAACGAAAAGAAAGAAATAGGTGATGTCGAGACTTATGGGATGCTCGATAAGATTCATTTCGGGCCCGTTCGCACTCCCCCCGAACGGCCGAGGAGGTGTTTTTATAACCGGTCCACCTCGATTTATCGCCGCCGATGAAGTGAAATAAAGCACTCCGCGCCAGATCAAACCCGGCCCGCTCGCCGCGGCGTTTTCGAGAGGGCCGAATTAGCGGGGCCGAAAACGAGACTAATACCGATTCCTGTGAAGCCGAATTGCCCGCATTGTGTTTATGTTAATGGCGGCGTAATGCACTCTTCGCGGATGTTTATTGTCGGAGGGCCGAAACGTTGCTTTCTGAGGAATAAATTTTCGGTTCCAAGATACCGGAATTTTAGCCTCCTGATTGGGAAGTTTTATTCGGACCCATTCTCAATAACTGGTTTAGTTGCGGGTAC
Organism: Aromia moschata; assembly: GCA_029963805.1. Classification (NCBI taxonomy): domain Eukaryota; kingdom Metazoa; phylum Arthropoda; class Insecta; order Coleoptera; family Cerambycidae; genus Aromia; species Aromia moschata. Next base: position 5,605,187 of record JAPWTK010000007.1, on the reverse strand, counting down.
TGTTAATTGATCGACTTCATGTTCATTATGCATCCATGTGAATTTGACTTTTCTTTTAGAATTCAATCTTTATACGAATAGTGGCTATTAAATAATCGAACGGATGCTGCTACCAACGCGCTGCGAGCGTGTCGCCACAAGTTTGAACAGAACTGTGTCTGGTGACACTTTCCCCACCCTGAGCTCGCTGGGCCAGTGGGACGCTCAGTTTGACTGTAGTAGGCATTTGAATTAGTCTACGCACCAGTGACGCGTCGAAAAAATGTTCAGTTGGAGCAATGGGTTAATCTCAAATTTCTTGTTAAACTGGGGAAACGTTTACATAAGCTTATGCAATGTTAAAAGAAGTGTTAGGGAATGAATGTTTATTCCGCACACAATTTTTTGAATGGTTTAAACGGTTTAAAGAGGGACGTGAAATGACCGAAGACGATCTGCGCTCCGGACGGCCCTCAACGTCAAAAACCGACGAAAACATTGAAAAAATCGGTAAATTAATCCGCGAAGAAAGCATCTGAGGGCTTGCTGAAATAACAAGAATCGACAAAGAATGTGTTCGCCAGATTTTGCATGAATCGTTCAATATGCGCAAAGTTTGCGCAAAAATAGTGCCAAATCTCCCGAGAAAAAGGAATGAATATTTGCGATAACATTCTAAACAACTTTGACACTGATCCAGGCTTGTTAGATACGGTGATTACGACCCCGAAACAAAGCGTCAATCCATGCATTGGAAGAGTCCGAACTCGCCACGGCAAAAAAAGCCAGGATGAGCAAATCCAAATTCAAAGCGAGGGTGATCGTATTTTTTGACATTCGAGGCATTGTTTACGTTCACTGGGGTCAGACGGTCAATCAACATTATTACATCGAGGTTCTGACGGCTTTTCGTGAGCATGTGAGAAGACGAAGACCCGATTTGTGGAAGACCAAATCATGGAAGATTCACCAAGACAATGCACTGGCCCATTCTGCTTTGTCGGTGAAGGCATTTTTTTGCAAAATACGGCATTAATGTGTTGGAACGACCTTGCCCCCTGTGACTTTTCTTATTTCCCAAAGTCAAATCGACACTGAAGGGGACAAGATTCGGAAGTGTGGAGGCGGTTAAAGCAAAAGCGACGTGGGTTCTGAACCAGCCGACAGAAGCGGACTTCCAGCACCAGTGGCGGATTTACCAGCAGGCTGAGTAGGCTGGAGCCTAGGGCGGCAGATTTCGCCCAAAAATGTTTGTCTTACAGAAAAAAAAAAAACATTATTATATACATAGATAAAACGAGTCTTGAAAATTTAACAAAAATTTCAATATTTTAGTACCGTACACTATACTGAACACTCTAACGTCTGTGTATGAAAAATTACTACACGCTCTGTGAAATATACTTTTGTGATCATGAATTTTTAAAATATTCCAATCCGAACGCTGATGTAATGAAGACGATAGAGTACAAATCATAAAGTTGCAATTTCATTGACAGAATACATGTAATTAATATGATTGCGAACTATGGTATCGAATTTCAGAGGTCAGTAGGGGTGGCAAAAATTGAATAGCCTACTGGCGGCAAATTTGTAAATCCGCCACTGTCCAGCACTGCTTTCAACAATGGAAAGGTCGTATGGAGCGGTGTAGAGATCGCCAAGGCGAGTACATTGAAGGCGAAAAAGTTGCCACTGTAATTGGTAACGAATAAAAAGTGTTATGACAGCAGTTCGGTTATTTAATAACCGCACCTCGTATGCTTTTATCTTTGAATTTGAAGTGTGTTATGTATTGCATCCCGTTCTTGCAACAGTCGGTCGAAGATGGTGCCTGCATTTCCAGCAGGACACCAGAACGTACGCTGACGAAATTCCACTGTACGATTTTAATTAGCTGACTTACCTCGAGCCCGCTCCTGCATCGAGCGACTCCAGCCTCCCCGGCGACCTTATGAACGGCGGGACATCGAAATGGTCTCACAAATCTCGGTCGCGCAGCAATACATCCCGCTAATTAAAACATATGTAACTGCGGAGCCAGATTACCTGCAGGACAATAACGAAACATTGGTGTCTCTAGCTCGGGGAAGCGGTAGTATCGATCATGTGGTACATTATTTGGACTCGAGATTCGTTTAAATGTATAGTCTTCGAATGTGAAACCATCTCGTAGTAGAAAAGTTTAAGCAGCGGCAAAATGTTTCAAATCCTCATCAATTAGATCGATAGATAATCACAGAAGTCGATCGATATACAAACACAAATTGACGGAAGGTACATAAAACAATAGCTGCTAATAAAAGCAGCTGCTCTATGCATCATCATCATCACACAAGATGCAAAGACTGATATTGTATTATGTTTACAATAATCGTCACGAAAATGAAGCAATTGTACTGAAAGCATTAAAGTTTTCGTGACCGTTTTGTCAGTCTTCTTCCGGATCATGTTCTGGTAGATTTTTGCTAGTTTTGTTTGCTCACTGGCTTTCAGATTTTCAAGCTTTTCTAAAAACAATATAGGGACATATCAACATAACCTGGAAGAAGTTTTACTTAACAATTTCACTTAAAACTGATCTTGAATCAGATGGAAAGAGTGAATAAATAACTTGATCGGTTGGAGTACCTGCAGCTGAACACAAAAAATATTGGAATCCCGTAATTTCCGACCAATCGACAGCAAATGCCTTCCCTTTGCAATAACTCCATTTCCTTAAATTGATACCATAAAAAAAGAATCGGGAGAATAGAAGCGGTCCTACTAGGGACTGATCTTCAATCCAAAGAGAGAAACACCCCAGCCCAATTCTACGCTATTTCAAACCTAAATATCTCCGACTGCGAACGCGCTTCTCTCATATCCTCCCCGAAATATGCATGGGAGAAACGCGGGGCTTTCCGCGGGTTTTTCGCTCCGTACGGCCCACAACGGTGCGGCAGCCACTGCATCGCCGGAATAGTCCAATCAACGAGCGAAAGCCCCCATGTAAATTGGTCACTAATTGTTATCAGCAAACAAAAAAATATGGTCGTTTAGAGAGAAAAATTCTAAGAAAGATAGCGTTCTTTGCGACTCGAGTTTTAATGGCGAACTTAACCAAAATAATTCGCAAAAGTAAAAAAAAAAACGGTTTATTGCAAATAAAAAAAAGCTTCAAGTCCTGCCCAAGAAAGTTAAATTAGAAAGTTGTAGGTCTTAAAAATGCGCGTCGAATGAAATCTGAACGAAAAAAATCGGTTCATAAACGTTTGAGAAAAATTTAAAAAAAACGTCAAAATTCGCGTTTTCGTATTTTTGCTGTATAAATTCCAATTTTGTTTGTTTGAACTAGAAATACAGCCCAAGACAAGCGGAAAATGACCCTTTTTTTAATAGATTCAAAAAAGTTATTTTTTTCGAGTTATAACGATTTCATAAAAAAAAAACGTTTTCAAAAATCCGCTTTTACAGAGGCAAAAATGATCGTACAGAAACGATCGTGGGCTCATTTTATTCGCAAAGACTTGTACTTTCATGCTATTAAAAAACCAAATCGCTTTTATTTAATTTTTTGCATAAAAAAATGCGTTGTAAAATTGTATCATTTTTCAAACCGGTTTTTTTCGAATAACTTTTTTAATTTTGGTTTTACATTGGCTGCTGCATATTTGAAAAGTGCCATTCAAAACACGCATTTAAAAAAAAATGAAGGTCGTACGACCTCAGGGAGCCGAGATAATTATTTTTCTTTTTTAATTCCTGACAGCGCTTGTATACGTCCGATTGTCTTCATTTTTACACGAAATGGATCTCAAAGACTTTTACTTTCTTAAAAAAAATATTTCAAATCATTTCGTATATATTAAGTTGACATAATTGTTTGCGAAAGTATAGCGTTGGGTGCGGCATGCGTTAACCGGATGGCGCTAGCCGCACAGTAGTGGAGGGACACTCCGCATAATGCTCATCGAAAACCAAACACGATTTCAAATCGATCGCGCTCGCAAAATTATCTTTTCCTCAGCTTAAAAAAAAATTATCTCGGCTCTCTGAGGTCGTAGGACCTTAATTTTTTTTAAATGCGTGTTTTGAATGGCACTTTTCAAATATGCAGCAGCCAATGTAAAACCAAAATTAAAAAAGTTATTTTTGGAAAAACCGGTTCGAAAAATGATACAATTTCACAACGCATTTTTTATGCAAAAATTAAATAAAAGCGATTTGGTTTTTTAATAGGATGAAAGTACAAGTCTTCGCGAATAAAATGAGCCCACGATCGTTTCTGTGCGATCATTTTTGCCTCTGTAAAAGCTGATTTTTGAAAACGCCTTTTTTTTTTATAAAATCGTTATAACTCGAAAAAATAAAACTTTTTTGAATTTTTGAAAAAAAGGGTCATTTTCCGCTTGTCTTGGTCTGTATTTCTAGTTAACAAGAAGTCTGTTCAAACAAAATTGGAATTTATACAGCAAAAATACGAAAACGCGATTTTTTGACGTTTTTTTAAATTTTTCTCAAATGTTTATGAACCGATTTTTTTCTTCCTTCCCTTTTTAGACTATTTTAATTTAACTTTCTTGTGTAGGGCTCGAAGCTTTTTTTTAATTTGCAAAAAACCGTTTTTTTTTACTTTTGCGAATTTTTTTGGTTATGTTCGCCATTAAAACTCGAGTAGCAAAAGCGCAATCTTTCTTAGAATCTCTTTCTCTATACGACCATATTTTTTGTTTGCTGATAACAATTAGTGACCGGTTTTCTCCCCGTTGATTGGGCTAGAACGGCAATAAGAGCCCGCTCCGTGCGTGCTGTAGAAATGGATTGCCGCCGTTCCGCGTTGCTGCTTCGAGGGCCCAGGTGCCGCCCCCGCCGATTCCATCATCGGGCGCCCCCGTTCCGTCCCATCGATTCTCAAGCAGCGCCGCGACGCCCTCCTCCCGAGCGCCGTAAAATAAGCGGATCCGGGCTAAACGACACGCGTGATTTGCATATGCGGAGCCGACGCGGCTTAAATTAAAACTTGGAGGAGACGATCGGTAGCTAGCCGGCAGCGCCACCTAGTGCCCTCGACGCCTCAGAATTCGTCCTGTATCTTTTTGTGCATTCGAAATATTCCAATTTATTAATATACAAAGCTGTCATACCACTCTGCGAAGATTAAAGTCTTTGTTTATAAAATAGAGATTGACCAAAGTCATAGAAGGCCCCTTGGATCAAAATACAAAATTGGTGCTTGGTGTACCATAAATCTAAGATGAATGTTTAGAAGAAAAAAAAACAATCCCAAGAAAATAATTCAAAAAATCAAATAGCTTCTTGTTTTTTTTTTTGGTCACGATCTAAAATTACTCGAAAACTTGGCATGCTACAGAATTTCAGAGACCAGAATCATCTAAAAAAATCTAAGATATTTATTTATATCTGAAACTGACTGGATCACGATTGAATGTAGTTCAAAATAGGGTCGGATCGGATAGGATCTTTTTAGGAAGAAATAAAATTGATTTCATCTTGGACCGTCGATGGTCAACCTGTCTTGATGATTCACCAAACCCTTCAAACAATATTACATTAATTAAATTGTAGCCCCAATGCGTCTCCCTGTGGAACACCATTACCTAAATATTTTTCGACAAAGATACTCTGTTATAAAATTTGTTTGTACTTGATGACTTTTTTTGGTTTATGGTTCCTTAATCTAAAATTATTCGAAAACTTGATATTCTACAGAATTTCTGAGACCAGAGTCATCTTCAGCTTTAAAAAATCTAAGAGGTGTATTCTATTTTTGTAACTTATTGGATCACGATTCAATGCAATTCAAAATAGGGTCGGATCGGATATGATCTTAGGAACACCTGGAAGAAATAAAATTGATTTCATATTGGATCATCTTATGGTCAACCTGTTTTGAGGCTTCACCAAACCCTTCAAACAATGTTACATTAATTAAATTATAACATTGGCCCCAATGTGTCTCCTTGTGGAACACCATTAAATTCTTTTCGACAAAAATACCTTGGTTATAAAATTTCTTTGTACTTTCACTGACTTTTTTTGGTTTATGGTTACTTAATCTAAAATTACTCGAAAACTTGACAATCCACAGAATTTCTGAGACCAGAGTCATCTTCAGCGTCAAAAAACCTTAAGAGATTTATTTTATTTCTATAACTGACTGTATCACGATTAAATGCAGTTCAAAATAGGGTCTGATCGGATATGATCTTTTTTAGGAACACCTGGCAGAAATAAAATTGATTTCATCCTGGACCATCGTATGTTCAACTTGTCTTGAGGCTTCACCAAACCCTTCAAACAATGTTATATTAATTAAATTATAACATTGGCCCCAATGTGTCTCCCTGTGGAACCCCATTAAATATTTTTAGATAAAAATACGTCGGGTAAAAAATTTCTTCGCACTTTGACTCTGTCTTTTTTGGTTTATGGTTACTTAATCTAAAATTACTCGAAAACTTGACATTCTACAGACTTTCTGAGACGAAAGTCACATTCGGCGTCAAAAAATCTGAGAGATCACGATTGAATGCAATTCCAAATAGGGTCGCATTGAATAGGATCTTCTTAGCAACACCTGGAAGAAATAAAATTGATTTGATATTGGACCATCGTATGGTCAACCTGTCTTGAGGCTTCACCAAACCCTTCAAACAATGTTATATTAATTATATTATAAGATTGGCCCCAATGTGTCTCCCTGTGGAACATCATTAAATATTTTCGACAAAAATACATCGGCTCTAAAATTTCTTTGTACTTTGACTTAAAAGCCAAGAGACCGTCGATTCCGAAGCACTGGCTTCTTTTATTCCGAGGATTCCGAGGTACTTCCTTCTGTTATTATCGAGCACGTCGAGATTTACGGGGCGATTGTTTTTGTTGCGCCACAGTTAATTGCTCGCCGGTTAATTTCGAACAAAGGCATTTTATGAAAGCGCGCATGGTAATCGTGAGTGATATCAAGATCCGAACGATCCGTCCGACCGAGAACCGAGAGCGCGCATTATCGTCTCAGATACGAGGCGAATATTACACGGTGCCGCGCAAATTACGGTCTTCCGCTGGAGGAACCGAAAATAAAGGCGATGGGGTTCACAATTACCCCGTCAGGTGGGTAATCAGAGGAGAAAGATTCGAGACGACGGACAACGCACGATATCGCGGCAAATTGCGCATCACATCGGATTGACAGTTTCCTTCCGCAAGACGATTTCCTATTGGATAACGGCGGAGCGATTATTACAACGCCTACTATTATAATGCACTCTTAATCACTTCGAAATTATAACGGGCGTTTACAGACTTCACGAAAAAAAAAAATGCAGCCTGCAGACTATACCGGGTGTAACAGGATCATAGTACACCCCCTTTTCTCCTTTAGTTTTCAAGATAATTGACTAAAATTTGGGATATCCTATATACATAATAAGCGGCACTGTCTGACATACAAGTGATTTTTTTTCCACTTCCGGTTTCGCCGGAAGTGACACTAACTTTCGATTTTTAAATAGAATACCCTGTATGTTATTGCATTTTTTGAATTCTGCATAATTTTCTGAATCCAACGATACTAAATAAGTGATATTTCAAACGTCAATATTTTTTACAATTATAACTTTTATTTTCCCATTTAAGTGGGCCATGACGGTTCCGATCTATTGTAAATGATCCATGTAATGCTACAAAAATCAAAATCCCGTCAAAAATACTAAATTATGTGATTTATGAGCAAATAAAGTTCATCAAAATTGTTTTTGGAGCAGAACTCAATTTTTTCAAATGGAACCATATTGGTACCGTAGTACCATTTATTATTACTATTAATAAGTAATTTATTCTTATGTCGTATTAATATGTACGATAAATACAAACAAAATTACAGCTAAGAGAAATAATTTGCTGAACTTTATTTGCTCATAAATCACATAATTTAGTATTGTTGACGGGATTTTGATTTTTGTAGCATTACATGGGTCATTTAGAATAAATCGGAACCGTCATAGCCCACTTAAATGGAAAACTAAAAACTATAATTGTAAAAAATATTGACGTTTGAAATGACACTTATTTGATATCGTTGGATTCAGAAAACTATGCAGAAATGAAAAATGCAATAATATACAGGGTGTTCCATTTAAAAATCGAAAGTTAGTGTAATTTCCGGCGAAACCGGAAGTGGAAAAAAAATTACTTGTATGTCAGACAGTGTCGCTTATTATGTATACATGATATCCCAAATTTCAATTAATTATCTTGAAAACTAAAGGAGAAAATGGGGGTGTACCATGATCCTGTTACACCCAGTATAGTACTTGCAAAATCAATTTTATATAATATGTCCCATGTCATCCCGCCCCTATCTCAAAAAGAGTGATGTTTTTTCATACCATCATTAAATCATTTAATTTTATTAAATTTTTTGAATCAAAAGATAACAATTTTTTGATTCAAACAATTGCTTCAGTTGCTGATTTTTGAACAACTAAGAATCAGTCACTTTTCACCTATTTTTTCTATTGTCATTTGTCGTCAGAGTCTTGTAGTGGAACTGAATCAGACTCTCCAACATATCATTTATCAAAATGGCGATAAAGAGTTAAAACACAATTTCTTCTATTGCTTCAGTTGCAGATTCTTGAGCAATGAAGAATCAGCCATTTTTCACCTTATTGTCATTTGTCGTCAGTTGGAGTCTTGTAGTGGAACTGAGTCAGATTCTCTAAAATATAATTTATCAAAATGGTGATAAGGAGTTAATAAAAATTTAGCTTGTTTTATTTCCATCAATCATATCCAACTCTAAGAAGGTACAATTCTGGTATCTTTTGAAGTATGTTCCTCGTCTCCAAGCGCCCCAAATGCGTCTTATCTTGGACCAGAGTGTTACGTGAATCAAACTCGGTATTAATGAATATATTATGCAACATATCAATCTAAGTTGATAGCAGTATCTTGGTGAGTTTTAATTTCCTGTCACTTTATGAGTTGATCTATGAGTAAAGTTGAACCAAGCAAATGAAAAGTATTTCTTAATACGGCTGTACAATGTCCTATGGGAATGCCATCCAGTACTAGTGGATGAAACCAGCTCTACCACTATATCTGTGAGGTGAGTTAAAGACCATGCACAATGCAAAATCAATAAAGAAGCAAATAGATTGGCTCGAAGGATTAAGTCTCAGTATTTTTGGACCAACTCCCATTGATACTAGCAATTATACAAATGATCAAAGGAAACATCCACGAGAAATTCAGGAAAGTGTGGGATGAAATAACCAGCTGCCAGTTTGCTAGGGAACTTATACAAGACAAAGAAAGATTTGCGTGTTGAAGCACACAGAAGCACTTATACGATACGAGGCTAAGTTGAAGTGAAACGCCCCTTTGTAGAGGGTGTATTAACATGATTGTTAACAATAATGGAGGATATTGAATCCTGCTGTGAATCAGCAATGTTCGAATGGTGCCAGTTACGCGTGCGAAAACGTTTCGTCCTTTATTTTAATGCATTGTTTAACAACAGTGTGCATATATCGTCGTTTCTATCATTTATGCTCTTTCTGTTGCGACGGCCGTCGGTGCGACAAAGGGAAGACACTAAATAAGCGTAATGGTGGGCGGCGGCGGCGGCGGCGGCGGCATAAACAAGATGGAAGTCGAGGATAATCGCTGTCGAGATATGCAAAGCGATCTCGTTATTATAATCCTTGATGAACGTAACTCACAGGGGCCGCGGTGTTACGGAGATAACGCTGGAGCGTCCCCCGCGGATAAGCGCCCAAAGCGCCGCGACGCAGCTCGTAGTACGGCGGCTGCACCTAAATATTTGACGCCGGAATTGTGCTACGTTTAGTAAAGGAAAACATGGTGGATCAGCACCTAGAAACGAGAACATCGAGCAACTTATAATAAAAAAATGCTCATAAAAATGCTTATAACGATTCTTATTATAAATGCTTATAAGCATATACAGTGAGGTCCATAAGTAACGGATAAATTCATTATCTACGTAATTTACAATTTATGAGTAAAATCCTGAAACACGTCAATTTTTAAATCTAGAATGACATTTTTTGAGCATAATTTTATACCTCCCCCTCCAACCCCCTTGGAGTGACAGCTACCCCTTTAAAATTTTTACATGGAACGAGGGTGCGTGTGATATCTCATTTGAAAGAATTACTTACTCTCATTACTTGGATTTCTTGCAAAATTTCTTAGTTCCAGAGTTAAGAATGCTTTTCCCAGATGATGACAACCCGATCTCTGTACCGATCGTATTAATGCTTAAAACTTAGTAATGCCAATAAAAGTGCTTATAATAAATGCTTATAAGCATTAATATCAATGCTTACAAACAGTAATATAAACGCTTATAACAAATCAAAAAGTCGAAATATCATTTATCGACAAAAATCTTGCGGCGGTGTATTTTTTTCGCGGTGCATTTATCGCGTGAAGGGACCGCGCTAAGAGCCCCATCATCCCTCGCGAGAACTAAACGACTAAACGCCTGTTATCGTCGCCGGGTGCGATCCCCTATAGCCGCGGGCGCGTGTTGGGAATTATGATTGTTATTACTCATGTCGACGTGTATAATATGCTCGCAGATAATGATAATAAATATCGCTTTAATATCGTGTAACTTTATAGTCTTTACACGGCGTGACGTGCAGCCACTTCCTGTCTGCGAAACAAACGATGGGGGAAGAGTGGTAATGTTCGTTTCGTTGGCTGTTTTGCCTCGATGACATTATTGGACATGAAGAAACGTTTGTGCAAACACGACTAAGAGAACAGAATAAAATTAATTTGATAACACGAATGATGGTGATATAATAAAATAAAAAAAACATTGTGTTATTAAACACTAGCGACCCGCCCCGGCTTCGCACGGTTTACGACATCACATTAGAAACCTCTAAAATTATCAGTGTTTCTGTACTATATTATGCATGTATTACACATATAAACCTTCCTCTTGAATCACTCTATATATTAAAAAAAAACCGCATCAAAATCCGTTGCGTAGTTTTAAAGATCTAATCATATATAGGTAGGGACAGACAGCGGGAAGCGACTTTGTTTTATACTATGTTATGATAATGCATAAAGTTGAGATAAACTATGAAAAGAGGAAGCCCAAAATGTAGCGATATGTGGTAACAATTTAACGTTAAAAAGAAATCAGTGTTTCAGTTCTACGCATTTTCTTTTGTTCCTTTACTTTTTAAACCGTTTTTAATTATTTGGTCCTTGTGTGCAATCAGAATTCCTTCATTGTATTAAAGGCTATATACTATATACGACGTGTGTAAATGAAGTAATTAGACTGGTTTTGTTAAATTTTTTTATTCGAATTGAATTAGTATTTACATTTAGTATTGTCTCCTTCAAAATAAATTTCTTGGGAAGCCACACGGCGTCGGAGACGGTTATCCATTCCTCATAGCAGTGCTGGAACTCATATACTGGAATAGCCTTCAGCTGGTCGGTTACAGCCGTTTGCATGTTTTCTAGAGTCTCAAAATGACGTCCATTGAGGTGATTTTTCAATCTTGGTAAGAGAAAAAAGTCACAAAGACTCAAGTCAGGCGAATAAGGAGGCTGACCTGGCTAAAAATATGTTTACTCAAACGACTGTGTGACAGGGCACATTGTCCTGATGCAACATCCGGTTGTTCTTGAAGTTTGGTCTCACACGCATGACCCTTTTTCGAAGTTGTTCAGGAACCTCTCTGTAAGTGTTGATTTACTGTTTGGCCTGGAGGCAAAAACTCTTTGTGGGCAATTCCCTGGCTATCAAAAAAGCCAATCAGCATGCATTTGATCTTCGACTTGCTCATTCTTGCTTTTTGGGTCTTGGAGAGCTTGAAGTGTGCCATTCCATGCTTTGGCCCTAGGTTTCCGGGTCGTACTCAAACAACCAGGTCTCATCACCAGTAATGACCCGTTCCATAAAATGGGGATAATTTTCAATCGATTCCAAAAAGTCAAGACACCTTTCTTTCCTGATGTCTTTTTGTTCCTGCGAAAGGTTTTTTGGAACCATTTTTGCGCGGATTTTTCTCATCCCCAATTCGTTAGTTAAAATCTGATAGACAGTGGTGTGATTCAAATTGAACTCTTCCCCGATTATTTTGTTCGTCAACCGAAGATCTGAACGTACAAAATCCCGTATTCTATCGACATTTACATATGTTCTTGGAGATGAAGGCCTTCCGCTGCGTGGTTCATCTTCAAACGACTCTCTTCCTTCTGAGAATGCCTTAAACCACCAAAAAACCAGGGCTCTTGAAAAAACACTGTCTCCGTAGACGTGTTGAGGTTTTGCAAAAGTACCCATTGCGCTGTGTATCTGATAGCATAACTTTGCTCAAAATTAATGTCACATAGAAAAAACCGGTTTACGAAAACAGTCACAAAGAACAAACAAATGACTCTAACAAGTTCAAACTTGTACTGAAGGTGCATTACATGTTAACCTACCGCCCTTCCAAGTCCCGTCTCCGCAGTGTTGCTAGATCGGGCGTTACGTTGCCAGTCTCATTACATAATTTACACACCTTGTAACTCTAAAATTGAATTGCTCTGCCTTGTAGAATAATACGAATAAAATATTTCACAACTTCGCGTTTCTTGTTCAGAGGAAATATTTCGTATCCTATAAAAGCGAATATTTATTTATTTATGATTCTCGGTAGCCTTTAGGATGCATGAAATAATTTTCAACAATAAAGCGCAAAACTATAATGGACTCGCGGCAGCTGTATTAGGTAGCAGGACAATTAACGCCGCTTTAAAATTCTAGATGATGCATCATAACGCCTTACGGATCGGCAATTAAAATAACTGCCGGTCCGACGCAGACGCTTTGTCGGAAATTTTACGGCCATTTCTAAATGAATATACAGTTTTTATTGTCCACCGTGAACACCTGTCCGCGTTTCATACAGTTTATAGTTTATTATAAACATACTTCGTTTTGTAAAAAGGCAGTTAAGAGCATGAATAAAAGTCGTATAAACTATTTTAAGTGGATCCCATGACTGAGGGGGGAGATACAGCTGATAGAAATGTTTAGACAATTAACCGGAGAACAATAATAATTTACTAGGAAATGTACGTTAAACACCTGATATAAAAAGAATTTCCTGTTGGCCTTTTCTTGCTATATTAACTTCTACACGTTGCCGATGAATAATTCAGTAGTTTTTGTAGTTTTCTTCCAGGATTTCGAGACAAAGATAAGTCATGAAGCCAAGCTTGAAAAAATATAATTTAAAAATATTTTTTTGAAAAATATTTTAAAATAAAATAATTCAAGTGGTAATAATTATATTCAGTTCTCTTTTTTAATTTGGGAAGGAGCCGGTCAAATATTTTGCAATTTTTGTGTCATTTCCGATGTTCGTCGTATAGAATACGAGATGTGTATATTAAGTAACGAGAGTGGCCACGTAGCGCTCGATCTAGCAACACTGCGGAGACGCGACTTGGAAGGGCTGTAGGTTTACATGTAATGCACATTCAGTACAAGTTTGAACTTGTTAAGAGTCATATGTTTGTTCTTTGTGACTGTTTTCGTAAACCGTTTTTTTCTAGTGCGTTTTAAAAATGAGTGACATTAATTTTGAGCAACGGTGTGCTATCAGGTTTTGCTTCAGGCTTGAACACAGCGCAACGGATACTTTTGCAAAACTTCAACACGTCTACGGAGACGAGAATAATGATCGGGGAAGAGTTAAATTTGATTCACACCACTGCATCAGATTTTGACTAACGAATTGGAGATGAGAAAATTCTGCGCAAAAATGGTTTCAAAAAAATTTCGCAGGAAGAGTCAATTGAAGATGAACCACGCACGATGGCTTCATCTTCAAGAACCATCTTCATTACTGGTGATGATACTTGGCTGTTTGAGTACGATCCGGAAACCAAGCGCCAAAGCATGGAATGGCACACTTTAAGCTCTCCAAGAACCAAAAAAAGCAAGACTGAGCAAGTCGAAGATCAAGTGCATGCTGATTTGCTTTCTTGATAGCCAGGAAATTGTCCGCAAAGAGTTTGTGAATCCAGGCCAAACAGTAAATCAACACTTTTACAGAGACATTCTTGAAAAACTTCGAAAAAGGGTCATGAGTGTGAAACCAAACAAGAAGATCAAGAATAACTGGATGTTGCATCACGACAATGCGCCTTTTTCATTTCAGTGAGTGATTTTTTTAGCCAGTAAAAACATTCCTGTGGCACCTCAGCCTCCACTTGAGTCCTTGTCACTTTTTTCTCTTCCCGAGATTCATGGAGACACGTCATTTTGGGACCATAGAAAACATTCAAGCGGCTGTAACCGACCCGCTGAATGCTATTTCAGTATATGAGTTGCTATGAGCAATGGATGAACAATCTCCAGCGCTGTGTGGCTTCCCCAGGAAATTATTCTGAAGGAGACAAAACTGAGTTGGAATTCTGTTCGAATAAAAAGAAAGAAAAGCAGTCTCATTACTTAATTTACACACCTCGTATTATACAGTGATAAACAAAAGTTTCTTTCCCCCTCGTATCTTACGAAGGGTTAATACTTAGACTAATGAAATTTGGAGAGTGAAAATAAACGGAGGTCTTTAATAGGTTTTTTAAATACCTTTCATACGAGGTGTCACTTGCTCTACAGTTCAATTTAAAGTACTTGGTCACGGTATTGCTCCAAATTTCAGTCTCCAAAAAGTATAACCGTTCAAACGATACAAGGAGGGAAGGGGACTTTTGACTAGCATTATATATAGTGTTGGGTACGAAGCTGATAATAAAGCGAGTGCCATTTGCCGTAGAGTCCAATTTAAAGTAATTGGTCACAGTATTGCTCCAAATTTCAGTTTCCAAAAAGTATAACCGTTCAAAAGATACGAGGACGGAAGGGGACTTTTGACTAGCACTGTATACAGTATTGGGTACGAAGCTGATAATGAAACGGGTACGATAACATTAACGATAGTAAGGAATTTTTTGGGAATTTAAATATTGTCATTTTCCTTCATTTCTTCATTTTAAATATTGTCAAATTTGTATACATTTGATTACTTCGAAGGTCTCGTAGACTATTATGTTTTTCTCTAAAATTATGTGATAATCTAATATAGTGCAGGTTAATACTCACACTTTTGTTTTGATAGGCCTCTCTAGCGGATGTTTCGCGCAGTAACTTTTTGAGTAAGAAGCTGATAATGAAACGAGTGCCACAAGTGATTGGTCAAAATTTAGGAGGAGGGAAGGGGACTTTTGACTAGCACTGTATACAGTATTGGGTACAAAGCTGATAATGAAATGGGTACGATAACATTAACCATAGTAAGGAATTTTTTTGGGCTTTTAAATATTGTCATTTTTCTTCATTTCTTCATTTTAAATATTGTCAAATTCGTATACATTTGATTACTTAGAAGGTCTCTCTTAGATCATTATAATTATATAGTTAATTAGTGGGATGAGGTCAAATGTTTTCAAAAAAAAAACTAATTTTCACTTAGTCGCCGTTTCGCAAAATTTATTTGCATCCTCAGGACTAATTGAATAAGCTTTTTGTTGTCGTATCATGTAAAAATAAATATGAATGAAACATTGATAAAACAATTAATATAACATAAAATAATAGAATACAACGTACTGTCACACAGACGTGCATCGGCTATCTACCCATACAATTCTAATTGATTGAGTACTGAGGATGCAAATAAATTTTGCGAAACGTCGACTAAGTGAAAATTGTTTTTTTTTTCTTTGGAAACATTTGACCACATCTCACTAATTAACTATATAGTTATATGGAAACAGGTCACTAATCATATATTACAAGTAGATCATTATGTTTTTCTCTAAAGTTATGTGATATTCTAATATAGTGCAGGTTAATACTCACATTTTTGTTTTGATAGGCCTATCTAGTGGGTGTTTCGCGCAGTAACTTTTTGAGTCACTGACACATTTTTTGAAGCGCAAAATTTTTGACTTCACAAACCGTCTACAATTAACATATTAACTGACACTGCCATTAATTATATCCAAATTAATTGGAACGCTTTAGGATACTTGCATATAAATAAATAAATAAATAAATAAAAAATTTATTGTGTACAAAGAAAAGAATACACAAACGGAAGGAGTTCGGCGTTGCCGGTGTTCCCTCCCCCAGATTTTCAATATATAGACATTACATAACAAAATTAAATTTAACTTTAAATCCAAGAAACCTATTTGCCTAAATAAATATACAACCTAATTTGCCTAAATAAATAAATATATTTATATAACTAAAAAAAAAAATAGTAATGCTAGATAACTGAATATATACATATATATATATATGGTATAATACAATTACATATTAATGAGGTTATACATGAGTGTGAACTTACATTCCTTTTTAAATGCTCCTAGAGGTAAATTAATATTGTCTAATACCATGTTTAATAACTTCGGAGCTGTATATAAGAAAGCTACCCTTAAATTTTGTAGTATGGTGTTGAGGGTATTGTATAGCAATTACTGCGAACATTTACATTGTGAACATATGATCTGCGAGTTAGACTGTTATTTAAATAGTCTGGACAATTACTCTTACATAATTTGTACAAAAACAATAGATATAAATATGTCACACGTTGAAAAATATTCATTTCACCCAGCCTATCCAAATACGGTGATATATGTTCGCCAAATGGCACACAACAGACAAATCTTATACACGCTTTTTATTCTCTGCAATTTCTGTCGATTATACCCGGTTAAATGATAATAATAAACGGAGCTGCAATATTCAATTTTAGGATAAATCAGTGCTTTTACTAATAACAATTTTGTTTCTTGTTTCATCTCATATTTAAAGTTATACAATGATTTTAATATTCTGAAGGACCCTCTAAATACATTAAACCCAAATTTTTAGCAGAGTTGACCCATTCTATTAAGGTGTTATTAATTGTTATATTGAGAGTATTCATATCTATTTGTCTTCTTACTCGTTCATTACCTAAGATTAAAGCTTTTGATTTTTTAGGATTTATCTTTAGGCCATTGTCTTGACACCATACACAAAAATTACTTAATTCTCTGTTAATATCTTGAATAGCTGAATGTGCATTTACGAAATTCGTCAGAATAGTTTTAAGTAGTTTGAAAACCAGTTTAGTGCAGTATTACTTAGTCCAATATATTGCAGTTTAGATAACAGCAGTCTGTGGTTTACTAAATCAAAGGCTTTTGATTGATCCAACAATACCAATATAGCAAGTTTACTGTTATCTACACCTTGTATAATATCGCCCATTACCTTTAATAATGCAGTTGTTGTGCTATAATTCTTACGAAAACCAGACTGTAGAGGAGATATTATTTTATTATGTTCTAAATAATCCTTTAGCTGAAAATTAACAATCTTCTCTAACAATTTTGAAAGACAAGGTAAAATATTAATAGGTCTTAGGTCCTTAAATTCGGCAGGTGAACTAATTTTGGGGATTGGTATAATTAACGCCGTTTTCCAAAGATCGGAAAAAACCCCATGTCTTAATGAAAAATTTATTACATCTCTAACCGTCAATACAAGAAGGTAACACTAAGTTTAACATTTTTAAATTAATTTGGTCAACCCCTTAAGCTTCTGATGTTATAGTTTTTAATGCATAATATATTTCGTTGTTTCCTACTTCTTTAAAATTAAACGTAATGTTTTCATTTATTTTGTGTTCTTCGTAAAAGTTTAACAAAGTGTCATTAATATTGCTTTGACCAGCCACATTAATATAATAATTGTTAAGAGCCTCAGTATTTTGAAGTTCTATGGGCAATTGTTTGTGTTCTCTATTAATCACTCCGCAACTACGTAACTGTTTCCAAATGTTCGAATTCTTATCATGTCGATGTGCAATATATTCAAACAATAGATAGATAGATAGATAGATAGATAGATGTTTATTTAACTACTTTATGTACATATAATACATTTGTAGCAAGTCCAAATATTAACATAGTTTTATATAGGTATATGTATAAATATGTAAATAAGTAAATATCGAAAAACAATTTATACAAAATAAAGTTAGTAACAACTATACTGGTATGAATATAACAGAAGCACACTAAGAGAAACACAAACAAAACATTTAACAGTGAGTATTGCTTTTTTTTTAATTTGTATCTGCAACTATATATTCATGTGCATATGTAACATAGTTATACTTTTCCAGTTTATGTCCGCAAACCACTTAGCATTAATTGCGGCTTGCTGTCCACTTAAAATTCCCACGAGTTGTAATATCACATAAAATTTACAACGCCGAGAAATAGTAGCAGTAATAACCCGCTTAACATATTCATAAACTGGGACGACGACGACTTGAGAGCCTCAAAAATTTACAGCGCCGCAAGATTAACATCTCGTAAATATAGTAATTCATAATCTAAACGGGCCAGCCCTCAGCGGGATTCTACAGCTGGTTACGTTTCGAGTGGGTAAAAGCGTTTAATTTGGTGCTAGTCGTAAGTCAGCGAGACCCGTTTAGAGGTGGAACGGGGCAGGTTAACTGTTTTCAATCATCGCACCCGTCATAATAACACGTGTTTGTTCGCCACCGGGTTTTAAGTGAACGAGACGCGACCAGCGGCGCGGAGATCGGGGTTGCAAACGTACCGAATGTTAAAAAATTAAATTCAAAATAACATTTTTAGCATGCTGCAAATGTGTCAGGACTGTTTTTGTCACATTACAAGAACCATGTGTCATTAAAATTAAATTAATTTAATTACTGATGGCCCAAGATCCGACCTGGCGATTACTGTCTTCATAAAGGATATTACGGACTTCATAAAGGTCTTGTATACAGTGTGGAACAGCCAAATGGAATAGATTCAGTAGCTCCATTATTATGCATTTTTTTTAGAAAATCCTGAGACACGTCAATTTCTAATTCTAAAATGACATCTTGCGACGTAAAAATGTCATCCCTAAATTCAACCCCCTTCAGGTGACCGCTACAACCCTTAAATTTTCAAATTCGAAGTAGGGGCTTGTGAGACTTCATTTGAAAGGTATTTTCATTCTACTTGTATATTCAAAACTGCTATGGTTTTAAATTTTGTTGCAGAAATTAACAAGAAAAACAAGAAAAAAAGTTTAGTTTCTCCAGCGTAGGAAACTCGTTGCATTAAAATGTTCAGATGTTCAAAATGCATGCCTCCAGCATCTTGGCAGCATCCTAGACGTAAATAGAAATGTCTTCTAACATTAGTTAACATATGCGGGGTAATCGACCTAATTGCGTGTTAATATTCTGCCTAGTTAATATTATGCCTAATTAAGTGTTATTATTCCTCTTAAGTCAGCTAAATCGTCGGGTTTTTAGATCGCACAAAACGCAGTTTGCATTGCTTTTTTTACATAGCGGCCAAAGTAGATCGACGGTTCCACTTAAGAAGAGGTTGTCGAAACGCCCGTTCTGCTCTACCAAACTTCTAAAGGTTCTGGTCCGATATATTTTTTTTATTATATTCGCCTCGTCCGACTTTCTAGCTTTAAAATTATGAAAATAAATACCTTATCTACTCGTATTACGTGTTTTTCCGGTCGGAATAAATGAGGCACCCTAATGATCAAATCAAGACCTTTTATCCCCGACACATCGCAATCTACTTCCTTATTGCAGAAATCACGTGATAGGATCTCGTCCTATAAGAGATTCGTGTAAAAAATAAAAGATACTACGAATTTTTGCATCTACATGATCCGGCAGGGAGGTATGGAATTTTTGAAGAGTGTGCCATGTGAGGTAGTGTGAACCTAATGTTTTCCGAATAGATAGTATCTATTTGTTGGCAGATGCCATTTCAGTTACCATGGAGCCGTAGACTACAGTTGATCGCGTGTTTGTTTACAACACTTTCATTGAAACGGGCCGTTCTGCGATTCAAACACAGCGACGGTTTCGAATTCATTAGCCGAAACTTTATTATTGGCCTTACTTGTTTCGTGAAAATGGGCACGGTTACAGTAAACACAGATCGCTACCTAGCGATGTTACTTGATTTTCTTCTGCTGCAATTGAGAAGACGACGTATTAACCTCAATACTGTATGGTTTCAACAAGATGGAGCAACTTGCCATACATCCAGAGCAGCAATGGCTTTTTAAGGGAACATTTCCCAGGACGTTTGATTTCTTTGCGAGGAAATGTGGAGTGGCCTCCTTGGTCCCCAGACCTGTCACCTTGCGACTATTTTTTATAGGGCTACCTTAAATCTTGACTATACATAAACAAACCACGTACACTTGAAGCCCTTTCAGAAACAATCACCTGAGAAATTCGAAGAGTTCCACGTGAAATGCTTCAAAGCTCAAAGGAGTATAGACAATTTCTCGCGCCGTCTACAGGAATGCCTAGACGAACGGGCACCTCCTAACTGACGTAATGTTTCGCACCTGATTTTGACTTTTTTTCTTATTTTCCACTATACATCGTTTAATGCCAACATTTCAACTATGTATTAAAAAAATAAAAGTTCAATTTCGTTGAAAAATAAGAGTGTGATAGTCTTTTAAAAAAATCCATACCTCGTCACAAAAAGTGTCCTTTCTGCATGTTCTCAAAAAAATCTACTTTATATGTGATTCTCAGTATAAGAATGGTCTTTAATACACAAAAACATGTAAGTTCTCTAGAATTATTAGAATACAAAAAAAAACACTCTAAAGGCTTTATAAGCTTGTTTGCGATATTTGTTGTTAATTTTTTATTCTTTAACTATTGTGAAGCGGTCAGCGATGAAAAAGTAACAGAAAGATAATAAAAAACCTCTCAAAATTAGGTTAACACTTAAAATTGTCGTGGATTAATAGAGAGGCCAAATAAAAGCAGTTGGTATACATTGCTTACTTGATATCTTTAGTATTTGTATAAAACGCGAATTAATGTTCATATTTCATTGTAAGATCAAGAAAGACGATCAATATTTTAATTTACTTGGCTCCTTAAAGTAATTTTAAACGGGTACGCCCATGGTCTGCAGTCGTTACTCTCCTAGATAAAATCCACTGTAACATGTTTCAGCTTAATGCTTATGTTTAGAGATCGTTTACCTGAGACATGTGCCCTTATTTACCCCCTTAACTCATCGCACGACTTTTATGATTATGTTTTAAGTAGTCAACGTGTAAATATGTTATATTTTCGTCACAGTTGATTTTCGAGTCTCGAGGAAGTAATTCTTATAAGGGGATTCGGTTAAGTGAGTGGAGAGAACGTGTATAAATAAGAGATTTAAAAATAATCCTCGGTCGGTTTAATAGGATCTAGAATTTAGTGTAATGGTCTATTTACATGATTATGCAACGTAAGTTATTCTCTTCCTACTTTCTACGACACGGTACGTGTTCGTAGTGGAAAATGTTCTTCCATTATGTTCACATCAACGTCAAAAAATGTGAAAATCTTATTCGAGAAGGGAAATACAAAGTTAAAGAAAAAGACGACTAGTAGGAAATATACATTATTAAACTGTTGTATGAAGACTTTTAAATTGCCAATGTAATCCCATAAAAAAGTGTACGCCCTATATAAGAGTACAATCACAATTACAAAAGTAACATGTGCAGTTTTCCAACATGACCATGATGTTTTGGACGACTACAACCTGACCTTTACCTGCCTAAGCAAAAGTCAGGTTGTTTGTATCATATTTAATTTGAAATACGAGGTGTGGCTAGCAAATAATCGGAGTGTGTCTGGTGGTATTATCTCCATTCTGAGCTCGCTGTACAAGCTAGTGGGTCGCTCAGTTTGACTGTAGCAGTCGTTTGAATTAGTCTACGTACCAGTGACGCGTCGAAAAAATGTCAAGTGTTCAGATGGACCAACTGGTCTGGCTGATAAAATGGCTGATCTAAATTCAAATATTTTTGGTATTTTAGAAAAACTGCCAAAAAGCCACATGTAGGGGTTTATGAAGTCACCGATAACAAATATGAAAACAGGTTTTGAAAATCCGAAATAGCGGATCCAATATGGGGGTAAAAAATTAAAAATTAATTAATAATAATCACCCCAGCCCCGACTTTCTACTCTTCGGATATGACAGATCAAGAAAATAACCTTTGATTATATAACCCTATTTTCCATACTTTGGGGATAGTAAATAAAAAAAAAATAACTTGAAAGCATATTAGAGACACAAAAAACTGAATATGAATTGAATAAACTCAAAATTTCGCTTTCAACCCCTATTTTTCACCCTTAGGAATCGATTCAGAGACTCAAAAAACACCTATATATTAAATATTGTATGATTTCGTCAATTAATTATTCGAGGATACCCGTTTTGGCACGAATAGTGACAAAAACTGTACCAGTGAACCGGTGAATGTTGAAGGAATGAGAGCGCCGACGGCTTTTCCCTTTTAGCGATGGAAAAAAGTTAAATTCCCGAGAAGAGAAAGCCAAGTAGGTGGCGGGTGGGGCGCGCGGGGTCGGGAAACGCCCTGTTATTCCCCTTATCAAAACATAAAACCGTCACCGATGCTGAAAATGTCCATTTTTACAGTTTCTCATTATGCCGGTCTATGAATAAATTCGCACTTTGGGCGCGCTGCTGCGTCGCGCGATGCGAGCGCCCTCTCGGCTCGGGGCGGAACGGCCGGGAATTACAGATAAGCCGCTTCGCGCCGCTCGGATGCCGGGAATAACAAACTAGGCCGTGTTTTACCCCGTGCTCCATCACTTTTATGGCGCGATAACTAAGAACGTCGGTCCCGAACAATACCTCTATCTTCTGAGACCGAAATCGCGCCACCATCTATGGCGTCCGCGCGCCCGTCTCTCGGGAGGCGTCAGGACGCCAAATTCACCCCCAAAAATACATATATATTTTTACAAATAAGTATATTTATTAATAAATATATATTATTTTTACAAAAAAGTTTCCGCCGTTTGACAAACGCTGGCGCCACCAGTAAGGTATGGTTAAAATTGCAGATGTAAACGTCATTATCGTAAGGTTGGACATCAGGCAACAACATAACGACATAAAATGTCGAGTTTTGAGCCGGATAAGCGTCATTTGCGGGAACTTTTGATTTACTTCTTCAATTTGAAGAAATCTGTAGCTGAGGCGTATCGATTGCTTGTAGAAGCATAATGGTGAGGCTGCCTTAAGTGAGAGAAGTTGTCGTGAGTGGTTTAAAAAAGTTTAAGTACGGTGAATTTGACATCGAAGACAAAGAACGTAGCGGAAGGCCGAAAGTGTACCAAGACGCGGGGTTGGAAGCATTATTGGATCAAGATTCGTGCCAAACGCAAGAAGAACTTGCACATACATTAGGAGTGACTCAACAAGCAATTTCACACCTGTTGAAATCACTGGGAATGATTCAAAAACAAGGAAATTGGGTTCCATATGAACTGACGCCGAGAAACGTTGAACGCCGATTTTTTCACATGTGAAATGCTGTTTGCCAGGCATAAACTAAAGAGTTTTCTGCACCGTACAGTCACTGGTGGTGAAAAATGGATCCACTATGATAATCCAGGAAGAAATCATGGGGACACCTGGCCATGCTTCAGCTAAGCCAAATATTCCTGGAAAAAAACTCTTGTTGTGTATTTGGTGGGATCAGCTTGGTGTCGTGTATTATGAGTTGCTCAAACCGAACGAAACCATTACTGGAGCTGTCTACCGAACACAATTGATGAGATTGAGTCGAGCACTCAAGGAAAAGTGCGCCCGCTACTATTCCATCTAGTAGAACTCGATAATCTGACAAGGCGTCTTTTTTACTTGATTAAAAAACTAACAAACTTTTATCCAAAATAATAATCCCGACCATAGATTTTAAGTCGTACATAATTTGGGTTGAGCAGTGTCTAAATATTTCGTGTCAGGAGCCGATTTAAAAAATAATAAGATTAGTAAATAATTCCCTAATTAGCGGTGTTACGGACGACGGTCCAAACAAAACGACAGTGTCGTTATTAGAAATTCTGATTAATTAAAATCTTTCTCTCGCCGACCGCAAAATCTGGCAGATTAACTAACGATTTGGGTAATTATAATTTCATTTTACTAATTTTGTAATTGCCCAGCATAAACCGGATTGCGAGACAGGCTGTTTTACTTATTAATCTGGCTCTTTGCTTTTTCAGTCCGGTCGTTTCTTTAATTATTGGTCGTGTAATGTTCGTTACCCTGCGTTTTTTTTTCGGTTTCGGTTAGAAATAAGATTTAAAAAACCACAATTTGGATAAGCTAATACCCGTTGATCGGCAAAATATTTCATTGGTGATTTTTTTTCTTTAATTTACCTCGACTATCCAACCACGGTGATGATCAAAAGAAAATTATTTCATTGGGACTATTTATTTTGCTCTGTTCTTCATTGAACCATACACAAAAACGGGAAACAATACATGAAAATTGATAACTAAATTTTTTTATATATTTTTCACATTTAAAAACGGAATTTGCCCAATATTAAACCAAAACAGATTATTCTCAATCGCATTCTCACAATCGAAAGAATTAAATGAAAATAGTGAAAGGCCTAAGATATAACCTTGTGGGACATCTAGTTTGCGAGCCCGATAAAAATTGAGGTTTAAAATTTTTGGTGGAGGAGCAAGGGTTGATACAAAGAGCCTTTATATCGGTGTTGTGAAGTCTGATCTAGGTAGATGAGGTGCTCTGAATCAATTAGGGTGTTAAGAGAACGTGGTTTCAATGTAATAATTATGTTAGTGACATCATCATTGATAATTACATTTTAATATAAATATTGCATTATATTGAGCTCCTTTCTTAGGGGATCGCATACGCCCCTGGATTCCATAGAATGCCGGAACGCTTATATTATATGCGATAACGCAACTCATTCGTTTTTCTGAACTTTCCAAATGGTTTCTTTCGCGAATAAACAAAATTGCCATCTCACGCTAACGCCCATACGTATACTGCTAAATGTCGGTACTTTATTGTCGCGATATCATCGCGGAACAATGTAATTTTCCTCGGGGATATAAAAAGAGAGAGGGATGGAAAAGATCCAGCCCGTTTTTATGGTACTTGGCGTAAAATATCTGCTGTACGAAAATAATGCGAAGATGTTTTGTTGACAAATGTTTTGATGAATACGTTCCAAAATAATAAAACAATTATATTCTTTAACATATAAATCGAGGTCTAAAATTTAAACATGACAGATTTTTAAAAAATGACTGTTTTAGAAAACGAAAGGCACAGGAATTTCGAGCTATTTTCGAGCTCTACAATACGATTTTCGAGCTGTATTGTATGCACCGATTTCAGAAAATTGGAAAATTATTTTTTGTCATGCTAACATTACATCTGACGTTGTGAAATTGTTTCTCTAGAAAGAAACGGAAAGCACAGGAATGTCCAGCTCTTGAACGCGATTTTCGACTTTCAGCTCTTACCATTTTCCAGAAAATACAGGAAAACTGATTTTTTCGTGCTAGAATTACACCTCATTTTGAAAACTATGCCCTGCAGAAGAAAATAAAAGGTACACGAATTTCGAGCTATTTTCGAGCTCTTTAATGCAATTTTCAATCTCTTTCTAGCTCTTATCATTTCCCGGAAAATTCGGAAAAACTTGATTTTTTGGTATAATGATGTGATTGCATTTTTGAAACTATGACCTCCAGAAGAAAACTGGTTCTTGTAATATTTGTTTTTTTTTTGAGGTCATACTTTCAAAAATGCAAACGCATCATTATACTAAAAATCAGTTTTCCCGAATTTTCCGGGAAATGATAAGAGCTATAGAGAGTTTGAAAATTGCATTGAAGGGCTCGAGAATAGCTCGAAATTCCTGTGCCTTTCGTTTTCCAAAAGAGTCATTTTTTAAAAATCTGTCATGCTAAATTTTATATGCTTATACTCGTAAATCGTTATCTTCTAAGACAGTACCGTCTTTTACCCTCAAATTACAAACACTTCCAATACCCAAAGAATTGATAAATTATGCACAAAGAATCTTCGGGCAACCTAGTACCTACTTTTCTTGTCTATTTCAGAGTTAATAAGTAGTCAGGATTACTGTCAATCCACGTTCGAAATAATAAAATAGATCTTGTCTATTTTTGCGTTCTGTTAGCATATTCAATCCGCCCTTATCTTGTCCAAGCACTCTAAATCACAATGACAGTAGACCAAATGCCACAGCGCGGGTATTCTCGACAGAGCGTGATTCTAAACTGGTTTAATTGCAAATGATATGTTATTGCAAGCGCACAACACTACCCATTTCGGGCCTCTCATATGTCAGACGCGGACAATCTATAATTCGTGTGTTGTGCGAGTGGTTATTGAAATTCCTTATTTTGAATTATTAATTACATGGTTTGTATAGATTATTTCACATACAATGGTGTGTTCCCCCCTGATGCGGTTCTGTTACGTTCCGCGACTTAACAGTTTCTACTAGAGAAAGAACTATCTCTTTTTTAACTGAAATGTTTCTTGACATATTTCTTTATAATAATAAAACTCGAATATGGAAGGGCCTCGCATACATATCGTTAAAATAAATTCCGTATAAACGACCGATATTATCCCATCAGAAATATGGACGTCCATCCGGCTTCTATAATAGTTCCGGTTAGGCGACTCCGGAAGAGACGTCAGCTACCCCAGCGTTACTACAATAAACGATACAACGACGGCGTAAGTCCAAACAAGGAGTGGATAGATGAATTCTGGGTAAAAGCTAGCCCCCACGTGGCATAGTCATAACCGATCAGCCGACTTCCGGTACGACCCGGAAGCTCTTTTTGGTTGATTAGGCACTCTTCGTTAGTATCTCGCAAAATTGCCGTCAATCACGCCATCGTTTATTATGAATTAGCTGGGCGTATGCTCCGAACAGGGCTGGACTTGGCCAGAAGGCAATTCAAAAAATTATCGCATTTTTGTTAAAGAGAAAAAAAATCTGAAAAAAAGGCTTTCGTAACACTACCTTGTAAATTTTTTTGACCATTTTTTTTAGTGGCTTAAATGCTTTCTTAACCATCTAAAAATGATATCCAAAAGGTTTTATGTGGGGAAAATTTTTTAAAGTAGTCGAAAATTTCGGTTTTCCGAGTGAAGTCACGGTGCTGTTTAACTAAACTCAATTCAAATATAGGACATTAAAATTAGCCTGCATACAAAACTCTTAATATTTGTAATATAATTTTCTGTAAATAATGCTCGTTTAGCCAGACAATCTCAAAAAATTGTCTGTTGTAATAAACCTAGCTGAAATACACGTCACTGGCGTCTTAAACAAGTAAGAATTCCTAATGTAAATCATTTTAACGACGTCATAAAAATTTTATGGCACAGTGGACCCAATAAGTATTTAATGAATATATTCGATGCAAAGCACATTACTCTAATGGGTCACTGCAAATCGTTGGCCGGTGTTAGGCCGGTGTTAGCAAAAGGCGAAACGTTGCCGGCTCTTCAAAATTTTCTTAGAGTATAGTAAAATACATAAAGTTGTTTTAATTTGTAATTATTTTTTTTCCAGCAATTTTAAACGCTTTATTTTAATGCTAACTAATAAATTCATATCTATGTATTTTTTTAAATATTTTCAAACTAGCTTTCTAAGTACGTCACGAACTAACAGTTTACTAAAGTATGAAGTATAATTGTATAGTGAGCTTAGCAATTTTAGAAAATATATCTGACAACCTTGCTTTTTTTTACCTATTTTCAATTTAGATTGGAAATTCTATACTTGAAACCTTAAACGCGTTTTTCTCGAAACCATGTTTTGCGAGCTGGCCATAAATCTAGCGCCTACTATTTTCAACCAATCAATCGACTTCAAATTTTAACTGTAGCTAAAAAATTAAGTTTTCTAGTGAACGCCCGTAGAACCATTTGGTTTATGAAAATTTACCGATTTTATAGCCGATTTTCGACAGATTTTTTCCGAAAAGACGTGTTTTTTCTTTAAACTGATGCCATTTTTTTTTAAATCAATATGTCGGAAAGTTCTACGGTCGTTCACTAGATTTTTTCGATGTAATTATTTCAAAATCTTTTTAGTTTTTTGTTCTAGATGCACAATTGCGACCTGTAGGTTTACAACCAGGAAGGTCATAAAAAAAATATGTTTCCGAGAGTTGTTGTGCAGCCATTATGTTTTTAAATGTTTCTTAAAGCACAAAAAAAATTGTGTACTTTAAGAGATGTGTAATGATATCTAAAAAACCGAATTTCAATAAATTTTTTTCCTTTCTACAAGAAATTCGAGGAAATGATCCTTGATTTGACCCCACAAGGTAGGAAGGAACCCCTTAAGGAACCCCTTAAGGCAGAAAAAAATTGATGAGTTGCTTTTTGTTTTGTTTTGATTTAGTTCTTTTTTTTTTGGGTTAGTAGATTTTCATATTTATTTATACACTAATTTTTGAACTCTAGAACCTTGTTTTTTATAAGGATATTCAGAAACTCTATAAAAAAATGGGTTTGATTTTAAAATAACCACCGGGGGACTCTGGTTAATTTACTTTGGTTGTGTGTTGCCTAGATAAAAGTACCTTAAAAAAGAATATGCATTAAAGTAAAATTAACTCGTTCCTTTTTAAGTTTTCTTTTTCCCTGAATTGTCGGCCTTTATTTCTGATATATTCGCTGCGACCTGAGGCCGGCCCTGATTTCCAGGCAGTCCACGCAGCATTCGCCTCACTAGAATAACAACTACCGCACACACACAGCATTATACATATTTTATGCAGTATGGGAAAACGATTTTGTAAATGTGACAGAAAAATGTATTCTAGAACGCGACTAACGGAACGGCGTATGATCCATTTGAATATTAACGGTGCCTCCTGTACATAAAAGCGCCCATAAAAATGCCGTTCGGGCCGATTTTTTATAGAAATCGCATTTAATTCAGGATGTTTGTATTGCTGGCGTGTCTCTGATCGACGTCTCGACTTTATGAAAACGCATTAAGGCGGTATTGAGTACATTGTCGTTCGATTAAGAGATTTTTAGTGTCTAATTGTCGACTGTATGGCATTCTAAATTATTGTGATTGCTTGTGTTCGATTTCTTCATTTGCTCCTGTCTAATAAGTAATACTATATTGCTTTGACAGTAAAACTGGAACAAGAAGGTCTCTTTAAGTATTAGGTGGGGTAGAGTGGGGCTATTTGGGTGAGCTAGAAGGGGGAAGTAAGATTGCGATGCCTCGGGCAGTAGGTTCACCAGAAAGTATGCCGTTTTCAGACCGTCACTTCAAGCAGATGTACATATAAACTACTCACAAAAATGAAGGGAGCAAAAAAAATTCAAAATTTTTTCCCGATTTTTGACGGGCGAAATTAAAACAAAAAAGCGTTTTGAAGCTTCAAAACTCTAGTTTTTGGATATGTATGGGAAAAAACCTGAGAAAAACAAAAAAAAAAAAAAAAAAAAAAAAAAAAAAAAAAAAAAAAAAAAAAAAAATTTTTTTCTCCCCCCCCCCCCCCCCCCCACCCCACCCCCGCGGAAAAAAAAAAAAAAAGACACAAAGAGCCCCCAACACCCCCCCAAACCCCCCTTAAAAAATATTGGGTGGCCCCCCGGGCCCCGCAAAGCACAAAAAAAAAAAAAAAAAAAAAACCACAAAACACCAAACAAAAAAACAAAAAAAAAAAAAAAAAAAAAAAAGAAAGGGGGGGGGGGGGAAAAGGAAAAAAAGCCCCAAAAAAACCCCCCAAAAAAAACAAAAAAAAAAAAAAAAAAAAAAACCAACCCAAAACCCAAAAAAAAAAAGGGAAAATTCCCCTTTTTTTGAAAAAAAAAAAGGCAACAAAAAAAAAAAAAAAGGGGGGGAGGGAAATTTTGGGGAATTTTTAACCCCAAAAAAACCCAAAAAACCCCCCCAAAACCCGAAAACCAACCCCAAAGGGGTTTTTTCCCGGCAAATATTCAGAGTTTGAAAGGAGCAATATTTTTATTCTTAAACATTGTGTAGTCTTCATAAAAGTGGAAAAAACATTTTTTTTACTTCTCAATTCTGCATCGGTCGCTTGGTAAATTTGAAACAAAAAAAATCGAAAATCTTCAAGAGATTTTGAAGATTTAAACGTCAATCATGTTGAGGTTGCACGGTTAAAAATCAAAAATTAATTGCGCCAATTTGGGGTATCAACTTTTAATTAATTCAATACATTTAAAATAAGGAAAATTGAAGTACGGAAGGGGTAAATCGCTTGAAAAATGAGTCTCTACTTTTTTTTAATCGGCTAAAAATGACAAAAAAATAATTAAAAAAATTTTGTTAATTTTTTTTCAAAACTTTGAATAATCGACCTGGAAAAACCAGTCGATGGATCGATCTGCAGATTTACAGGGATATTGGGAATACATTGAGGTGTAAATATTCCTAAAAGTCCTAGCCTCCCCATCAATATTTGCTAAAACGCTGTTGATTTACCAAAACAAGGGAAAAAGTCTATTCTTTTTTTCAACATTTTTCAAGTCGATGTTGAGGGTGGAAAAAAAATACTTTTTAAATATCGACAGGATTTTATATTCAACTAGCGACCCGCCCCGGCTTCGCACGGTTTACGACATCACATTAGAAACCTCTAAAATTATCAGTGTTTTTCTACTATATTATGCATGTATTATACATATAAACCTTCCTCTTGAATCACTCTATCTATTAAAAAAAACGCATCAAAATCCCTTGCGTAGTTTTAAACATCTAAGCATACATAGGGACCGACAGACAGCGGGAAGCGACTTTGTTTTATACTATGTTATGATTTATTCCAGTTTCCGAAACTGCCCTTCAATTTCCTATACCATCATTGGTTGCTGAGATATCGATGGTTGAAGACAAAAGGGTCCTTTTTCGTTAAATTTCGGATATCTCCGCGACAAATGGACGTAGCAAACAATTAAAAAAAGGGAAATTGAAGCTGAATAAACAAGCTATGGCTGGGTGTTCATATAGTCGTTTAACCGAGAAAGAAAGTTTTGGGGTCCGAGCTCGTGGAGAGAGAAAATTTTAGCAAGGCTAAAAATTTTGAATTTTTTTTTCACGCTATTTCTTCGGATTGCGTTAAAACTGTGGCTTCTAAAACTTGTGTCCTACAAAACCGAAAACTAGAGTCTTGGAGCTTCAAAACGCTTCTATTTTAATTCGCTATACGATCATTTTTCACTTCCCGTCAAAAATCGGGGAAAAATTTAATTTTTTTGCTCTCTTAATTTTTGTGAATAGTGTATATAAAAATAAAAATATTTATTATTGTTATTTATACCATTAAATGTGAATTATTACCAATAGTATCAGAGAAATTCAAAAGAACTGTCTCAGACGTGTGTATTTATTGACTAGTCAAGTCACGTGCCAATTCGTCACAACCTGTCCTGCATCGAGCGGTGTAATCGACTGCTTCGATTTCGAAGAAAATAACGAGCCAATCCAAAGACTGAAATTATTCTTAGATTACTATAGCATTCCGCTACCGGTACCTACGTAAAACCTCCGACTGTAATAAAACAGACTTTACGGCCATTATAATTTTTAATCGATTCCGCTGTCAGACTTCCGAAAATCTCCGGCATTTATTACGGCGCCCTCATCAGATTTTAATTCCCTACAAGCGCGGCTCTCTCTCTAGAAATCCGGCTCCTTACAAATTCAAATTATGCCGCGCGCTGCTAAAATTGGAAGATTGAGAGCGTTATTAAGAGGGCCCGGGGGTGTTTCCAGAAAGAAAATGTTTTTTCTTGCTGCCACTTTAGGTACAAGTCATCTTATGAAAAATACGGACGGCCGGATGAAAGGAGAGGTCGTTTATTTCGTTTTGCGATTTGCATAATCAGTTTCCATTTCAATTCGTCCGTCATCATCTATCTGGCGGGGCGCTGAGCGGCCGCCGATCGATCATCCGCTGTCAAAACTGACTTGGACACGTGTTCGAACGATTCGGCGCCTTTGAATATATGAAGAGCAGCGAGGACACAATACAATCCCATCCCTCCCGTTAGTTGCACAAAAACCGTGATTGCGACTCAACTCCGATGTCCTTGAATATTTATTTCTATCTAATACGATAACTAATTAGGCTATTAGGAACATGACATGGATATTTATGCTGCATTGTTTACTTCAAAATGGGGTGAATTTACCTACGTACAGCTCACATGCTCACTAGCTCCATCCCTCGCCCGTCTAGAGTTGGAATTTTGTTTTTTTTGAAAAATGTTTCTTTAAATATTCTTTTTTGAGTCCAGGTAACCGCTAGATGGCGCTTTGAACGTGTTCCCACCACCTCACTTGCGATTCGTCGGCTCCTGCTCTTATATTTGGGTCGCCTTTATTTGAAAGAGAAATTCACTTCTCAGTCCCCCCAGATTGTCTGGGGGGTCTGTCCCTAACACCGCATATACAAGGTGTGTAAATGAACCCTTTTCGGCCGAAAACGCCACTCCTGGTACATCGATCTTCAGCGCCTCTTAACTAATACTATTTGCGACAGAAAAATTTGACAGGGACATATTTTTGAAGTTTAAGACGCGCCCTTTCCGATGGTGTCCATGAAATTCCTCCAAAAATTATTAATTATGAAAAAAAGCAGTTTAAAAAAAACGATTTTTTTACACATTTTTTAAAAAATCAAATTTTCAAAGGATTTCCGGTCTGCAATGGACCTGGAACCTCGCTAACCGGTGGAATAAATGTTTGAACTTTAGGTATACGTGGTTTAAAGATCGATTTTTTCCTTATGCGTTGAAAATGGCGCCTGAACTGCAAAATTTTTGCATAAAAATTCAAGAATTTTTTATTGGAAAATGATGCACTTCTACAAAAAATTGTCAAGAATAAAAAGTTCTTAAAATCACTCAATTAATGCACTAGAATTTTTTCAGAATTTTTAAGCAATTTTTTTAAATTTTGCAAAAATTGACTATTTGCAAAATCCAAAAAGTTGCTCAAAAAATTCCATTGCATTCTTTGATTGATTTTAAGAACTTTTTATTCTTGACAATTTTTTTGTAAAAGTGCATCATTTTCCAATAAAAATTCTTGAATTTTTACGCAAAAATTTTGTAGTTCAGGCGCCATTTTGAACGCATAAGGGAAAACATCGATCTTTAAACCACGTATACTTAAAGTTCAAACATTTATTCCATCTTTTTAGTGAGGTTCCAGGTCCATTGCAGACCGGAAACCCCTTAAAAATGTGATTAAAAGAAATGTGCAAAAAAATCGTGTTTTTTTTAAACTGCTTTTTTTCATGATTAATAATTTTTTGGAGGAATTTCATGGACACCATCGGAAAGGGGCACATCTTAAACTTTAAAAGTATGCCAAATTTTTCTGTCGCAAATAGTATTAGTTATGAGGCGCTGAAGAGCGATGTACCGGGAGCGACGTTTTCGGCCGAAAAGGGTTAAGTAATGAGATTTTTATTCGAATAGAATTACAATTCAGTATTGCCTCCTCCAAAACAACTTCCTTGGGAAGCCACACAGCACTGGAGACGGTTTTTCCATTCCTCATAGCAGTGCTGGGACTGATATACTGAAATAGCATTCAGTTGGTCGGTTACATCCGTTTGAATGTTTTCTCTGATAACAAAATGACGTCCCTTGAGGTGATTTTTCAGTCTCGAGAAGAGAAAAAAGTCACAAGGACCCAACTTAGGCGAATGAGGAGGTTGAGGAGCCACATGAATGTTTTTACTGGCTAAAAACCTGTTTACTGAAATGGCTGTGTAACAAGGCGATAATATCGTGATGCAAGATCCAGTTGTTCTCACACGCATGACCCTTATTCGAAGTTTTTCAAGAACCTCTCCTACAAGGTAAAAGTGTTGATTTACTGTTTGGCCTGGAGGCACACACTCTTTGTGGACGATTCCCTGGCTATCAAAAAAGCAAATTGGTTCTTTTGGTTCTTGGAGAGCTTGAAGTGTGCCATTCCATGCTTTGGCGCTTGGTTTCCGGGTCGTACTCAAACACCCAAGTCTCATCACCAGTAATGACACGTTCCATAAAATGGGGATCATTTTCAATCGATTCCAAAAAGTCAAGACATCTTTCTCTCCTGATGTCCTTTTGTTTCCAGATTTTTCTCATCCCCAATTCGTTAGTCAAAAGTCTCCGCAGTGATGCCAGATCGGGCGCTACGTTGCTAGTCTCATTACTTAATTTACACACCTCGTAGAACTGGTTATCATCTTTCTGTAATTTTTTACGCCCTTCAACTCAAATTTTAGCTTTGTTTTCTACTCTAAAGCGATTGTACCCTGTCAAAACTAACTGTAAGCGCGTGCCAAAAGGACCTTTATAACCACCGACACCTCCATAAACCGATCAAGGGGAATTACCCGTCGACTTTAAACACATCCCTGCCTCCGTTGAACTATTTAATTTTCGCCACTCCCCCTCCGGCCGCGCGGAGCCGGAATTCCCCGCGGACGCCGTATTTCATTAAAAGAGTAGCGGACAGGCGTCAAATAATCGTTACACCTAAAAAAATCCAAATTGAATCGGCGACGTCGAGGGGGCGCGACCCCACGCTACAAGAAAACGCATTCAATTGACGATCAAGTATGTATGAACACTTAGAGATTATAATGGGGTAATGCGATGATGACATTATGCTCGCGCGATTCAATAATAATGCAAGTCGGGGGGGGGGGGGGGGGGCGCTACTCGAGTTAACACGCGAAAATAGATGCTTCAATATTAATAAGTGTATTTGAATAATTTTTAGGAGGGAGCGAAGGGGGGAGCAATAATGGGAGAGACGATTGGGGCGTGGATTCGAGACAAAACAT
Organism: Aromia moschata; assembly: GCA_029963805.1. Classification (NCBI taxonomy): domain Eukaryota; kingdom Metazoa; phylum Arthropoda; class Insecta; order Coleoptera; family Cerambycidae; genus Aromia; species Aromia moschata. The sequence continues at coordinate 5,570,355 of JAPWTK010000007.1, read as the reverse complement.
ATTTTCAAACTCACGCGTTTGCCCAGGCTATTATTCTTCAGATATGTTTCTTTTGTGCTACATTTATCCATTATATTTATAGATTATTTTAATTTATATTGGACTTCCTATCGTATCTAGTTGTTGTATATGTACTATAGTTGTTTTGTTAATGCTGAGAATTCGAAGTTGACGTCATTTTCGTCAATCGAAAACTTTGGATGATTCTAATGCTTTTGAATAGAAGATGAATTGAGGAGGTAGATTGAAAATTGATGCTTCGACACTTGTTAGGGGCGGAGGTGATTGCGCCATCTAAAAGATCAATGTCAAAGATGTTGTGATCATCCTAGGATTCTGCGAGGTAACATGCTCTATACAAAAATGCATAAGAACTGTTGATGCCAGTTTCAACAACTGAAAGCTTTGGATGCTTCGAATGTTTTGTGGATAGAGAAAGAGAGGAATTGAGGAGGAAGATTGAAGACTTAGGCAGGCTGAGATAGTTGCGAGGGCGTGGAGATAATTTACAGAATGTTGAGGTCCTTTGGACTTCCAATGACGGAGACGATCTACAGAGTACTGAGTCATCTAAAAGATAAATGTCAAAGGCGCTGTGATCATCCTATATCATTGAGTACCATCCCTCAATACCATCCCAGTTCTGAAAATTTGCATATAAAATTGCACGTTGACGTCACTTTCAACAACTGTAAATATTGAATGGTTCAAACGGGTTTGGATAGAAGAAGATGGATTGAGGAGGTAGACTGAAAATTGAAGCTTCGACACTTTTAGGGACGGAGATGATCTATAAGGTACTGAGTCATATAAAAGATCAATGTCAAAGACTTGATTATCCTAGGATTCTAAGATAAGATTCTGCATAAGAGCTGTTGATGTCAGTTGCAACAACTGAAAACGGAGGAAGATTGAAGACTGAGGCCTTAGACAGTTGTTAGGGCATGGAGATGATTTACAGGCTGTTGAGTCGTCTACAAGATCAATGTCAGAGACGTTGTGATCATCCTAAGATTGCACAAAGTGCTGTACGAATATTACTTAAATCTTGTGCTCATACAAATACAAAAGTAAAGCAACTGTTATAGTCGTATGAACTGTAACATCTGTGTGGAGCATTATTAGAAGTTGTTGGAGATGAGATTTTGTGTTGATTACATTTTTTTTTTGGTTACTGAGGAACATGAGTAACGTTGCTTAGAATAATATAATGAAAAATGGAAATGGGACGAAAAAATGAAACTCAGTTTCTTTAGCTCTGGGCCTTGAATTTGTTTGGGTCTCTCTAAATTTCAAGACTCAGTAGACTGTGTGCAGTATATGGTAACGGTGATGAACCAACTGAAGTTGAAGCAGAAATAAGTACAAAGCGATGCATATGACATTAACCCTTTCAGGAGCAGTGGGACATATATGTCCCACCTATTTTTTTTATTTTTATTTATTATCCCACCTATTATTTTATTCGTTTTTTTCATATTTCTGACACCTTTCGCCCTATCTATAGGTACAAAAGTATTTTTTAGACTGTACCTAATTTATGAAATTTTGGCGTAAAATTGCAATAATTAATTAATTTAATTACTTATTATAAACAAGAGTGGAAATAACAAAGGTGTTAAGTGCCAAAATCAACATATCGAGTTATGATAAAAAAGTGAATATTTTTTATATTTTAAATATTTCAAACGTGAAAAATTTAAATTTTAGAGATGAACTTCCTCTCTAAACAATCTTTAATTCTTAAAGCAATACAACTTCAAATTGACAAATATAAAAACACTTTTCTGAACAAAAATATAGAAAGGGGCTAAGTGTCTTATTCAAGATTCAGTAATTTTTGTAGAAAACAAACAACAATTTATGTAACAAAAATTTTGTTGGTGTTTTGCAGAAATTAATAATTATTTTAAATTATAACCGTTCACATTAAAATGTTTATTTAATTAAATAATTATAAAATATACGTATATTGATGTTAAATTTGTAATAACTGTTTATAAAAACTATATGACTCTTGTATCATGTTAGATATAAATGTGTTGGTGCTGTCACAAGCACAAGAGCTGCAGTAAAACATTATTTTTTATTATTATAGTTTTTTCTTTTTTATTATTTTTAAATTATTTTCATAAAATATTATTTCCTCTCAATATTTTGTCCGCCATATTGGATCCGCCAATTTGAAATTTGAAAATCTTATTTCGGATTCGTAATAAGCGACCCCAAAAACCTATGTAAACCAAGTTTGGTCCTGATCCATTATTTTTTGAAAATTTTGTCTGCCATATTGGATCCGCCAATTCGAATTTTGAAAATCTGACTTCGGATCAGCGACCCCAAAAACCCTAGTAGTCACTAGTTATTTTTATAATAAGTGTTAAGGAAAAATGTGCCCCTGAAAAGGTTAAGAGTTGCGGAAGAACAATACTTAACAGTTTAAAACTTTGTTGGGGACTTCTTTAAAAAGAAACAAGGTAACATGCTTAGAACTGGGCATAAAGGGTCATACTGTATTGCCATTATGAACCGAAGACGTCCATTCGGATGATTTATAGTCGATTTTGAAATCCGACTCGATGTACCGGGCACGCTCCACTCGACTAGAAGAATATCATATGGTAAATGTACACACACAGAATGCTCCCCTAGGGGGAGCCGGGAATATTATATTGAATAGGACAGGGAATGGAATCGTCGCAGTAGAATTCAATTGTTCCTCGTTAACCCTACACCTCCCGACCACTCCGGTTTTAAATATGCATCGGCTTCGCGTTAAAGCGAGTATTCGCCTGGTTCGCTGGTCTTGACGTGCTCGCTGTACGTGTACACAATTCATGCATATTTGATATATTTACGCGACAAATTAAGGGGTGGGCCTCCGCGAGGGAATTGGGAAATTGGGAGCGATATTGTTTAACTTGCGCTCGAGAGGGGGTGTGGCGTGGGGTGGGGGGTTGCGAAACTGAAGGGTGCGTTTTGGAAAGCGCGCTATTTTCGATAATTTGTCAGAGTTTGAAGTTATGAACAGGCCTTTTAATCCAGTAGGCAGATATTTTTATGTGTTCTTGAAAGATATAGGGCTAGTTTTGACGGTTTCCTATGTATTTTTTTTTTGCGTAGAATACAATGCGCGGGGTCCGTAGAGCTGAAACCGTCCGCAATTTTTTTTAAATAAGCAATTTCTGAAGAAAAAAAACGTATTTTTTTTTCACATTTCCGCTTATATCTCCGTTCCTTGGCATATTTTGTATATCATATGCATTTAAGAAGTTGTAGCCTATTGAATTTCCAAAAATACTAAGGCGAAGTTTTTTTGATTTTCAATTTCAAGAAATTATTTTTCCAAGTCGTTGTTGTTAATGATATATTCTAATATAGCATACATATGGAAAAAAAATATTGTCACATTGGTTGTAGGTAATTGGACAGACCAACCTCGCTGCAAACAATCAAAATATTTATTCCCAATGAATTATCCCTTATTTTCAACAATATGTGAAAGGCAAATATTACATGATTTTTTTTTAGTTAAAACATGAGACGCATATCCAAAAATGTATATTTTCACTCGCAATCTGCTAATTATGAGGAAGAAAATATTTTAAAAAATGTCTCTAAATTTTGTTGTAATATTAGTTAGCCTGTATTTTCGAAATTGTCATAATTATTTTCAGATAATTCGAAAATTCTAGTGAGATTTGATTTCACTAAAAGAAATTTCATTATCTGAGGGAACTCCTGTTTTTTTTTTTTCAAAAATATGTTCTAACCTAATTTTTTTTTCAGCATTAACAACTTCGTCAAGTGATACATACTAGCCTACTACTATTATAATTTGAACCACACAACTGCCTGTAAACACCAAATCGTTTTTCTAACTTGTCGGTGGTAAATTTTCCAGGAAGAACGTATTATATGGAAAAATTTTGACAAAACAGACGTCTAAGGGCTGAATATGTTTCATTAGTTAGATGTCCATTAAAATTTAAATTTTGCCATTTCTCCAACTATATAATAATTTTTTTTCCAAAAAAATCCAATCTTGGATCATTAACAGAATATATCGGTTTTGACCATTCATTTCCTTTCATTTCTCCTATCCGAGTACCTGTGTTATGGACAATATCCCAATTTCTAATAATCTCCAAAAAATCAGCAGTATAATTGTAACTAAAATCTTTCATGGCTGCTATTGTTGAATGATGAAAAACGTTATCCACCAAGAAAACCTTCCGTCTCTCAAGATTTGTAGGAAAAACGGTTTTATAATTTAATTTGTAAGCCTTTTTCACAACAAGGTCTTCTTTAAAATACATCACGAATATTTTTAAATTTCGCATACTTAACCTCAAAGCTGTTGACGGTGTCCATTATTTTCTGGGAATAGCTTTGAGCCATTTCTGTGTTAATCCTTTCTCATTGGGGAATCCAAAAACACTTTTTACACCCTCAGTTTTTATAGAGAAATCGTAATTTGCAACGGAATGCAACACCGTTTTGGCATGTTTGTTTACGAATGAAATAAAACACGGTATATCGAATTATCAATACAATGCTCTATCTACAGATACTACACTTCAATCGTCTAAAGTAATTATCACGTTTAAAAAACTCTATTTAACGCAAATATACACACAATTTCTTACAGAAATACATATCTGTAGCTGAGGGGTAAACAATCATGTCCATAAAAGAACATTTTCAGTAATGAGCAAAACAAGTGGAAACGCTAATGGATTTTAAAATTTGAGATAGACGGAGATACCACATTTTCTAACCTAAAATATTGGCAATCAACAATACGTGACTGTGATTTTTTTGCCACAATAACAAACACGAGTGTAGTTTAAAAATGATCTCCATACTGGCAAAAGCTGGAGTTACGACTGTTTACCTCTCAGCTACAGATATAAGGCCATGATCTTTTTTGTCGACTACCGGACTCCGTTCCGGCGTTGCCATTTTCTTATAGCATGGCTTGTTTAAAGTCGGCTGTGCTCCACTCTTGTGTAACCACCAGTTTCGTAGAATCTACACAAACCATTTTGATTTAGACAGTAACCTTGACAATTTGAAACCTGTGAAACGCCTGTAGATCGCAAAATAATAATTTCAGACCTGTGTCTATCGAAGATATTGACGCTTGGATTGGCAAAGCCAACTTTGACGTCATATTTTATTGAACCCTCGTTATATTTCAGGGGCGAACGTACTCGGAGAAACGTCCGGCGACTTTTACAAAACATATTTGACCGTTGACCTTGTGCCGGACATAAAAGTAATTTAATTTCTGCTTCGGGGGAGAGAGCCTCTTCGAGCAGGCGAGGGAGACGATTCGTGCCGCCCCTCTCCCCACAGTACATATGTATAAATGTATGTATCACTGCTGATTGTGTCCCGGTGTGTGTGCGCAATCAATTTGGACGCCGTCCGAAAAAAAGGGAGAGAATCCCCGGGAGGACGTGCGCTGACCGGTCGGCGTTCTAAAAGAAGCACTTCACGGACGCCGGGGTCTTCGCGCTGACCCCAGCAGTTCTGGTGCGGACCATTCGCCGAATATTACTTCCTTTGATATGTGAGACGGCCCTCTCTATTGGAATTCCTCCTCCTACATATTAAAATATGCGACGGGAGAGATTGCGGAAGTCGTCTCCTCGCACGGGCGGACGCAGGACCGGCTCCAGGGGGCGGACGACTTGCGATAAATTTTTCAGAAACGGTTTATGTAAAGCAAGGGCGGAAACATTTTTTACTATATCGATTACTGCCATTAGTGGCCTTCGATTTACGAGGCATACGTACATGGTGAATTCGTGAGGATTTCCACCTCTATTTTCTCCGTTATTTTGAGAGCTTAACTGGCTTAAACAAAATTGGGTAAATTCATTTTAAACTTTTGGGTAAATTAATTTTTAAATTTTGGGTTGCAAAAATATACCATTTTTTTTATAGTTTAAGATCTTTTTTCACTGCTCCATTGAAACGTATATTTTGCAACACAAGGGTGTAGTATAAATCACACGTATAGAGTCATACGTTTTTAAGAAATGGAAATATTAAAAAAAGATATTCGAAAAATAAATTCCAAATTAGAAGACCTTTCTAATGCCATAAAACTGGTTTGATTTACATATTTATAGTCCAGTAGGGAGGGAGCTAAAATCATCAAAAACTGTTCTTGAAACATATATGGCTAGTTTTGACGGTTTCCTATGTTTTTTTTTTTGCGTAGGACACAATGCGCGGGGTCTGTAGAGCTGAAACCGTCCGCTAATTTTTTAAATAAATAATTTGTGAAAAAAAAGGTCTTATAGGTCTTTTTTTCACATTTACGCTTATATCTCCGTTCCTTGGCTATTTTATATAGCATATGCATTTAAGAAGTTGTAGCCTGTTGCATTTCCAAAATTTTAAGCCCAACCCGAAGTCTCCAAGTGCTATTGTTAACTTGCAAATGACTGCTGAAGTTGAGTTGCTTTTTTTACTATTTTTTTACTTCGAAAGCAGGGAGACTATGATCATGAAATTTCTTGGAGGGACTGCTATTTGTAGTATGAAGTTATAAAAAAAAATATATATTCAGCTCGATCCGTTAATAACTTTTCGAGTAATTAAAGATCGATTTTTTTTGCAAGCCTTAATTAAAAATGACGCCATTTCTTTGTTTATTATACGATATTGACCGGGTTGGGCTAGAAAAATCATAAATCTCTTCAAGTTTGCGAGACTTTTTATAACGAAGAGGTGTATTTTTTTTTGAACTTCATAAATAGTCCTCAAATTTGTGCGCCCACTTTTAACTTTTTCTACGGCACTACCTTTTTATGCCTATGTTATATTGTTTTATGCCAGTCACTGTTTTTTATCGGAGGGTTTAATTCTGGGCATACTGTACTATAATATTTTGACGCCCATTAACAATTTTTTAAATAACGTCTTAAAGTACCTTAAGATATATATAATTAAATTTGGCATTAAGAGCACACGTTCAGTGTGTTTAAAACTTTCTAAGAACTGGCCCAAATCAACGTCATTTTATTTCGGGATCCTTCATCCATCTTGCAAACTTAAGTCTAGAATTTCACAATGATATTTCTAGCCTCCCGCTTGTTCCGCCAATTTTCGTAAATTAACAAATAAATGGCGTCATTGTTTTAATCAAGGCTTGCAAAAAAAACGATCGTTAATTACAAATCAAAAAGTTCATTATTTTTTAACTGTGACTCAAAGAGTTCGTTATTTATTTATTTTTTATTATCTTCATACTAACAAAAGTCATAGAAATCCCTCCAAAATTTCGATGATCATAGTCGCCTACTTTATAGAATTAAAAAAAAGTGCAGTGACATAAACATTATTAGCTAAATAACAATATTTTTGAACATTCCGAGCAGGTCATTTTTATTGCAATTTGCACAATACCACTTTAAAACAAGAGTCCCACCTTCGATTTGAGCTAACCGATTTTTTGGAAATTCAATAGGCTACATTTTTTTTCAATTACCCTGGCTGAGTCCAAAAATGTATCACGTTGTTTATCTATAAAAGTCAAGAATACAAATATATAAGCGGAAAATGCACTAAAAAAAATTAATTAACGTTATTTTATACACAAAATACTTTAATCCCAGTTTGGACAAGAAATTATCGGGTTTCAGCACTTGTTGATTGTCATTGTCATCAAAAAAAGCTATTAGATCCATCAAAACTAGCCCTATATATTTCAAGAACACATAAAGATCTCTGCCGCCTACTGGACTGTTATATTATGGTGTAATACGAAGACCCGAATACAAACAATTTTTCAAAAAACGATTTAATAAAAGTATGTTTTATAATTAAATTTAGAATTAACAGCACACGTTCAATGTGTTTTTCAAAACTTTCGAAGATAACGCCTTGCCTGAGTCCGGTCCTGCGCTCGACAAATAAACGTCATCAAACCGGATTATGTTTCGGGATCCTTCATCCTATCTTCGCCGCTTATCTCTCTCCATACTTTCCATTATCATAATTTCTTACATGCCGTCTCAAGAATTTCTACAATAGACGCCATCCATTAAATTTTTGGATTTAATTCTACCCCCCCCCCCCCCGGCTCTGTTCGCGCGGGCACATTTTGACGTAACGGCCTCGGATATTTTTATAGGGCCATAAAGTAACGCCCTTATCGGGGCGAAGCGGAAGTCATCCCATATTTAAACTGCCTTATTCTTGAAACGTTGCAATCTCATTTGCTCGATTGCAGGAAAAGACGAAAGAAAATTAAAAATAAATAAGTGTCATTAGTTTTTTAACTGTGACTCAAAGAAGTAGAATATCGTTATTTATTTATTTATTTATTATCAAAATAACTGTCTAGAACTAACAAAAAGATCATAGAAATTCTTTATTCATAAATTTGGATGGGATGGATTGGTAACAATTCTTATATAGCAATTCTTATATATATATATATTTATACACGAGGTGTGTAAATTGAGTAATGAGACTGATTTTTTTTAAATTTCTTTATTCGAATAGAATTTCAATTCAGTATTGCCTCTTTTAAAATAACTTCCTTGGGAAGCCACAGAGCGCTGAAGATGGTTCTTCTATTTCTTATAGCAGTGCTGGAACTCATACACTAGAATAGCCTTCAGCTGGTCGGTTACAGCCATTTGAATGTTTTCTATGGTCAAAAAATGACATTCGTTGAGGAGATTTTTCAATCTCGGGAAGAGAAAAAAGTCATCAGGACTCCTGTCAGGCGAATAAGGAAGCCGAGGAGCCACATGAATGTTTTTACTGGCTAAAAACTTGTTTACTGAAATGGTTGTGTGACAAGGCGCATTGTCGTGATGCAACATCCAGTTGTTCTTGATGTTTGGATTCAAATTTATCTCTTCCACTATGATTCTTGTCGTCAATCGACGATCTGAACGCACAAGATTCCGTATTCATCGACATTTTCATCGGTTCTTGAAGATGAAGGCCTTCCGCTGCCTGATTCATCTTCAATCGACTCTCTTCCTTCTGAGAATGCCTTAAACCACCGGAAAACCTGGGATCTTGAAAAAAACACTGTCTCCGTAGGCTTGTTGAAGTTTTGCAAAAGTATCCGTTGCGCTGTGTCCAAGTCTGAAGCAAAACCTGATAGCACACCGTTGCTCAAAATTAAACTAATTTTTAAAACGCACTAGAAAAAACAATTGGTTTACGAAATTAGTCACAAATAACAAACAAATTACTCTAACAAGTTCAAACTTGTACTGAAGATGCATTACATGTTAACCTACCGCCCTTCCAAGTCCCGTCTCCGCAGTGTTGCCAGATCGAGCGCTACGTTGCCAGTCTCATTACTTAATTTACACACCTCGTATTTCAAATTGAAACATTTTTTTTATTACTGTGAAAAATATTTTGTAGAGTTATTTTTTAATTAAGCTTGGTATACACTAGTTTTAGAGTCAGGAGTGTCATTGTTTTTTTTTAAATCTCCAAAAGCATTTCCTAACATTCATCCCTCAAAGAATTACTACAGTAGGCCTTGGATTGCATACACTATCTGTGCTATCCTATTAAACAATGCAGTTTTTTGTGCCATACATTTTTAAATTAAAATTAGTCAAAATCGACAATAAATAAAAAAAAAAATGCAGCGGTCTTCTGGCTTTTAATGGTCCACACTGTGTATACAGGGTGTACCAGCGCTTTGTGTCAATGATTAAGCAACGTATAGGTGGCAAAATCATGTCAGTCTTTCGTATATTTTTTTTACATACATATAACTCGTTTTATTTGAATTAACTTTATTCACATAGATATAGTAATTATAATATTCTTATATTGTTTGAGCCATTATACCAATTATTAACGTATGTTTAGAAGAGCTACAGAGCTATTGTTATTGTATATTAACATTTTTTTTTAATGGAACACCCTATATTTTTTTATTTGTTCAATTACGCTTGTTTTTCTGATTACAACATTGCAGTATCCACAACATTGAAATGATCCCCAAATTCAACACAGGAACTTCTAATTAAATTTTATACAAAAAACATAAAAGTCATTTTTAATTCTAGCTCGACATTTATTCTCTTCGTTCCGGCGAAAAGTATGGCGCGGCAGCTTTCTGAGGGGCCTCCTTCTGCTGTTAAATTAAAATTGTGTCATTTATATATACGAGAGAATGTCAGGGGGAGCTCTCAATAGAGGCAGCGACGTAAAAAATGATACTTCATTGTACGGGTTTTATTTTGACTTGATGGTCAATTGTGGACGGTTAATTTGAGAATATTAATTTGTATAGGGGCGCAAAGTGACATACGGCTAATAGACAGGAGAGAGAAGTCGAATAAATGATGTCAAATTTCGTTTTGGTTCAGTTCCAGTCCAAGTGTGGAATACCTAATTCATTTGTTGTATAGGAAACTGTTTCAGTTAAAACAAAGTAGGCTGCCAGAGCAACGAAACAAAAGAAAAAAAACCTGTTTCTGTTAAAGCAAAGTAGGCTTCCACAGCAACGAAACAAAAGAAGGAAAAAAAATTAATCGGAGGTCATCAGAATGGGTAAAATTTTTAACTTTTTCACGGTTTTCCATAAAACAAATGCTTAAAACGATGGGATTTTGCAGCATTCTGAATTATTTGCTTTGAAATTGTTGGCCCTTTAGAAGTCTTGTTATTGTGCATTTGTTTTTTTTTTTGGTTAAACTTAATGTAACCAGAAAAAGTAAAAACCGTTGACACAAATTATTTCGAGAACGCAATCTCAAAATAATTAAATTACCTTGTATGTAAAAATCGCCGACCGTTTTCCTATAAGTGATATTGTGATTACACATAAATTACACCTTAAATTTCAATAAAACCCCTCGTTCTTGGTACATACAAGTTTCTTCTACTAAATAAAAGTCGAAAAAAATAACATCCAGTACACTAGGTGCTTTTATTCCTTTTAAGGGTACATGCGGTATACAAGTTAAAACGTCGTGTGCTATATAGGTACTCCAGTGCCTGTTCATCAATAATGCACTACATCACTGACATATTTCTAGCATGTTGAATCACCAGTCTTTCAACATAATAGCTGGGGACAGTTTACACTCACTTTACCATGGGCGTAGAAAGTAGGGATTCAAGAGTTGATAACTTGAAAATAGCAAAGATATTTGACAGTCCATTTTAGTTCTATTTGGTTTATTATTTGCTTTATTTCAATTACTATTTACATGCGTTGTATGTATACAGAGGTAATTTAACTTTTTTTTTTACTAGAAAGTTCTTTATTAATCAATTTTGAACAAAAATGTGATTGTTAAGATTGAATTACACTTTACTAATAACAGTGTTCTACATTTTGAAAAATTTTTGTCGCTCCCTGATATTTTTTGTGTTTCTTTGTGTCTACGAGCCCTAACAACTAGATGTTCGGACAAACGCATTTTTCGCGTATTAGACTGTTTTTATGTATAATGAAGCAAACATTGACTAACGCAGCTAACAGTAGATGAGAACTTTTCAAAAAAGAATTTAAAAGTATAATTTAATTAATGTTTTCAAAAAACCAAATTAACAATGTCACAACTTAACAAAACAAATAAAATGTACAAACAAAATAACTGGCAACTAAATTTGTTTTTTGTCTATGATCGGAAGTATTAATAAGGTGTTACGTCATCTTTTGCCTTAATTACTGCCCGAGTTCTTGCAGGCATTGTTTCAACCAAGCCTCGGCAGAGTTCTATTGAAAAGGTGTGCCAAATTTTTCCTTTAAAGTAAGGGCCGTTCTTTGAGGATCATCTCTCAAAACTCCTTTTATCTTATGCCACAGTGTTTCAATGACATTTAGGTCGGGGCTGTTTGATGGCGACAATAGGACTTTAATATGCTGTTCTCCGAACCACTTTTTCGTCTTTTTTGCAGTATGGGAAGCTGCGCCGTCTTGTTAGAATATGAAATTATTGTCTGGGTATATATCCTGAACAGTCGGTAATTAATAAGCTATTCGTAAGTATTTGTTTATATTTGTCAGCGTTGACGGTACCCTCTATGACCTCATACTGTCCCATACCTTTAGCGGACATACCTACATCCCCAATCATGATACTCTTCGGGAATTTTACGGTTCGTTTAAGGCAGTCCTTATGAAAGGCTTCACTTTTTGTTCTTATTACTCTTTTTCCATGATCGCCTACGCAGACATCAAATTTTTGAAAATTAGTTTTGACCAGTCTTCTATAGTCCACGATATCTTAAACTTGGCCCAATTCAGTCGATTTTTTTGTGCCGCAGTTAATAAAGGCTTTTTTTAGCCTACGATCATTTACGAAAATTGAAAAATTAAAAATTTGAAAAATAAAATAGTAATACCTTATAAAAACTGAGCCCAGACTGATGAATGTATTTTCTGCAACATTCGCGGGATAGCCTTTCTCCTGTTTCAAGTTCTTTTTTACTTAAAAATAACGAATATTCGCAAAAACTACCAGAAATCACCTGTGACTGACACATCTAACTGTGAAATTAATGGTTACCGCGGCAGCAACAGTTTTTTATTTATTTTTTAGGGCAGGTTTCTCGATTTTCCAAGTATTTAGTTGTCAGCATATTTAGCACATTTTTATATTTGTGGCCATAAATTCATAACAAATCCAAGCTAATAATAATTTTCGGCATAATATTATCTTATTTTCTTTTCTCGAAAGTGTAATTTCAAAATTTTTGTCTTGAAAAAGTTCTCGTATTTACGGCTCAACGAACATTTAACGAGCACTTATATGCGCGAATTTCCGTCTCAAATGAAGAGCTTTTCCTTTTTGTATTTAAGGCTTTAACAATTTTTTCTATAAGCCTTAGTGGAGGTAAATAAATTTTCTGATGATCTGTTGAGAAAAAGAAAATAAATGCTTCACTAGTCTTCGGAATAAAAAAAATCAACGGCATCCTCCCTTCTGTTCCCGCAGGTACGCCTCTGGTCTGTACCGCACCGTCATGTCCACTTGAGTTTCTGTTGTATCGCAACAGAGGGGAGCCCGACATTTATAAATGAGGATTTTCGGGTAAATAAGTAAAGAAGTTACTTCTCTAAAGAAGACGGATAAACTTTGATTACTCGGACTTTCTATGTAGAAATACTATTAGAACTCTAGCGCTTTGCATTGAAATACTGAACTTATTTTATTTATTTTTGTTTCAGTTATGCGCATTGGTCTTCCGTGGACTGAACATTATTTATCAGGTGAGTAAAAATTACGTGATATATTACTGTTTGTTTATTGTTATTGGTACTAATTGAGTACTAATTAATTTATTGGTACTGATTGTTATTGGTAAAAATTTGAGGCTATATAGATGCGTTTATGCTAAGATCAGAGAGGATAAATAAAAAATATACAAGTTATTATCTAAATATGTATCTGTATGTATTTGGTATGTTATTCATTTACGTTTATAAATGTTTATTCCACACTTTATTATAAAGTGTTTTTATATTCTTAACAGCTTTTTTTATTAGTTACATTCAATATTTAGAATCATCAATTAAAAATTAATTCATGTATTTTTGAGGCGAACAAGCGACAAGAAAGCTGACAAAATTGAAAATGTAGATCCGAAATATTGTTAATAAAAAAATATTTATATTTTATTTTTTGTGCCACTAGATATCATAGAGTTTACTGTTTCGCAAAAACCGTTAAATACCTGTGGTTTGATCATCTCGACCGCAGATTTAAGTTGGATTTGCACATACAACTTAAAAGAACGTAAAAGTTACCATTTGCATAAATTGTCGTATTTGTCAGTGTCGTCCAAAAAATCTAATCGTACAGAGCAAATCGATTTCAGTTTTCGGAGCGTGAACATCTTTATATCTATAAATTGCATAAAACACTTACAAATTGCGGGTAATCTTCGAGGACCCAAAAGAAAAACGTTCGCTGCTGACAAAACAAAAGAAATTAAATATTTGCCACGGTTGTGACCATTTCATTAATTAAGCACAATCGATTCTAAGACAACGAAAATATTTTTACCGTAGGTACGTAATTCTAAAAATAGTTCGTTGGTACAAAAGAAATATATTTAGTAAACAGTTGTTGGGAAATACGTTGAGAACAATTTGAATGGCCCATTCGTTTGACAAGTTCGGACAACAGTCTGCAAAAAATGATAGACATGTAACTTTAAACAAAAATGAATTAACTGTGTTTTTATAAATACACTACTCCAAAAAATTAAGGGAGCAAGAACATTTCCAAAATTATTTGATGATTTTTGAAAGGCTGAAGCTTTTGAATATTTTTAAGCTTCATGAAACTTTTTGTGAGCTACAGTTATTAGTTATTATGCAATCCTAAGAAATGGCGCAAGAAAAAGGTTAAATCAATACATGGGCCGGATAGCTTGTTTGTTCAGCTTCAATTTGCTTTTTTTATATTCTCTCTACGTCAATTTGTCGCTGAGATATCTGACTTTTAATGAAAAATGATCTTTTTTGTCTTTGATCACCGATATCTCAGCAACCAATGACGGCACAGAGAACGTAGGGCAGTTTAAAAAAACTGGAATAAAGGCCCTGCAAGATCCTGTTACGATTTTTTGAAAAAAAAATCATCCTTAACATTGATTTAATGAAAAGAATACAGTAGATCTACCGCGTCCAAAATTGGGGTATTTTTCAAAGTAGGGGAACCGGGGCCCTGCAAGGGGGCTGCTGTCTTTGGATGGTATAACGGCATCCTATTTTGACAAGCGCGTAGGCGAGGATCAGTACTGTTTTTTGATCAGGCATTAAACTAATTTTATTCTGAAGGGCCCTGAGCTAGAAAAATAGCATGTTTTTTGTTGTTTGGCTAGTAGGCATACTACCGCGTCTTCACAAGATACAAGATTACTGATGGGGAAAAACTTCTAATTCTCCCTTTGGCTAGCGTTCTGTACGGGCTTCTTGATAACCATGATTCCAGTTTTTTTGAAACATTAGATTTGCTGAAATTTAATGTACTAATAGGCGTCAGAATTTACAAGAGGCTAGCGCCAGTGCGGAAAAATTAGAAAACTCAAAACCTCTCAATAGGCGTCAAAGAGGCCAGGCGCGCTAATCATTGGGCCATTATCCGTTTGTTTTTACATTGCTTTTAATGTGTTTTATATTCAAGATGCCGCTTTAATTTATTATTTATGTGTAGTATTTATTTACGGCCTAAAAACGCCTTTTGTGATCAAGATTTATTGTTTACAAGTTGCTGGCATAATTGTAGTGGTTTTCTTTTGTTTTTTAGACTGATAGAAGATACATTTTTAGGTTGGATTGGTTTATTTTGAAAAGTTTTAATAAATACTTCAAGGTATACATGTGTTTTTTTACAAAATTGTAATTGAAAACATTTTTAAGTAGAATGACAGACATTAGATTGAATATCTTGAAATATATGGAATATTTAGATGGCACAATTTATTATATAATATACGATAGCACTGTAATTTCAAAGTGTGTATAAGATAGTGAACATTTCTGAATGCCATTCATGACTTTGAAGGTACTGCAGTTTTTTCAGTATCTTCCGCTTTTTTCAATTCTTAGCTGAAACAGACAATAATAATTATAAATATCTTTACATTAACCTTAGAAATACTAAAACACATCCATAAAAATAATCTTCCTCAGCAAAATGAAGAGAACAGACTCTCATAAATTTTCTAACGGGCTTTCCTATCCTCAGTTTTAATATCCAAGCCTTGCGCCTGTGTATACGTTCCTTTTGACCAAATTTATTTGTAAGGGAAACTTGATGCTTTCCTTGTTCAGGAAATATTTGAAAAGTTAATTGGGGATCCCTCTTAATCTAGGACGAACAGCGAGGTACACAACAATAGTGATTCATTCTAATTATAATACTCACAAAATAACGCTAATACTATATTTTTTTATGAATACAACACAAATATAAACGGAACATTTTCAAAACACAATGGCACTCAAATGGACGTTTGAATAAACGATGGCCCAATCATTAGTTTGTTGAGCGACCACCAGGGAGCGTAACACTTATGTTGTTTTACCTATAGCTCTGTAAATTTTTAAATCGATCCATCGAACCGTTTTCTAGGATCGGTTGATAAAATTCTTTTTTCAACTTTTTTTTTTTAATTTTGCATTAATTACTTATACAATTTGATCATTTTCACTGATATACAGCCATTAAAGATCGCCAAAATATTTAGGAAATTGTTTTGTTCCCATAATTTTTTGGAGTAGTATATTTAGTAAACAGTTGTTAAATACAATGCAAACAATTTGAATGACACATTGTTGATATGGTATTTATTAAGTTGTGGTAATCTGTGCCAAAATCACCGATGACGATGCTATTAATCTTTTTCGCGACGACTTTTCGGAATGCACTGTATAAAATCTTCAGACCTTAGAAGATTATTGTTATATAAAAATACCACGATACACAAACGCTTTGTTAAAGAGGCCGTTAAACCGATACATTTCAGAATTTAAATAAATATTTCTGAAAACATTTTAAATATGCACAGTCATATCACATCCTATTTTGCCTCGGGTAGTATTCATACTTAAATTATATTTTTTTTGTCAGCGCGATGTGTTTAAACGTGATTGCCATGAAAAAAACTATTTAAACACGCGATTTAATGCAGTTTTCCGTAAGGCCAAAACGGTCCGGTAATGGTCGACTTAACTTTTAATAACCATTTAGATATTTTTTTCCTTTTTAATTTTCTCTCGCATGTAATTTGGATTTTAAATGGGGATCCGTTTAAAAGAAGTTGATGTATTAAAATGATGTTTTTTTATTAGTTATTTCAGTGTTTCCTAAACTTAGTCCATGTCCCGAAGATCAAAAAGTACGATTTGACTGTGTTTTCTTACGGCAATTAAAATGCCACTGGTTTGAAAAAAAAAATTAAAAAATGGTCGAGATATTTGCAATTGTTTAAATTGCAAAATTGTTTTTTTCTTGACAAAACGTTGAAAATTAAAATATTATTTTTTTTTGTATTAAATTATACATTATGCTAATTGCAATGTGTTCGCCAAGGCCAAATTACGATATATTATGGCGTACTTTTGCAATAAGACCTCAAAGTTTGACTTTAAAAAAATTAATTTACAAAAAACTAAGCAATATTTTGCAAATCCGCAAAGCGTTTTCTATTAAGTTAGTTGAGAGCTATAAATTTTCAATGTAACATCAAAATTCATTGAGCAGATTTTGTTTTACGTTACTCTAAAGATTTTCGACTTGAACATTTTTTTTTTGCGATTTTTGGCAATTTGTTTATAATAAACAATAAAAAAATCGATTTGCAAAATAGCCTATCTTGTAGGAAATTTGATGACGAAAAAAGTTGGTGGCCGCAAAAGTTGCCTACGAGCTCTAGGAGCAAATATATAAGCAAAAAAACAAAAAAAAAGGCTATTTTTTTTTTAATTGTTAAATAAACAAATGTTCCCGACTTTTAATCGCATCAAAACTATTTTTCCCGTATTCCTGGGGAAATTCTGCATCGGAATCAGTTTTTTTTCTACCAGAAAACATGCAGTTGAAATATTCTTCGGGACATGGACTAACTAGGGATTTCTTGTATGTACGCATATACTGGTATAACAAAGAAAATTATACCAGAATCTCTAATCTTTATTCCATTCATATATTCCTCATTCACCAGAATTATTGGGGATGGCCATAGCTCACTTAAATTGGATATTAAAAACACGATTAAAAAATATTTAATATAATATTAAAAAATAGAGCTTAACCCACCTACTGTCATAGAAATTATGAAATTTTCAAACATGCAATAATATTCAGGGTATTCTACGAGGTGTGTAAATTAGGTAATAAGACTTGCAACGTAACGTCCGATCTAGCAACACTGCGGAGACGGGACTTGGAAGGGCGGTAGGTTAACATGTAATGCGCCTTCGGTACAAGTTTGAACTTGTTAGAGTCGTTTGTTTGTTCTTTGTGACTGTTTTCGTAAACCGGTTTGTGGAGTACGTTTTAAAAACGAGTGATATTAATTTTGAACAACGGTTTTCTTCAGACTTGGACACAGCGCAACGGATACTTTTGCAAACCTTCAACACGCCTACGGAGACAGTGTTTTTTCAAGAGCCCAGGTTTTTTGGTGGTTTAAGGCATTCTCAGAAGGAAGAAGGAAGAGAGTCGATTGAAGATGAACCACGCAGCGGAATGCCTTCATCTTCAAGAATCGATGAAAATGTTGATAGAATACGGAATCTTGTGCGTTCAGATCGTCGGTTGACGACAAGAATGATCGGGGAAGAGTTAAATTTGAATCACACCACTGTTCATCAGTTTTGACTAACGAATTGGGGATGAGAAAAATCTGCACAAAAATGGTTCCAAAAAACCTTTCGCAGGAACAAAAGGACATCAGGAGAGAAAAGTGTCTTGACTTTTTGGAATCGATTGAAGATGATCCCCATTTTAAGTAATTACTGGCCTTGGGACTTGGGTGTTTGAGTACGACCCGGAAACCAAGTGCCAAAGCATGGAATGACACACTTCAAGTTCTTCAAGACCCAAAAAAGCAAATATGAGCAAGTCAAAGATCAAATGCATCCTGATTTGCTCTTTTGATCGCCAGGCAATTGTACACAAAGAGTTTGTGCCTCCAGGCAAAACAGCAAATCAACACTTTTACAGAGATGTTCTTGAAAAACTTGAGACGTGTGAGACCAGATATGAATAACAACTGGACGTTGCATCATGACAATGCGCATTGTCACACAGCCATTTCAGTAAACGAGTGTTTAGCTAGTAAAAACATTCATGTGTCTCCTCAGTCTCCTTATTCGCCTGACTTGAGTCTTTGTGACTTTTTTCTCTTCCCGAGACTGAAAAATCACCTCAAGGGGAGGTCATTTTGGGACCATAAAAAACATTCAAACGGATGTAACCTACCAGCTGAAGGCTATTCCAGTATATGAGTTTCAGCACTGCTACGAGGAATGGAAGAACCTTCTCCAGTGCTGTGTAGCTTCCCAAGGAAATTTATAGAACAAAAAAGATGACAGATACTGATATGGCTTGGACCATATTCTTTAGAATATCTTTTGTTTTAAAACAGCCCTACAGTTTTTCCGAAACCATTCCTCGCTTAAATTTGAAGCAATATTTTTGGGAAGCACTGTATTTCGTCCTCTACAAATTTCAATTTTACATTCTAAAAATTGTGTCTGCTACAGTTTGTCTAATAATTTTGTTGTCACCTTGTATACAATGGAAAAAAAAACATACGTAGCGGATGATGCTTGGATACATAATAGCTGATATCTGGTAGTATTTTTAAACGAAGGTTACCAACACCTCGACGTTCGAACGTGTGAAGTGTGAAATAGTGTAGAATTAAACACAAAACGCACACTCACTCCGGCTATTTTGTCGAATCTTAGGTAAAGTATGAATGTAATGGCCGTAAATTAAACGATCTTTTTTTCAGCCGAAATGAAAACCCGCCAACAATGGGACGACCGACAAAAAATAAGTATTTCCCTTTGTTAAAATATTAAACGCGTTAGGCACGCGCTTTTTTTGCCGGCCCCCTGTATTAAGTGCTCATCGTATAATATGGAACATAATCATTTTCCATTGTGGGGGATAAAGCGACGCCGAAAAAAAAATTAATAACGGCTTAAAGTAAATAATTTATTCTTATATTAGATCACGCACTTATAATAATAAAATTCATTAATCTTATCCGATGGGTTACTCCGTATATGTTCTGGGAACAGCTTAATTCTTTTCACGGCCGATTATTCGAGTTACATGCACAGACGACCCGAAATTGCTTTCACCGTTGCTTGCGATATTTTGATTGTGTTTCCCCTTTGAAACGCATAATGGAACACCTAATTTAGGAGAATTCGGTTATCGAAAAAGGAACAACTCAATTCCGATACCGAAGCCTATCAGCGTGCACTCGGACGTCCATTGTGGCAGTTCCAACAATGCCGTTCTGGTTCTGAAGCAGTGGGAAGATAAGCCATCGAAGAGTGTCCACGGGTCATTCAGCCAACACTGGAGCAGTCAGTAATTTGTACGAAATCTGCCTCTTTAAGGTTTGTCATCAGGGAAAAAATAGTCCTGACTTCCAGGAAGTATGTACCCATCCATTGAACCAGGGTGATATAATTACTTAGGGAAAAAACTCAGTTGAGTTAGTAGTTACTTTAACGCTACTGTAGTTTTAATGGTTTTGGATGTCATCTTTCGATCTGTTGATGGAAAGGACAAAGCAGCTTCTGTTGAGGTTGTGGGGTCTGACGGAAAGAAACAAGCTGGATAAGATGCTCTAAAACAAGTAGGATTGATGCAATAGATATCTAGGAGGTTGGCTAGTAGGATTATTTGACTAATTTCTGTTGTTGTTGAGTCTGATGAATGGAAAAAAGTAGGTGAAGATACGCCACAGAAAAGCGTAATTCCTGAATAGGATGCACGTAAGTGCATGAGTCAGTCTCTTTAAGATGTCTTCAGGAAAAGTCAGTCCTGACTTTCAAGAAGTACGTACCTATCCACTGATTCAAGATGATATAATTCCTCAGGAAAAAAACTCAGTTGAGTTAGTAGTTACTTTAACGCTACTATAGTTTCAGCAGTTTAGCATATCATCTCCCAATCTACTGAAAGAAAGGACGAATAAGCTTCTGTTGACGTTTCGGAGTCGGATAGAAATAAACAAGCTGAAGAAGATGCTCCAAAACAAGTGACAGTGGTGCAATAGACATTTATGAGGAATATTTGACTAACTTCTGTACAATTAGTTTTAACATTTTTTATCAAGTGATTCAAGATTTTGGACTTTGAATCACTGGTTAGTTGTCAGATATTTTTGTTAGAAATCGATATGTTTAATCGATACTTATTTTAAAGTTCCTTGCTTTCCACCACACAACGTGTCTATGCGTGCAAATGAAAGCGAAGGCGTGTCGAATTCAGTCGTCTTCAAAACGGCAACAGCTTCGTCTGATATTCGGTTGACAAATGCACGAAACAGAAACCTTATTGTTTCGTCAAAGAACGTAGGTATTAGTATGTATGATGTTATTGGATCGAGTTAGCGCGGTTGTTATTGTTTTATAGGGAGACGAGGAGTTGTGTTTGACGAGTAAATGTTTATTATACGGCCCAATGTGGCGTTATTAAAAACGGGATGGCACCCCGAGATACGTGACAGAATTTGCCTTGCCCGTTAAGGGTGGGGAATTCCTCGGATGTAGAGAGGAGAAGGAAGCAGTGGCGGCTCGTCAGCGGAGGCAAAGGAGGCAATTCCTGTCCTGTGAAAATTACAAATAATATTTTTTTTATAAACCTACTATACTTTGATTTTATTTAATAAAATTAATATTCAATATACTGCCTATAATACTTTAATTACCTTTCATTTTTAAATTCATATATCGGGTAAAAAATTAATTTATAAAAATAAAAATACCTATTAATAAACATATGTCAAATGAGTTCCTGCACTATTATTTGCAACATATTAGCCCTCATAAACGACATAGCGCCTAGTCTATCGCCGTGGTGGCAAGCCTCCGATGCCAATGTTTTCACATATGTATTTATACGGAATTGGAGGTTTCGCACTTCGCCATTCTGCGTTGCTAACATGCGTTGCTAATAAATAAATAACCTTTAACTCCAGTGACATTGAAGGTCATTTAAAAAACTGCGGAGGCAAACACGTCCATCTCCCACCTCTCACACGTGACAGCGTAGAAAGCGAGTTATTTGATTTCATGAATCTAAGAACCTAACCTAAAAAATTTAATATATTTTATTGTTCTGCCATGATACTGTTGAGTATCATATAAAGTACAAATTTAGTCGCCTGTCTTATAAGGATGAATTATTTGTTAAAGATTTAAGAGAGTAGGTACCACTGCCAGATCTAAGTAAAACTTTAATTAATCAGGGTAAGCCGGCTCGTAGTTTAGTTAATACAGGTACTCTATTTCCATTTTAAATTTAAAATAGGTAGAAAAAAGCAAGGTTGTCAGATATATTTTCTAAAATTGCTAAGCTCACTATACAAGTATTCTTCATACTTCAGTAAACTGTTTGTTCGTGACGTTCTTAGAAATTATCATTAGGTACATTATGTTAGACAAATGTACTTAGTATATTTTATTGACCAAGTAGAGGTCCTTCTCCTAACATTACAACGGCATATTACTAACAATGTTTACCCTCACAAAAATTTAGGAAACAAAAATTTTTACAAAATATGTTTGCCTCCCCAAAAAAAGCGCACTGGAAGGAAGAGGCATTGGTAAAAATATCTCCGCTAGCATGGGATGAGTTGTTCATTAAAAAAATATACATCCTCAATGGATTTTAGAGAAGTATATTTTGTACTATGCAAACTAGCTATATGTTGAACGTCAGTATGAAGCTTTGTAGGAGTTGGAATAAAAAAGAGGGGGATAAATAAACAATGAAACTTGTTTTCACGAAGTTCATTTAAATGCGTTGATTGTATTTTTTTGTTTATATTTTGTATCAGAAATTTCTAACTTGAATTGCTGATAAAAGGTAATTTTAATGGCATAAAAATATGTAACAGAACCTTGCGACACTGTCGAGAAAAAATACCGGATAATTTTTACAGAAGGAAATTAGAAAATGAACTGACGCAAATTGGATTCGATTAAATTAACAAGTTTTATTAATTGCCAATGCTATTTCTTACGGATTTTGTTAACCTTTTAAGGACGGGACTGGTCGATATTTCGACCACTCAAGTATCACAATATTTTTGAGTGAGTTTTTGGGGATAATATTATGTTTTGAATATAGAAAATATACTGTTTGTAACAATTTTAGGTAATATTTGACCTTGAAATAGTGATTTCAAGGTCGAATTTTTTATTCGGTATTTCGACATGTAAATTGGTATACCCACGTATTTTGATGCGCTGAATACGAAAACAATAAAACAATAGTATTGCTTATAACAAATATAATATTTTTGAGTGATTTTGGGGATAATATTATGTTTTGAATATAGAAAATATAGTGTAACAATTTTAGAAAGCATATTTGACCTTGAAATAGTGATTTCAAGCACCCCAAAGGATCAAATTCGCCACATCCACGCTGTTGATCATGGGTTATGCTGAGAGCAAAAACTGAAATATTTCTTGCAAATGACTTTCATAATAAACGTTACTATTTTTCTGCATCCAACCCATAAAAAACGTACAGATATCATTTCGGACAGAAAACAACGGATTTAACCTTGAAATGCAATGTTCAAGGTCTGAGATGTCTTCTTGACACTTTTTATTATCTTTTTCGTATTCAGCGCATCCAATTACTTAGGAATGCACGGTTAATTCCACAAATACAATTTTTAATATGGGACTTTCCGTCCCAGACGGGACTGGTCGAAATTTCGACCACCAAATTTGTCGGGCACTTGACGTGACAGATTCTTCGATTTTATGTACTAAAATCGTGTAAAAAAAAGTTCAATTTCAACGTAAAAAATCCCCGTCCTTAAAAGGTTAATAGTTTTGACATTAATTGCGGTTGACCAATCAGTCTTACCTTTGGCTGTTTCGACAAGAGAACGTATTTGGTCTATCCAATTGTTGCACCGAAGGATACGGTGGGTTGGCCGCGGCGACTCCAGTGGCGTCAGCCGAAATTTTAGGAGACCGTCATGTCTTGGGATTGGAGCTTGGGACCAAAGCCAGATCCTAAGGCGTGACTACGGCTGTGAAACGAAGGCATTTTGGGAGGGATCACATTGGCTTAGGATCTCGAGATCAAGGCGTTTCAGTACGACATCTGCATTGCAAATCTACGGTACGGCTGATGTTTTTTTTTCTACGCGCGACGAATTTGTTATTACCTCTCAGTTATTTTTGAAAGGTGAATATAATATGTTGCTTAATTAAAGTCATGAGCGATTTTTTAAATGGGTTATTTATTCTCGGAAAATAAACACATGCGAGTTGTGTTATACAATGAACTCAATTAAAAAACATATTTCTGTTAATATATTTCACACGTTTATAACTTTTTTTTTTAGAGAAACGGTATATTATTATAAGCGTTGTAAGTAAAAGATAGAAAAAAACCGCCGCGGTTTGCATAATGGCTCACATAAAATCGTTTTTTCCCTCAATATGGAAATGATTTATACATGCTAATTGAAATTATTACGCCTAGTAATATTCGTTACGGTTTTTTGCGATGAGAAACCGCAAAAATGTAACCTATTAGGAATTTATGTATTGGATTTTAAGCTATTTCGTTTTTATATACGCGGCTTTATTCTTCGATATATTTTGTAGCGCTGCTTTTTGTACGTAATCGATAACTGAAAAAGGTAACAGTGTTTTGCGTCTAGACTTCTGCTGCGAAGATTTGCATAGTACGTTTTGCATTTACTTGCGAATATTAACCATACTTGGTATAAAATAAAAAGCGATGCACGTCACCGATGACGCTATTAAATGTGTGCAGTGATACCACCACTCAATTATATTGAAATAAAAACTAATCCAATGTTTTATTATGTATTACTTGACATTTGTTGACGGTTTGAAATTATCTGAAACGTTAGTACGTTTTGTGTAATACGTTAAAATGATTCGTGTCTGTTTTGAATTTCAAACTTTTATCTTGAATTGAAAAACTGTTATTTTCAGAAAAATGAAAATGTTATACTTAGTTGTTGAGCTTCCGTTTGCGAAATGCCAAAACAGTTAAACAGCTGCTGCCAAGAGTTAGTATCACCTTTGATACGCTATTTTCGAAAATAAGGAGACAATAAAGGGAAGTAGGTAAGGAAACAAAGGAATAAGGAAACAAAATAATAAGACAATAACCCTTAACAGCTGTTAGAAAGGTAATTTAAGTATAAAATTAAAATATTAATTAAAACTGCACTCCAATATATTATTGCTTTAGCGTGTAGCAGCAGCCCTCAACTTGAATGTTTCTACGGTTAATTCTATTTCACAAAGAGCAAAAAACAATGAACTTTTAAAATCACCCAGAAAACGTAATCCTACCAAGAGAGTTACAAATACTGTAGTAGCATTGGATACAAGTGCGATTCGTAACACTTATAATAATTGATATTTATGTACAAAAAACTACACTACACTATTCGTAACTGCACTATTTGAATAGTGTTTGTGAAAATATCTTTAATTCTTTTTTATATATTTTTAAAAAAAATCCAAACTTCCGGGTGCCTTGTTCTACTATTTTTTTCTCTCAATAAAAAAAAAAACATATTTCCTAACCAATTTTTCCTGCCCTTTTCGTACTTGCATATTTATGCACCAACCAGTGTCTTGGTCAGGTTTGTGCATGTCTTGAACGTGTACAGAACATTACTGATGATGAGACTTGGGCGTTTGAGTACGACCCGGAAACCAAGCGCCAAAATATGGAATGACACACTTCAAGCTCTGCCAGACCCAAAAAAAAGCAAGAATGAGCAAGTTTAAGATGAAATGCATGTTGATTTGCTTTTTTGATAGCCACGCAATTGTCCACAAAGAGTTTGTGCCTCCAGGCCAAACAGTAAATCAACACTTTTACAGAGAGGTTCTTGAAAAACTTCGAAAAAGGGTCATGCGTGTGAGACCAAACATCAAGAACAACGGGATGTTGCATCACCACAATGCACCTTGTCACAAACGAGGTTTTAGCCGGTAAAAACATTCACGTGGCTCCTCAGCCTCCTTATTCGTCTAACTTGAGTCCTTGTGACTTTTCTCTCTTCCCGAGATTGAAAAATCAACTCAAGGGACGACAATTTGGGACCATAGAAAACATTAAAACGGCTGTAATCGACCAGCTGAAGGCTATTCCAGTGTATGAGTTCCAGCACTGCTATGAGGAATGGAACAACCGTCTTCAGCTTCTCGGCTTCCCAAGGCAGTTATCTTGAAGGAGACAATACTGAATTGTAATTCTATTCGAATAAAAAAGAAATAAAAAAATCATTACTTAATTTACACACCTCGTGTGTAAATTAAAAGGGGTTAGATACACTTAGAACATTCAAAAAATCGTTTTTTCTTTTATTGCATTTTCTGAAAGTATAACATTTCAGAAATATCCTGTGAACATTTCAGCCAAACCAGAGCAAAACTTACTGAGCTATACGAACTCAATCAATGGTGTCTCGAGCCGCTATTCAAGCAGGTAGGTAGCTGTACATTGTTACTCGACGGTTAGGGTCTCCAAACGTCAGCTTCTGCCGAGGCTGCAAATGAAGAAGAAGGTACCATTTATGGTCCTGGAATTGATGACTCCATGTAAGTTGAATATTTAAAATTTTATGTACATGTAAATTATACTTAAAACTTTAAACGCGTTTTTCTCGAAACCACGTTTTCAAGGTCGGTGAACAGTGTAGCACCAAAATGGCTAAACCAATCGTTACAAAATTTTTATCAGTTATTAATGATATAAATACCTATTTAATGAACGAAATATTTTTTTATTTTATCAATTTTTTTTTAGCCAAAAATCGTGCAAATTTTTTAGTGAAAAAAAAAATTTTTTTTTCAAACTAGAAATTATGGTAAAAAATTTTAATTTTGCCAAAATTTATCGTTCATTAAACAGAGAAAGTGGTTTTTTTAAAAAATAAAACAAAAATTTTTGATTTCATATCATCCTGATTGGCCGAGGAGTGTTCACCGCAAAACGCTTTTTTTTGCACCTTCTGGATATTGACTATAACTCACGTGTTTATGATTATTTTTCGATAAAAAAATTCGTGTAACTTCTTGAAATATGTATCAATCAACTCCCACAATATTAGTTTCAAAATAAAAATACCAGTCCTCAAAAAAATTCATGAAAATTGCCTTTTTTTTTAACGTCCTAAGTGTATCTCTAACCCCTTAGTGACTGTGACAAAAACGGCGAATATTTTCGTAATCCAGTTACGGAAACATTTTGACGGCGCATAACCTAGGCTTATTTCGGGACAGAACTAACAGATTTGCTCTATTCGTCGATTTGTTAGCTTCTTGATCGACTTTTCGACTCGGCCCGTGCGGTATCTAATAACCGAAATGACAGGACCACAGACGCACGTCGCCCGCGCCGCATACCGGGGATTCTGCGGGCGGCCGCCACCCCGACTCCGAATTATTACGCGGGTCTCAAAAGCAGACAGATTGAGCCGCTTCCTAGAACCGACGTGATCGACGGCCGCATGAAATTACCCATTGTGATAGACAGTTGACGTTACGTCGATCAGGTCCGCATTTGCTCGCCTAGGCAGAAGAGAAAAATGAACGTGTTCGTCTTGAGAAGGACGCTATCCTTAGGAAAACCGCCTCCCCTAAAGGTAAAATGTAGGTAAATTAGTGAGTACCTAGGTGTGGTTATGATCACCGATAATCTTATTGGATGGATAGTGGCTTCTCTGGCGTAATCTTAACCGCGCACACTCTCGATAATTCCCTATACGATTGGTTCACTCACTTTTAGAACTTGTTAAGACGAAGTGAAGCGATATATTGCAGTGTCTTAAATAGAAGGTGAAGGTTCCCCGGAAGCGTTTGAAAGAACGTCACTTTCTATAGTAAACTGAATGCTGACTGTTTTTTGGTAAATAATTCATTTGACTATGCTGTTAAGAATTTGTAGATAAAATCCAAGATACATGAAGTACGAGGTGTGACTATTACCTAACCGAACTGCTGTCATAATACTTTTTATTCGTTAGCAATTACAGTAGCAACTTTTTCGTCTTCAATGTACTCCCCCTTGGCGATCTCTACACCGCTCCATACGACTTTTCCATTGTCGAAAGCAGTGCTGGAAGTCCGCTTCTGTCTGCTGGTTCAGAATCTCAGTCGCTTTTGATTTAACAGCTTCCACACTTTCGGGTCTTGTCCCCTTCTGTGTCACCGTGTCTAACAAGTCTGGATCAGTGTCAGCGTTGTTTAAAATGTCAGCGCAAATGTTCATTCTTGATTCCTTTTGCTCGGGAGTGAGGAGTTTTGGCACCACTGCGCATGTTGAACGATTCATGCAAAATCTGGCGAACACATTCTTTGTCGATTCCTGTTATTTCAGCAAGCCTTCGGATGCTTAGACGACGATCTTCGCGGATTAATTTACTAATTTGGCAATGTTTTCGTCCGTTTTTGACGTTGAGGGCTGTTCGGGGCGCTTCGTCTTCGGTCATTTCACGTCCTTCATTAAACCGTTTAAATCATTCAAAAACTCGTGTGCGGGATAAACATTCATTCCCGTACACTTCTTTTAACATTGCATAAGCTTCTGTAAAAGTTTTCCCCAGTTTAACAAGAAACTTGAGATTAACCCATTGCTCCGTCTGAACATTATTTCGACGCGTCACTGGTGCGTAGACTAATTCAAACGACTGCTACAGTTAAACTGAGTGACCCACTGGCTTGTCCAACGAGCTCAGGGTGGGGAAAGCATCACCAGACACAGTTCTGTTCAAACTTGTCGCGACACGCTCGCAGCGCGCTGGTAGCACCATCAATTCGGTATTTAATAGCCACACCTCGTATTCACAGTACTGTTTCACTGTGATTCGAGTAGGTCCAACTTCATGGAGGCCACAGGGTAATGGAGATCTTCTTTCATATTACTTTATATACCTACTTTAGTGTTCCTTCATTCCTCTTGGGAGAAGTAAATAATTTTGCAGTGAGCAATTTAATTAGAAAGAGATACATTGGGATCGAAGAAATGGAACGTAAACAAGCTATTTAGAGGAAAAAATGCAAGTCAATGAATAGAGCTCACGGGATCGTGGTCGTTTTTGCCATAGTTTGATTACCACTCGACCACATACTTTTAGAAAATATCTGGTATCCCAGACAGGTAGTTTTTAGCAAGTTACACGTTGAACTGTGGTGCTTACTCTCAAATATCGAAATTATATGGTTGAAAGGGTCACCAAACCTTCTTATAATACAGTTATTTTCATGATATTAACATGTATTTGAGTTGATATAGAAAAAATACTAAGGAGCATAGAGATAAGCAATTGCAGACATTGTCATTGATAATATTTTTTCTCATCAGTGCAGTGTATCCTAAACAAGAAGGAAAAAAGGATTTACTAGGAGCCACAAGAATTGACATATGTTGACTGAACTTTTATCCACTATTCGTATAGCAATATTGAAGAAAATCAAATTTAAATGCGTCTAGCTCTTTAATCATCTTTGGACCATAATCTTTAATAACCTGAGGACGGGTGAAAGAGGGTCGAAATGTCGACGAGATTAAAATTGAACTCCTTTCAACGTCGGCATACTTTGGTATTCCATCTCTCGTTTGTCGATTTTCCAAATAGTCCGAGATGGACGTCGATTCGGTTCGGTACGGTCCTGATATTCTCGTTGCTCTGGTGGGAACGGCCCGTGCGGGTCTCGGACAACGCCGTCTGCATCGGCACCTGATTTATAGGCGCAAAAAACGTATATAAACATTCCGCTGCTCCCGAAGAAATTTAATTAATTATTTCAAATATACCTCATAAAGAATCCGCGGAAAAAGTTCGGTATGGTACTCGGAACTGTTAAATTTTAGTAGGCAGCCTTTTTTAATTGCCGTCGCAAAGTTCGCCGAATCGCCTACGGGTCGCGGGAGGGTAGAAACGGCGAAGGGGGGGGGACTCTGACGAATAAACGGACGCGGAATGAAATTAAGGAGACTATTCAAATGGTTCCATTTTTTCCTTATATGTAGGCCAATGCAAAATTATTGTAGCGTTTTTCTTCTATGTATTTTTAGAATCATTCGTCCTAATTACTAACCAGATAACTTTGATTTCAACCAAGGAGTAAAAGCAGCAAAAGCCTTTAGAAATATTTGTGTCTTTAGAAAGGAATGCTTTATTTTTGACAAATTTCTCGTGAGAGAAATGATTGATGTGGACTCAATAAAGGAGGTGCGATTCAACAAAGCCTGAAATCGAATTCAGAAACGCCAAAAAGTATTTATCTATTTTTACGGATTTGTGAGCTTTTTTTCCAATTTGACCTTCAAATAACCTTGAACTTGTTGTGATACAGGTTAACGGACTTCGGGTTCGGAATCAGCGACCCCAAAAACCCCAGGAACCCTGGTCAAGTCTGGTGAGCGAGCTTGGATATTTTGCATTTATATTTCTCGCAAACGAATAAATAGTAAAACCACCGTCTCCGGGGTTAAAAGGGAAAAAATGATAAATGACAGCGGATACAGTTAAAAAGGAGTTAGTATGGTAGTATGGTATTTTTTCAAGCAAATATAGAGACATCCAAAAAAAAAACGTCATCAAAGTTGGCCGAGAAAAAAGACGTATTTCTATTCATGATCGAATTTATAACCTTATTTACTTGTCAAGACTGTCACATCATATAATAGCCATTGTTTATATTACAAATTGTGACAGTCACTTGTCAAAAGTTTGACATAACCGAAAAGCTTAGTCATGACCGCATTAGCATCTCTCTCGTTCATAACCAGAGTTGATGACGTTTTTTTTTGGATGTCTCTATATAAGTTTGCGATATATCTCCCCAAGAACGCTGTTAGCAAGTGATGGCATATTCAGAATTGAGGGGGGGGTAAAGGGTTGAGGGATGGTCCGTTTAGAGTAAATCGACTTATTATTGTTCCAAAATCCATAAATAATTTGGGGTAAAAATCAATTAAATCGAATCTTCAAGGGGTTTCCGGTCTGCAATGGACCTGGAACCTCACTAATTGGTGGAATAAATGTTTGAACTTTAAGTATACGTGGTTTAAAGATCGATTTTTTTCCCTTATGCGTTCAAAATGGCGCATGTCGCCTGAACTGCAAAGTTTTGCGTAAAAATTCAAGAATTTTTTTATTGGAAAATGATGCACTTTTACCAAAAATTGTGAAGAATAAAAAAGTTCTTAAAATCACTCAAAAAACTAGAATCTCTGGAAACTGGAAGGGACTGGAATTTTTTCAAAATTTTTGAGCAACTTTTTGGATTTTGCAAATAGTCAATTGTTGCAAAGTTTAAAAAATTGCTAAAAAAATTCCAGTGTTTTTTGACTGGTTTTAAGAACTTTTTATTCTTGACAATTTATTGTAAAAATGCATTATTTTCGAGAAAAAATCTAAATTAAAAGTGCAAAAAAAGTCGTGTTTTTTTAAAACTGCTTTTTTTTCATAATTAATAATTTTTTTTGGAGGAATTTCATGGACACCATCGGAAAGGGCACGTCTTAGACTTCAAAAATATGTCCCTGTCAAATTTTTCTGTCGCAAATAGTATTAGTTATGATGAGGCGCTGAAGAGCGATGTACCGGGAGTGGCGTTTTCGGCCGAAACGGGTTAAAATCCACTTATCTGTTACAAACTTTATTAGAAGTCGATAGTAAATAATTGCAACAGTTGCGTCACTGATACGTTTCAATTATCTCTCAAATTGAATTTGACTTTACTTAATTAAAATCGCGAACCGATATAATAGGTCGATGCATGGGTTCGTATCGTTTTTGGGAGATCCAATCGGTGGCTTTTTTTAATTGCCGTCGAAAAGTTCCTCGAATCGCGTCTGAGACGTGGAGGAGAACCAGCAAGGAGGAGGGAGGGGGCGTACGGTTGGCGAATAATCGAACATGTAATGAAAACAAAGAGCCAATTTAAACGGTCCCATCTTTGCATGTATAAGGAGATCGAATGATAAGGCAGGGCAGTAGCGCCAGTCCGGCTATCGAGGGGTCCTCATCGTTCTGAGAACGCTGCTGCTGTCGCTGCTGCTGCTTTGATTTATTCATCTCGATGACGGTCGCCGTGGTCTGTCCGCGGAGTGATACCGTTCTATTGGAGCGTCCAATTAAGAGCAGTTTCGCGCAGTCATTGTCCCAATTATCGGCGACGGCACCCACCTGGAAGCCAGTGTGCAAGTCGAGTGTGCGGTGCTTAGAAAACATTCACAGATCTTGCATCTTACGCAAGTGTCGTAGGCGTATCGAAAATACGACAGAACGGGTCAAAAAAATTTCCGAATTTTTTTGTGATTTTTCAGAATGCTGCTTAGTGAAAAATGGTCTTATCGAGGTCTAAAAAAAGCATTTTGAAGCTTCAAGTTCTTTTTCTAGTTTTGAGATATTTTGGCGAAAAAATTTTTAGAGCTCCATGTTTCGCGCAATTTTAGGAAATAGTGTGAGAAAAAAATTTTGCGAATTTGTTTTTTTTTTTCAAGTCCACGAGCTTGAAAACATTTTTTCTAACTTAGCCATGGTATGGACCGGATAGCTTGTTTATTCAGCTTCAATTTGCTTTTTTTAAATCTTGATATGACCATTTGTTGCTGAGATATCGAACTTTAAATCAAAAGGGACCCTTTTTGTCTTTGATCGACGATATCTCAGCAACCAACGGTAGCACAGAAAATCTAAGCGCAGTTCTGAAAACTGGAATAAACACCCTACAAGGTTCTGCTGCGATTTTTGAGATTTTTTTTATCCTCGACATGAATTTGAAAAAACAGGAAAAAACGGGTAATTGATGGTTTTTCAGAACATCAACGGCTGAAATTCAAATCTTCATGAAACGACTAATATTGCGTGTGCCTTTTACAGCTGAATATACCCCCAAAAACCATACATAGTTACATTACGATCTAACGAACCGTTTTCTTGTTGCAAACGGTCAAATTTCTGAAAAAATTAAAGTGTCACGTTTTTTGAGCTTAAACATGTCCTAATCATGGCTAAAGTGAAAAAATATTTTTTTTTTCGAGCTTTCCCACAATTATTTCCGCAAATACCGTTAAAATTTATAAAAAAAAATAAAAAACGTATTTTTCGAAAATTGAAAAAAAAATTTTTAAAGGCTTCCAAAACTTGAAAACATTTTGATTTTCACTACTATCGGCATTAGCATTACCCAAAAGCGTACCACGTGGATTTTGCACGATCGGATTTACGTTTCTTATTGTCTGATGTTTTTGACCATCAATTTTTAATATAATTTAAATTAAAGTTGATGACTCAAATCACTTTTCGATCCTGATTCATACACACACACACACACACAAGCACACGCACACGCACACGCACACGCACTTTTTTCACTTTAGCCATGATTAGGACACATTTAAGCTCAAAAATCGTAATGTAACTTTGCATGGTTTTTGGGGTATATTCAACTGTAAAAGGCACACGCAACATTTGTCATTTCATGAAGATTTGAATTTCACCCTTTGATGTTATAAAAAACCATCAATTACCCGTTTTTTACTATTTTTTTCAAATTCATGCCGAGGATAAAAAAATCTCCTCAAAAATCGCAGCAGAATCTTGTAGGATGTTTATTCCAGTTTTCAGAACTGCCCTTAGATTTTCTGTGCTACCGTTGGTTGCTGAGATATCGTCGATTAGACAAAAGGGTCCTTTTTGATTTAAAGTTCGATATCTCAGCAACAAATGGTTGTATCGAGATTTTAAAAGAAGCAAATTCAAGCTATCCGGTCCACACCGTGGCATAAAGTTGAAAAAATTTTTTTCAAGCTCGTGGACTTGAAAAAAAAAGCAAAAAAAATTAGCAATTTTTTTTTGCTCACACTACTTCCTAAAATTGCGCGAAACATGGAGCTCTAAAAATTTTTTCGCCGCAATATCTCAAAATTAAAAACATGAAGCTTCGAAGTGCTTTTTTTTAGACCTCGATAAGACCATTTTTCACTGAGATACAGCATTCTGAAAAATCACTAAAAAAATTGGAATTTTTTTTGACCCCTGCAGCCAATAGTGTCACTTCGTCTTGGCATAACTCGTGGTGTTTCTTCGGTTTTTTAGAAATTCGTCGTATCGGGGAACAAGTTGATTAAAACATACGGTTCTTTTTACACAGCCAACTTGATGTAAAACTTATTTTTCAATCGCAAAAAGCGCTGTTCCAGTCTATGTTCTCATTTTCTCCTAAGTTAGCAATTTTTTTTGATAAATGTTATGAAAAACTTTATAGCCTCTCTGCCCATATTCGCAACCTCTTCGCCGATAAATCCTCTCCTTATTATGACATTTTCTTCTGCGCTCTCGTCATCCGCCGCCAGTCATAACCCACGGATCTGAATTTATAAACTACCTCGCTCGCGTCCGGCAGCGCTCTGGAACGCTCCCAGTCTATTATAGGCCCCCTTTTTTGCGGTAATTTGTAAAAGCTGCACAGAGGAGCCGCCATCAGTCTGCGACAATGTTTATTGTCCGTCTTAAATATTTCATGTCGCGTAGAGGGACGCGAGGCGGGGGCGGGGTGGGCCGGGATAATTCACGTCACTTAGCAGCATCGACGGGCTTTGCTCTGGCAGTTTTATTGGAGGCTCTAAATTGGATAGCGGCAACGTTAGATGGAACCGCGTCGCAACCCTCGCCGTCGCTCCCGCCGCCTCGCCCGCCCGATTTACACCGTATCATTGATCACCGGGACTAATAATCCACTAATTTGTCCCGCGCCGGCTAATAGAAATTGTCAATCCGGAGGAGGCGGGTCGCCGCCCGCTTCCGGGCCTGCATCTGATTTACTGCGAAAACACGACGAGAAAGCGGCCCTCGGGAAGCCCCGGGAAGCCGGCAGGCCTTCCAGAACCCCGTCGGCGTGATTAAAACCGGGTCGGCCGATATGTCCGACGACTCGTTCGATGCTAATCCTCGGATTCGTTAAAAACTGTCATGTCCGCGTTTAAATCTTCGGCGGACGTTTAATTTTATATGTATCGACGTTCTGGGGGGTTGGGTGGGTGAGGATTAACCGCCCGGAGGCTGGATCCGGACGAGAAATTAACCCGTCAGTGATCAGGGTCGCTTGGCTGACGCCTACGCAGATAAGGAATATCAGCACAGTAACAGCTGGTTTCCTAAAAGTCACAGTGTTACTACGTCTAAGTTTTTTAGTAGAAAAATGTATACAGTATCGGAATTTGTACATATTTAAACGATAAATCGTTTCTGCGCATACGCTCCTCCCGTAAAGCCCCAGCCGAGTCGTACACGTGCGTCCGCATCTCCAATCCTCGTTCAGACGGTCGGCAGCGGACCGGCCCATTCCACATCGACTTCGCTTTTACACATCTCTTGGCTCTTAATATTTGCTATCCCTGAGTCAACATGGGCCATACCTGTATATATAGAGACATCCAAAAAAAAAACGTTATCAAAGTTGTCCGAGAAAAAAAAGACGTATTTCCATTCTTAATCGATTTTTTATCCTTATTTACTTGTCAAGACTGTCACATCGTATGACAGCCATTGTTTACTTTACAAATTGTGACAGTCACTTGTTAAAAGTTTGACATAACCGAAAAGCTTAGACATGACCGCTATTTCCATTTCTCTCGTTCATAGCCAGAGTTGATGACGTTTTTTTTGAATGGCTCTATATTACGTTGCGAATTTCCCGCTTAATCCGTTTCGGCCGAAAACGCCACTCCCGGTACATCGTGGTACATTCAGCGCCTCATAACCTAATACTATTTGCGACTGAAAAAAATTGACAGGGACATATTTTGAAAGTTTAAGACGTGCCCTTTCCCATTGTGTCCATGAAATTCCTCCAAAAATTATTAATTATAAAAAAAGCAGTTTAAAAAAAAAACACGATTTTTTGCACATTTTTTTTAAATCAAATTTTCAAGGGGTTTCCGGTCTGTAATGAACTTGGAACCTCACTAACCGGCGGAATAAATGTTTGAACTTTAAATATATGTACGTGGTTTAAAGATCGATTAAATGCCTTATGCGTTCAAAATGGCGCCTGAACTGCAAAATTTTTTGCGTAAAAATTCAAGAATTATTTATTGAAAAATGATGCACTTTTACAAAAAAATTGTCAAGAATAAAATTTTTTGCAATTTTTTGGATTTTGCAAATAGTCAATTTTTGCATTAATATACTTTTTATTCTTGACAATTTATGGTAAAAATGCATTTTTTCGAGAAAAAAAATTCTAAATTTCGATTCTAATTTGATCTTTAGATTTTTTTTTCTCGAAAACAATGCATTTTTACTATGAATTGTCAAGAATAAAAAGTCAGTCAAAGAATGACCTGGATTTTTTTCAGAATTTTATAAGTAATTTTTTAAATTTTTGCAAAAATTGCAAAATCCAGTTTCTCAAAAAAATTTTTTTTCCAAATTCTACTGCATTATTTGAGTGATTTTAAGAACTTTTTATTCTTGACAATTTTTTGTAAAAGTGCATCATTTTCCAATAAAAAATTCTTGAATTTTTACGCAAAAATTTTGCAGTTCAGGCGCCATTTTGAACGCATAAGGCAAAAAATCGATCTTTCAACCACGTATACTTAAAGTTCAAACATTTATTCCACAGGTTAGTGAAGTTCCCGTTCCATTGCAGACCGCAAACCCCTTGAAAATTTGATTAAAAAAAATGTGCAAAAAAATCGTTTTTTTTTAACTGCTTTTTTTTCATAAACAATAATTTTTTGGAGGAATTTCATAGACCATCGGAAAGGGCACGTCCTAAACTTCAAAAATATGTCCCTGTCATTTTTTTCTGTCGCAAATAGTATTAGTTATAAGGTGCTGAAGAGCGATGTACCGGGAGTGGTGTTTTCAGCCGAAACGGGTTAACAGGCAAAATCAATAAACGTCGATATCCGAGCGACAACGCACTGTCCAGTAGCAACTGTGCCTCCACTGTGTCTCACATTGTTAACAAATTGGTGTGAGATCCAGGCATTTGACGTTAAATCTCCTGCATATACAATTTCATTGGATGGAAGCATGTAGTCTTATTTTTTTAGGAGTTTACTGTCGTGGTCTTAGTATTTTTACTGATTCGGTGAATCATCCAAACCATCTGTTAGTATAAAATATTCAAGGTTCTTCCAAATAGAAAACATGGAGTATCTCAACAAACTCACTATGGAAACTAATATGAAAAATGATGCAATAAAACTGACGTTTTGTGTGATTCTTACCATCTCTCAAAATCAGCAGCTATTTTACGAGTTTCTTTTCTGGTAGCTGATAGACATAAAGGTTAATAGAAAATAAGAACCAGTTTGCATTTTTCATACCAAAGTTTTTATCTGATGTTGCCATAGTGGCGATGCTTCGTGTCATCTTCAAAATGGTTTAAAATCTTGAATTGCCCTGAACAACAGAAGAAAATAAACAGTGATGGAAACAAATTGGTGTTGATTATTTGTCGTAATCAAGTAGTAGCAGATTATAGAAAAAGCTTACAGACATATACTTTATTAGCTGATAATAGTTTTGCAATACGATTTTCCAAAAAAATGAGTTGGACACAGTGTCTGGGATAATCACATTTTTTTCTTCATCTTATTCATTTACTTCAATTGTTTTTCCCTTAGCTCTTTTTACTCTCTTTTAATTTTGCTTGTGATTATTCAATTTAAAGACCTTAAAAATGCACCTAAAGCTAAACTCACTACAGATTTTACAATAAGATAACTGTTATATTTTTACCCATATCAATGATCTAAATTCTTCTAGAGACATAATCAATTCACGGTTCAAATAAAATTTCGTCTCTACTACTTTCAATAAACTATGCCTATAAGCAGATACAATCTCTCCGTGTAAGGAAATAAATTTTCAGCAATCTATACTTAACTTCATCGGCGTTTTAACTACTTCCTCTTCGTTTTCTGTTAGATAATGGGAAACAGAAAAACAAGTTATTAAGCAATGCAACGGCGCGACACGAAATATCCACAGTGAAAAAACCCCTAGTCGAGTTATTGCCTTCAGGCATGGCTAATTTTTTGATTCCAATCAGAATTAACAGCGACCATATCGTCAATCGCAGGATATAAGCCCTGATGACTCGCATATTAGATTTTATAATAGATAATTCCGTTTACACCATATTACCTCTATTTCTCGGGATTATTGTCACAGGTCAGAAGATTTCCAATTAGACAATGAACCTGGTAGGCCGGGAGCTGGCGACTTTTTTCTCCTCTGATCTCGATACCATTCAGTTTTGGATCCTCATTTACACATAAATAGTTCAAAATGTGACTGCCGAATCATACCTCAGAATATTAGCCTAGGAAGTATAACCAAAATAAGTCCAATTTTTCAAAAAATTCCTCAAGCGTTAAAAAATTTACGTAGATAATGAATTTATCCGTTACGTATGGACCTCACTGTATGTTGATTACGGTGTCAGTAGAATAATAGCAAAAAAATACAAAGTCTGCTACAATAGCAACGTAAAGATTATAAAAAAAAATATTGTCTGGCTATCGATCGACACCGCAAATGTCTGGTAAGCCGTTGATCGATAACCGCATTGCTGCTGGGTTGTTTGGAGGGTGAAATAGATAGGAGGGTTGGTTAACAGGTACAATGTGGCCAGGGCGCTGTTTGTATGCGTGCTAGAAAATGGCTGGCTCCCGGTCTATATCCACTAAATAAGTTCTGGTGTTTACCGTTAATGTGATACAATAACCCCGATGAATAGTTACTCTGAAGTGTGAGACGAAAATCTATACGTACAATATATTCAAAATTCCCATATTATTGTAGTGTGTGGAGTTTTAATAGATTTTTATACTGTGGCGAATTCTCCCGACTACATATATAATGGCGGTACCCGTTCTATAGCTACATATTACATGTACGAGAATACTTCGGCGTCCCACATCAATTTGTCTAAATTATTTAATCTGGTCGTATAAATAAGAGTACTTTTCAGTTTCACGGAAAAACGCGGTCCAATTTCGTCGAGAACTGTGGATTTTTACACACTCATCACTAATATATTTTTTAGCGCCGGTATATGCGTTTTTTATTTTTAGAAACATTAAGCGCTTACAAATTTGGGCGCTGTTTCACAAAATGTCCTCATTTCCATGGTTCCATTAGCGCTTTTTCCCGAGATTTGATAGCAGTCGTTTGAATTAGTCTACGCACCAGTGACGCGTCGAAAAAATGTAAGGTGTTCAGATGGAGCAACGGGTTAATCTCAAGTTTCTTGGTAAACTGGGAAAAACTTTTACAGAAGCTTATGCAATGTTAAAAGAAGTGTACGGGAATTAATGTTTACCCCGCACACAAGTTTTTGAATGGTTTAAATGGTTTAAAGAGGGACGTGAAACGACCGAAGACGATTTGCACCCCGGATGACCCTCAACGTCAAAAAACGGACGGAAACTTTCAAAAATTGGAAATTAATCCGCGAAGATCGTCGTCTAAGCATCCGAAGGCTTGCTGAAATAACAGGAATCGACAAAGAATGTAGATTTTGCATGAATCGTTCAACATGCGCAAAGTTTGCGCAAAAATTACGATTTACGATCGGGGACTTACGACCCTGAAACAAAGCGCCAATCCATGCATTGGACGAGTCCGAACTCGCCAAGGCAAAAGAGCCAGGATGAGCAAATCCAAATTCAAAGCGATGATGATCGTTTTTTGACATTCGAGGCATTGTTTACATTCATTGGGTCCCTGAAGGTCAGACGGTCAATCAACATTATTACATCGAGGTTCTGACGGTCCTTCGTAAGCATGTGAGAAGACAAAGACCCGATTTGTGGAAGACCAAATCATGGAAGATTCACCAAGACAATGCACCGGCCCATTCTGATGTGTCTGTGAAGGCGTTTTTTTTGCAAAAAACGGCATTACTGCTTGCCCCCTGTGACTTTTTTTATTTCCCAAGGTCAAATCGGCGCTGAAGGGGATAAGATTCGAAAGTGTGGAAGCGGTTAAAGCAAAAGCGACGAGGGTTCTGAACCAGCTGACGCAAGCGGACTTCTAGTACTGGTTTCAACAATGAACGAAATGATTTAAAGTCGTATAGAGCGGTGTAGAGATCGCCGAGGGGAATACATTGAAGGCGAAAAAGTTTGCTACTGTAATTGGTAACGAATAAAAAGTGTTATGACAGCAGTTCGGTTATTTAACAGCCACACCTCGTATAACCACGCTGGAATTAAAATTTATGTTTTAAGAGCGGGTAAAGCGCTAGGTGAGAGAAGGCGGCTAGTCCAACGGTTATTTTCGTACCGGTTCGAATTCCGCTTATTGTCGCAAATATTAGTTGTGTATATTGTGTTTTTTCCATGTGTACTCTCTGTCCAACTCAATCGTAATGATTTGTCGAGTGAGAATGTCGATTTATGTGGTGTGATTTGTCTTTAACTATTATTTATTAGACTACACATGCCACTGCCGCCACATTAATTTCGGTTGTTTGAGAACACAGAGCGTCTTATTTATTCGGCGACCATTTCACGGTTTACTTCGTTTGTATAGCCGTCGTAAAAAACGCCACATCCTTTTTTGAAAACGGTTAAAAGGCCACCGTCGCCTTGCGAACGCCGAATGTCCATAAAATATAATGACTTTTGGGCGCTTCCTTGACGCCTCCGTGTCATATTATTAACGTTTAGGGGCGATAAAGACGCCGTTAGAGGGCTCTCATTACGGTATAATAATTTTATGGGTCGTCAAAACAAGCGGGAGATTGATACATTTTGGGCAATCAGTTACATACGTGTCGAACTTTGTACGTGGAATTTTTCCTTTGAACTTCGGCCCAGGTATTGAGGGTTTTGGTGCGAGAATGGAAAAATACTGTCTGAAGGTATTTTGAAAAAATTCAAATGAAAAAAATGTTCTGAAAATATCTGCCTTACCAGAAAATCTCGGAAACAGTTTCAAATATATGCAAAATATTTTTGTGGTGGACAAAATAATAATATATGTCTTATCATGGTTAGTACCTTTAATATAAATGTAAATTCCCAATAATAACGAGCCATCCGACAAGTTGGCCGAGCAAAAAAAACGTATTCCTATTCTTAATCTTAAGTTTATAATCTCACTGAATTGTCAAGACATTATGTAACAGCCATTGCTTATTTTACAGTTGTGACAGCTACTTGTCAAAAGTTTGATAACAAAAAAAGTTTCGCTTCTAACTTCGACATGACCGCTATTTCCATCTCTCTCGTTCATAGCCAGATTTGATGACTTCTTTTTCGATGGCTCTTTATATCCTAAAACAATTCCTGTCATAAAATAACTGTCATAAAAACTTTATTTTGGGTTTCGATCGAGGTATTGAGGATTTTATCGTGAGAATTGAAATTCCGCGTACTTCAAGAACTTGTATTTACTCGATGATTGAAAAAAAATCGAAAGTAATTTGCCAGCAATTTCTAAGATCTTCTAGAGAGAAAATCATTGATTCAAAATATTGTTCGTACGGATCATTTGAAATTCTTTTACTATTACTCCTCTATTGCTTTCTAGTAATAAGACTCTAAAATCTGATGTCGGTTTCATTCTCCATCTGATTCTACGAGATACCTAAATTCTACTAGTCGCTACTGTGAAAATGTATGTTGTTTTAAAAGGATTTTGGTACACCACCAAACCATTTGATAAAATGGTGTGTGTACAGTGCTTCAATGTCGTTGCTTTTTTTTGGTGACGCAACTTTGTAAATTCAAAATGTTTACACCATTGAAATCAGTTGAAAAAGCTCTATAGAAACGGTTATAATAAAATACTAGTGATTCTGTACGGTAGAAGTCTCTTACATATTGTAACTATAAACGCATTTAATTTCGTGCATCCCTTTTGAAACTAAAACAAGAGGACTATAGACAAACCTTCATTGGTTTGGGTAGTCTTTATTCCTGTGATTAATGGTAAATAATGCTGAACAGTCGGTAAACCACCTAATGCATGTTTCAATACCTAACGAATACGTATCATAGATCGAAGTGTTCCCGTATCTCCAGCATGGTACACTGAGAAAAAAGAATCGTTGACAATTGACAAATTGGTTGTTACAATTGCACTCGCGTAGGTGAGGGGTGGGTTCAACGGGTTCACAGTCCTCCCATTATACATGAAATATTTCATCATAGGAATCATGGCCCACCAAGAATAACAAGTAAAACAGTTGAAAACCAAGTTTCTGTAATCGTCCTACAGTACGAACAGCTCATGAACTATTACAACAAATACCCTATAGCTCAAGCTCTAACAATTTGTTTAGATGTCAGCCATAGCGAAAAATTGAAATAAAAAAATAATTTGGCACGTTTGGCAGCCATTTGTTTAAGACACGAAAAGTTTGGCGATTTTTACTATGGAAAAAAACATGTTTTTCTTGAGATTTTGCGGTTTCCAATGGAATTACGGAACGGCCCACGAATCATTGACAATGTTGCAGAAGTGTTTTGGGGAGTCTACTCTATCGAGAACGCAAATATTTGAGTGGCATAAAGTATTCAGTGAGGATCGTGAGGTCGTAGAAAACTTGCCTCATGCGAGTCGTCTATCCACCTCTGTTAACGACGATAACATCGAAAAAGTGAAAGATATTGTGCTCGTAAATCGTCGTGTTGGCATTAGAGAGATAGCAGAGGATCTCAACATCTCCTATGGATCGACTCAACACATTTTGGTTGATGTTTTGGGTATGAAGCGCGTCGCCGCCAGACTCGTATCAAAATACGAGTAGAGGTCGCAAAAGAGATGCTTGCCAACGTAGCTGATGACCCTACAATCATCAAAGGCATTATGATTACCGGTGACGAGACGTGGGTTTATGAATATGACGTCGAAACTGCCTAACAATCTAGCAAATGGCGCGCCAAAAATGAACCAAAACCAAAAAACCACGTGAAATTCGGTGAAATTTCTGTTCCCGAAACTCAAATATCCGCTCCGGGGAACGCGCCATGAATCGATTGAGGCCATAAAAAGTAATTTGCTGAAGGAACTAAAGACCATCCCGGCCGAGGCCTATAACAAGTGTATGGAAATTGGATTAACCTTAAGGAACCCATTTTGAAGGCGATAATAAAGATTTGTATTAAAATACATAAAAATGTTTTTTTAATTTAACCAGTCCGGGTCAAATTTGATCAGAGGTAAGTAGTATGCCTAGTGACCAGTCGCATATAGGGTAACATTAATTATTGTCACTTCAAATGAATTAATTTATTCGAAAGTAATAAATAAATCGTCTGGTAAAATCACATAAATGTTTTTTGTTCTGTATTTCAATTCAGCGTCGTTTAAATTACCGATTGCCTTGCGTGTGGGTAGCGGCAAAAATTTTTTCAGTGTACCCGCCGAGAGCTGTCATATCTCGCCGACCGCCGGCCGTTTAAATTATAATACGGTTTTCTGATAATCCGTCGGCTTTTGATGCACGACATCGCCGCGCGCCGTCAGCATACATATCGCCCGCTCGCAGCTCCTTTAAATTCATCTTAATTATAAAAAAGATTTTTAATTGCTCGCGTCTATTGGCCGCTTTTTCCTTTATTGGCGTTGGATTTTTACCCTGCGGGCTGTTAGCCGGTAACGAGTCGAGCAGCGGCGGCCCGCGATAGTCTTTAAAATAGGGCGTTAAAATACAGACGTACAGATACGAGGTGTGTAAATTAAGTAATGAAACTGGCAGCGTAGCGCCCGATCAAGCAACACTGCGGAGATGGGAGTTGGAAGCGCGGTAGGTTAAC
This sequence comes from Aromia moschata, assembly GCA_029963805.1. NCBI lineage: Eukaryota > Metazoa > Arthropoda > Insecta > Coleoptera > Cerambycidae > Aromia > Aromia moschata. The sequence goes on along the minus strand of JAPWTK010000007.1, from coordinate 5,526,811 downwards.
ATGTAATGCACCTTCAGTACAAGTTGAAACTTGTTAGGGTCATTTGTTTGTTCTTTGTGACTGTTTTCGCTAACCGTTTTTTTCTGGTGCGTTTTAAAAATGAGCGACATTAATTTTGAGCAACGGTGTGCTATCAGGTTTTGCTTCAGACTTGGACACAGCGCAACGGATACTTTTGCAAAACTTCAGCACGCCTACGCAGACAGTGTTTTTTTCAAGAACCCAGGTTTTTTCGGTGGTTTAAGGCATTCTCAGAAGGAAGAGAGTCGATTGAAGATGAACCACGCAGCGGAAGTCTTCATCTTCAAGAACCGATGAAAATGTCGACATAATACAAGATATTGTGCGTTCAGATGGTCGGTTGACGACAAGAATGATCGGGGAAGAGTTAAATTTGATCGCTCCACTGTTCATCACATTTTGATCACATAACGAATTGGGAATGAGAAAAATCTACGCAAAAGTGGTCCAAAAACCTTTCGCAGAAACAAAAGGACACCAGGAGAGAAAGGTGTCTTGACTTTTTGGAATCGATTGAAAATGATGCCCATTTTATGGAACGTGTCATTACTGGTGATGAGACTTAGATGTTTGAGTACGACCCGGAAACCAGGCGCCAAAGCATGGAATGGCGCACTTCAAGTTCTCCAAGACCCAAAAAAGCAAGGATGAGCAAGTAGAAGATCATATGTATGCTGATTTGCTTTTTTGATAGCCAGGGAATTGTCCACAAACAGTTTGTGCCTCCAGGCCAAACAGTAAATCAACACTTTTACAGAGAGGTTCTTGGAAACTTCGAAAAAGGGTCATGCGTGTGAGACCAACCATCAAGAACAACTGGATGTTGCATCACGACAATGCTCCTTGTCACACAGCCATTTCAGTAAACAAGTTTTTTGCCAGTAAAAACATTCATGTGGCTCCTCAGCTTCCTTATTCGCCTTGTGACTTTTTTTCTCTCCCCAAGATTGAAAAATCACCTCAAGGAACGTCATTTTGGGATCATAGAAAACATTCAAACCGACCAGTTGAAGGCTATACCAGTATATGAGTTCCAGCACTGCTATGAGGAATGGAAGAGCCGTCTCCAGCGCTGTGTCTTCCCAAGGAAGTTATTTTGAAGGAGACAATACTGAATTGTAATTCTATTGGAATAAAAAATTTAATCTCATTACTTAATTTACACACCTCGTAATCATAGAATGAGATATCGGGCTTTGGGAGTATATAAAAACTGCTAAATAACGAAGCAAATACAGACTAGTTGAGAATATGATCGTGAAGAAAGACATTACATTTCCTCCTTTAAAAAAATACACAAGCGATACTCTCTAACACCGCGGTCGAACGACAACTGGCTGAAATAATAAATAGTGCACTTGTAATGCAACCTGCTGAAATACTCAAATAGTTACTAATGAAAAGTCAAATGGTCACTTTCTTTAGTTTAATATATCGCCTACTTGATTGTTAGTGGTAAATCTAGTAAAAAATTAAATACCTACTATACTACTTAATCTTAAAAAAAAAAATACCTACTGCAAATTTTTTATTCAATATTTTCAGGCTAAATTTGGTACCTACACGCTCATTTTAGGGGATGCCGAATTTAGTGGTGTATTAAGATTTTTTTTGCATAAAAATCGCTCATACGATTTCTTGAATAAAAATAATCACAGTAGACCCTGGTTTTTGTGCAGTTTTGTAGGGTATACGAGTATATATTATTAAACAATATCAGGTATCAATATCATGGTAATCAATAAGTAGATGTTTTAGAATCGTGGCTAGGTTTTAAATGTGTAACACTATGTAATACTATAGAAAAATAATCACTGAAATAATGTGGCCTAGAAAAAAAATCAGGGATGGTCCATACCAAATTGGTACACTAATATTTTCAGATATCAAAAAGTCGTGACAAAAAAAGTTAAAAACAATCCACTTGAACTTTAATTTAACTGAAATTCTCTGAAATAACATTCTCCAAACTGTTTGGTGAGCACTACTCTCTCTCTCTCTCTCGTCGCCACTGACGAACCACCACTGGACCATAGAGCGCGTTTCCATCCGTTAGGACTTCGTCTCGTATTATTATTGTACTGCACATGCTTTTCTATAACGTCGTCGTTAAACGAGTACTTACGCGTCTTCATTATGTTTATACCGTTAATGTCCAGCGATGTGTCGAACATTCTAATGGGCTGCTAATTATTCCGATGCTAGATTTTGCCCTCCAACGACGATGGACAGACATCAGATCTTATGTCGCCTGAATGGGAAATCGAAGGCATCTGAATAAAATTTCGATAGCACAAGATACACAAATTATCTGTCTATAGATATGCATAGTTTGTACAGTTGCATTTGATAGGTTACCAAGTCTACATTTAAAAAATATTGTTTTTTCGTTAAATGATCAATAAGTGTCTATATAAACGGTGGGCCATCTATTGGTTTCTTTTTTAATCTGAGTGATTTTTCTACATTGCCGATACTAACGCGCTTGACATTTGACATATATGTGGTGTCTAACCTCCGATGTAAGAAATGGATCGTTTTACGCTTGAACAACGTTGGGAAATATTGAAAAATTATTTCCAAAGTGAATGCTGTGTTGCAGAAACAGTGAGAAAATTAAGAACAATTTTTGGTCGAAATGAAGCTCCATCAGCGCCTGGCGTAATAACGTTCTTAAGGAAAGTTCGTGAAACTGGCATGCTTATGGATAACAGAAGTCATCTACGTGCTCGTCCGGTGCGCACAGCTGAAAGAATTGCTGCTGTTACCCAGAGTGTGCGTGAAAACCCAAGAACCTCAACTCATCACAGAGCACAACAACTTAATGTCAGTCGCACTTCTCTGAAGAGAATATTGCATAAAGACCTCGGATTATTTGCGTACAAGTTGCAACTTACTCAAGAGGTAAAGGAAAATGACCACCCACTTCGTTATCGCTTCTCCGTGTGGGCTTTAAATGAGTTTGAAAATGAAGCCGATATACATCGAAAAAATCATTTTTTCGGACGAAGCTCTTTTCATCTTGGAGGATATGTTAATACACAGAACTGTAGGATTTGGGGTTCCGAAAATCCACACGTAGTCATAGAAAAACCAATGCATCCTGTAAGAGTGACTGTTTGGTGCGGGTCTTGGAGTGGTGGCATCATTGGTTCGTACTTCTTTCAAAATGAAGATGGTAACAGCGTTACAGTAAATGGAATGCGTTACAGAGACATGTTAACTAATTTTTTGTGGCCGCGTTGGACGATTTGGACTTGGACGAGCTTTGGTTCCAGCAGGATTGAGCAACGAATCACACAAGCCGTGAAACAATCGATCTTTTGCACACAAAATTCGGTAACCGTGTTATCAGCCGTTTTGGAGACATTAATTGGCCATCGCGCAGCTGCGATTTAACACCGTTGGACAATTTTTTATTGGACATGTTAAGGACCGTCTAACGATGCACAAACAAGTGACGCACTGAAGGAAAACATCAATCGAGTTATTCGTGCAATGGAGCCACAAATAATCGAAAATGTACTGCTAAATTGGGTGAAAAGAATGAACTATGTACTACCAAGCCAGCCGCGGCGGCCGTTTAACTGAAATTTTTTTCATAAATAATGGGAAGGCATACTTTCTTGAATAAAGCAACAATAATTTAAAAATATTCAACGATGTAGTTTTAATAGCAATTTAAAAAAAAGAAATGTGATGGCTCTCCCTATATTATTAAGGAACCACCCAATAATAAAGAAATGACAAAAATCGATCACCAGTCGTTTTTTTCAATTTTTAAATAGATAAATTAGTGAGGTGACGAGCAAGCAGGATCCGGCTCGAAGGACCATATGTTAACGTTCATAAAAAAAGACGGTACATGTCAGTTTATTAGAAATGTGTGGCATACAGATATACTAATGCGATTTGTTTTACCAGTTTTTTGACTTCAAAGTCAAGGTCTCAAAACCTGAAATCAATAATATTGATTTCAATTTGGAAAAAAATTGAAAATAATTTTCTAAAGGAGAGCATATGTGCTTCTTTCGACCCCTTACCGAATATGACGACGGTGCCATCGCAAGAAATGACGGCTCGAGTCCGTGGTCAAAGGCTGAAGGATATAGCAGTTATAAATATTGGATCATAGTTGGCCGTCTTGTCTCTCGTCCACCGCCACCCACGACGGAGTTGTCGGACGCCAGAGGTTAACTCAAGACCGGACCCATTTGCGATCCGGGCTGGTGTTTTTACTCGATGGAGCCATACAGGGCCGGTCCCAGGTGATCGAAGATGGACCTTAAGGGGTCCTGCAGTCACGAGCTTACTCTGGACCTCATTTTTGATATTTTTCTTCTCTGAAAGTACCTATGCGGTAGATTAAAACAACAATTAGTACGTTTAAATACTGTATTCTTAAACTTTATTCGCGAATTTTTACGAACTTATATAGTAAAAAATGGCGGAGTTATGGCCTGTTGTCGGGAGCACGTTTTCGCGGTGGGGATGCGCTGTGGCCACGATTTCTCGGCAAGCGGTAGTCAGAAACAAACAAGCAAAGTTGCGCTTCATTCTACATCGAATCGGCAAGTGATTGAACGTTGAAAAATAATTTACGGTGATTCTACGCAAAATGGCGACCGTTTGAAGAAAAGAGCTGTTTTTTGGGCCTAAAATTCGACCCTTTTAACCTTAAAAAAAATATTAATTTTGATCAGAAATTAAAATCCTACGTTCAATCACGAGCCAATGTTATCGCCAACAATTTCAAAAAGTTTCATTAAAACCCGTTGAGAAGTTTGTCTGTAATCCTGGCCACCTATTTGGAAAATCTCGTTTCGAGAAAAACGCGTTTAAAGTTCTTCTTTAAAAAATTCTTTAAAGTTCATCTTCTTCTTTAAATATTTTTTAAAATGATTTCAGATGGCGCCACGATGATACATAATACATTTTTGACCTATTAAACAGGCCAGCAGTCTAGCACGAATAATAAGAGACAGAGCACCTGGTGGGCTGGCAGCGAGCGCCGTGCGCCGAGGTGCAGCGTTCGCTCTAGCGGTCGAGAAAAATAGGTTCCTATTCTCGTACCGACTTTTAACTTTGGAATTGAATAGTCAAAACACCATACTTTCGCACTGTGACATTTTCCAAAAATCGATTTTTTCAAATTTTATGACTGCAGGTAACCCCTTAAAATACCTTGGTACCTAAAGTAAACGTCTTACATCTTCTGTATTATTATCTACATTATTCAGATTTTTAATTTAATGCCAATATTTAAACAGTTATCGATAAATCATCAAGCTTTAGGAAGAAGAAGAGGAAGCAAACAAACATTTCATAATTCCACTTCCTATATTCGAAATTAAGTAATATCCTCTTCGCTTTGTTTTAATTCCAGGTATCTTAAGCCAGTTTCTGACGCTGTTAGAAAATCAGTTGGGTTTTCAGAAAATGTGCCATAATTTTCTATTGAAATGAATGCCAAAGATAGGTGATTTATTTTTTTATAAAATAGTCAAGCAATGGATAGAGGTAATGACACAGGATTAATATTTTTTTTGATTTTGTAAGTAGTCTATTTCTGCAAAATTTAAAAAACTGCTTAAAAATTCCAGTGCATTCTTTGTGTGATTTTAAGAACTTTTTATTCTTGACAATTTATAGTAAAAATGCATTTATTCGTGTTTATTATGTTTTCGAGAAAAAAATTCCTAAAAAATAAAATTAGTATCGAAATTTTTTTTCGAATGCATTTTTACAATAAATTGTCAAGAATAAAAAGTTCTTGAAATCACTCAAAGAATGCATTGGAATTTTTTCAGAATTTTCTAACCAATTTTTAAATTTTGCAAAAATTCACCAATATAATAATTTTCCAATAAAAAATTCTTTAATTTGTATGCAAAAATTTTGTAGTTCAGGCGCCATTTTGAACGCGTAAGGGAAAAAATCTTTAAACCACGTATACTTAAAGTTCAAACATTTATTCCACCGGTTAGTGAGGTTCCAGGTCCAATGCAGTTCCGGTCTGCATTGGACCTGGAACCTCACAAACCCCTTGAAAATTTGATTACAAAAAAAACGTGTTTTTTAAAAAAAAAAAAACGTCCGTCAAATAAATTTTTCTATCACAAATAGTATTAGTTATGAGGCGCTGAAGAGCGATATACCGGGAGTGGCGTTTTCGGCCGAAACGGGTTAAATTGGATTTGAAGACATCGTTTTGTTGACAGTTAATAACTTTTGGTTGTCGATGTTTTATTAAAAGATATCTTGAAATACCGAACGAGCGGTTCTGAGGTTTCAAAGGATACAAACCCAATATGTTGCTCATTGCTCATTTGTTCGGTTCATGCTTCGTTATTATTATAAGCCGACGACAGTGGGCCTATAAAATTCCCGAGGCCGTCCCTGGCAGCGCGCCGCCGATGCCCTGCATGCGGCAGGCTCGTCAATCCCGCAATCTGCCGTCACCATCTTGACGTGGCCACCGCCAGAAACATGTGCGAAAAACCGAGCACGGCTGCCGATACATGCCTCCGATGCTTTGACTGACAACTGATCTGATGATGGTGCGCGGTAAGTGCGTGACGCCTTCGCCGGTCAAAAGGTCCTCGCTGGCTGCTGCAGCTCGACGCTAACAGTCGTAGGAGATGGCGGAAACGACGTGGTAGCTGTATGGGTGGAGGATAGTGGATAGATCGATATTGTGGATATATCTATATTGGGGATAGATCGATATTGTGTATAGATCGGTGCTGTTGATACATTGTGCATAGAACGGTATTGTCCATAGGTTCACAGTACGAATAGATCGATATTGTGGATAAATCGATCGATTGGAGAAACCTGGTATTGGTTGTCTAGTATTGGAAAGGGAGAATATTGGAATGGAACGGAAAATTTGGACCTAAAATTTCACTAACTAGAAGATCTAAACAAATATTCAAATGTTTTGATTTTGACACTAATTTGAATTCTTGAACCAATCTCTTCAGTAAGACACACGAGCAGGTCACTGGTTGTGTTGTTTAACTTCGCCACCAGATTCATGGTTGTTCTCTCTTTCCAGCTATTGCTGGTAGTTGGCTGCAAGTTATTTTGGTTCTAAACCAATAATAAATGTCTGTTTTTTTTTAAATCTAGGTTAGTATATTTCGAAATCCTGATGGTCCAGCTAAATTTTGGGAACACATTCAGATTCATTATGGAAAAAACTAGGGCAGAGGTCTGAGCAGTATGTAAATGCAGTGTATTTCTAAAAGTTGTTTGACATCGGCCACATACAAAAATATAGGGTGATTTGCTTTGGTTGATACTTCTGTAGTTTGAAGGCAGTTTGGATGTTTTTTTTTTACGGGTATTTCTCAATCAGATAACATCGAGACTGTGTTTTTACTAGCTGGTTTCTAGTAAATCGTTTGCTTGTGGAAAAAATATGTTTAGGTATGCTTTGGGCGACTGCGACTTGAGCGCAACAGACACGCGTCTATCCTGATCTGAATCCAATGGACTTGAATATGAGTAGAGTTTAAATAAATAATATAGACTATTACTGTTCGTTTCGAAACAAAAGACGGGCGCGGCACCGCCTCAATTACGAAATTCGCGCAACATAAGATCACGTACATCGAATCAAACGTTCGGTATTTTTATGGATGTACGGAGGGAAAAAGAAGCCGAACATTTACTTAATTAAACGCACGACTGTAAATCGTCGTTAGGTTGTTAAATGAAAGACGGAAAATTAAAAATAGCCGTACGAACATGGCGATCGGAACCGGCACCCGGTCCCCCCCTCGCTGAACTTTATAAGTCTCGCGCATGATTTGACTGCGAATCGCCGCTGATGCCGCGATTAATTTGTTTGTCATGCGCTTGTCTTTATTAATTGCGCCGTTTCGCGGAATCGGGTGCGTACGCCTTTTCGAAATGCCTTTTTCATCTCGCTGCGACGGCCGCAAAAAATCGTTATTGTCAGGTGAACGGCGGCGGCCGGCAGAATTTTAAAAACGGTATGCGAACAACATATGCCTTTCCACCTTCGAAAAGGCATTTACATTGGGCATACATTTCTTAAAACTTACCTAATATAACATTTTCTCTATATTTTCTTTCAAACCTGCCGTCTATAAATGTCAGGTTAACGTCCAATGCTTCCACATTTGAAAAGGCATTTGAAATAGGCATAAATTATCTAATATATCCCTAATTCGAGCATAAATTTCCTAAAACTTATCTAATATAACATTTTCTCTATATTTTCTTACAAAATCTGCTCTCTATACATGTCAGGTTAACGCCAAATGCCTTCCACATTTAAAAAAGCATTTGAAATCGGCATAAATTATGTAATATATCCCTAATTCGCGCATAAATTTACTAAAACTTACCTAATCTAACCTTTTCTCTAACTTTTTATTAACGACAAATGCCTTCCACATTTGAAAAGGTATTTTAATTGGGCATAAATTATCTAATATATGCCTAATCCCACCTTCTCTCTATATTTTCAAATCAAACATCATCTCAATAAATATTACCTAATCTGTTAAACTTACCTAATCTAACCTTTTCTCTATCTTTTCTTGCAAAACCTTCTCTCTATAAATGTCAGGTATAACGTAACATGCTTTCCACATTTGAAAAGGCATTTAAAATCGGTAAAAAATATTTAATATATACTTAATCCAACCTTCCCTCTATATTTTCAAACCAAACATCCTCCAATAAATGGCCTCCAATAAAAGGCCTTACCACGTGTGACAAGGCATTTAAATTAGGCATAAATTATCATAAATATTCATAAGCTAACCTTCTCTCTACCTTCCCTATAAATGCCTTTCCACATTTGAAGAGGCATATAAATCGAGGATAAATCTCCTAAAACTTACCTAATCTAACCTTTTCTCTATATTTTCTTACAAAACCTGCTTTCTATAAATGTCAGGTATAACGTCAAATACCTTCAATATTTGAAAAGGCATTTTAATTGGCATAAATTATCCCTAATCCAACCTTCTCTCTATCTTTTCAAATCAAACATCCTCTCAGTAAATGTTAGGTGAACCATAAATGCCCCACCACATTAAAAGCCTTCAAAACCATAAAAGGCCTTACCACGTGTGAAAAGTCATTTAAATTAGGCATACATTATCTGAAATATTCCTGAGCCAACTTTCCCTCTATCTTTCCCACAAATGCCTTTCCACATTTCAAGAGGCATATAAATCGAGGATAAATTTCCCAAAACTTACCAAATCCAACCTTTTCTCTATCTTTTCTTACAACACCTTTTCTCTGTCTTTTCAAATCAAACATCCTCTCAATAAATGTTAGGTGAACGACAAATGCCTTTCCATTTTTTAAAACGCCTTACCACATTTGAAAAGGCATTTGAATTAGACATAAATTATCTGCAATATTCCTAAGCCAACCTTCTCTCTATCTTTTCTTACAAAACCTTCTCTCTATAAATGTCAGGTTAACGACAAATGCCTTTCCACATTTGAAAAGGCATTTTAATTGGGCATAACAAAAAAAATGTACAAATGTAAGTTCAAAAAATAAATAAGAAACCACGAAAATTCAATATTTACCTGTTAATTTTAATATAAGATATTGAAAAATTTAGTAGAAACAATATTTTAAACATCTTATAGTTTTATCTTTCTGGAATACCGTGATGTAACCGGCAATTATTATTTCTGTTCTACTTTTTTTTTGTCCAGCCGACTTTCATTAGCAGTGCCATCGTCTAATAATTCCACGACAAAAAGCCACCTCGCTCAAAAAGTAATTCTACGATTGTCGCTTTTGTTGCTGCTTAAATAAATAAATCGTATAACTGCTTTTATTTTTGATGGTTCGGAATGTACGGGAAAAAAGTGACCGTTGACGATTCTTATTATTTTTAATAATTCCGTGTAACCGGTGACAGAAAATTATCTCGGAAGGTGATGAGCCTTTAATCAAGCTTGAAGCATAATTTGGAGGGCCGGATGCACACCATTTTTATAAATTCGGGTAAAATCGACGATTTTTATGAAAATCAGTCATCTCTGACAAACCACAAATATTATGTATATTTTATAATCCATGTTTAAAAAATTACAATCAGTTTTTAGAACTCACCGCCCTTCATGAATCGTTAAAACAAGTTGTTAAAATATTATAGAATGTACAAGAGAAGGGTTACAAGCACACGTGGTATGGAAATGTATAGTCCATTGTATTAAAATCAGAAATAAAAAAAAAAACAATATTTTTAGAATGCCCCTACATTCTATCATTTGTTGCGTCCAGAAAAGCAGGTGGCTTAAGAAAACGGGGGAGGGATTTACACATTTGTCAATTCGCGGTTCCTATGTGTATGTGTGTGTGTAGTGTTGTAAATAATTGAGCATATACTGTTTTCTTTTTCAGTTTTGTTCGTACGATTTACTTTTCATATCGTTTTATTTTTGTTGTAATTTTTTATAATTACAAAAATAATGTTCAGACCGTGGGAAGATGATTGAATTATTTTTTTATTTCTCATTTTGATGTTATGTTCTATACAACGGGTTAAAATACGCATCGAGAAAGGAAAAAAAGTATTGATAAGTTTTTGATATTGAATTTTTTGCGTATACATACCAGTATATGCATTCATACGTTGTATTTTGTTCCAGGAACTAAATGGCGATACACTTTCATGTAGGTAAGTTTTTATACAATTTAATTGCATGTTATAGAAGTACATACATATATCGTTGCACTGTCCGTTTTTCAGTAGGTTCATTACGAACGGATTTATAAAAATTTCTTCTATATACCATTCCCAGAATCGAGAAAATATTATATACTACATCGATAGCAATTTTTGCCTTACATTTTCTTGGTATGCAAGATATCGGACTTGTGGAAATCGTCATCGCCAAGGCAAAACGAACCTCAGTAACGATCCCAATAAATTGTATTATTTAATTTGAACTTGGTGATAAAAAAAATAGACCATGCTGAGAATTGTCGTCGCAAAACCTGAGGTAGTTCGCCAATTTAATTCATAGGGCTTTGTTAGGATTTCGCGTTGGTTAATAAGATCATGGATAATGCCATTTACAAAATTAATGTTGACAGAACTGCTGACCAGAAGAATATATTTTTTCAATCGAAGAAAGTGATGATTAATTATTTATGCTACTTTTGTGGAAAACGGGTCAAGGTCATTTTGATAATGTTCGAAGCGCTATTTTCTATTTAAAATCAATGTGAGGACAAACAAAGATTCCTAGGTATAAAAGATCGAAGCGATGAGAAAAGTATAAATTTTATTTTCTTGCTTTTCTAGCTTCGAGGTTGTGTTACATTTATGCAAATGATTATACTCAGATTCATATAATTTTGCTTCCTCGGCACGGCAAAACTTCAGCGAAAACTTATATGACTCTCTCGTGTCCACAAATAAAACTTTAGAGCCAGTAAAACGAGCGGCAATATACAAAATTTGAATAAACCCCCAGTAAATCACGGGTGGATCGAAATAATAACAAAATTGCTGATTGCGCAGAGCGACGATGACATTGTATTTCGAACGCCGGAATGCCTGCACACGAGGAACGTATTTGCGGCTGTGGAGAATACAGGGTGGACATTTTTTGTTGTGGAAATAAATAAGCTGTAAAGACGGTGATCAAAAGTACTCGTATATTGGGCAAACAAAAAGATCTATTTTGACTAGATTTAAAGAACACATGGCTCATTTGAAATATGGCAGAACGAAAGGATCTTGTGTTGCCCAACATGTTTTCGACAACAACCATAGGATAGACATAAATAATTTAAAATTAATTAGAAATGTAACAAACAGTAGACAGTTGGATGCTTTTGAAAGTTTAGAAATCATTAAGTGTAACAGTAGGATAAATAAGTTGTGTAGGTTAGAATTTAGTTTTAATCTTCTCCTGAAGATGCCAACCTAGTCAAGGTTTTTGATGATAGTGTGGGCAAAAACAATGTAATCGTTTCCATGTCTCAATATCAGTCGATATCAACAGTCCTAGAATACGGTAAGGCAGCCCGTTTGTCCATAAGATTGGAAAGGAATTGGAATACCCATGAGTTTGATTTATAAATATTCCATCATTTATAAATACCTATGATGGAATTATATGATAAAGAAATGACCAAAGTTTCAATAAAAAAATGTCAATGTTATCTTTGTTCTGATTTTCATGTAAAAATTTGTATGGTTTGATTCAGATTTTGCAAAACTGAATTCTTGTCAATATAAAATAAATTCTTGCCAATCAGAATGGAGGAATTTACAACTAGCTGTTGAACACCTTACTACCATTACACGATGGAGTTATGGTGCGATGTTTTGGACATAGACCACCATTAGCTTTCCTTTGGTGCAATTTGAATCAGCCAGGTACATAGCCGATATTTTAGAACCTGTTGCGGTACCATATCTTCAGTGGCTGATTGAACCAATTTTTCAACAAGATAACGTCCCTACTTCCTCAACTTCAAGACACAGTTTTTGGAACAAAATATACTTGGAATGGTATACTCAAGGGGACATTGATAAAATTCAATCACGGTGGTGCAACTGGTTACTGACTGTTTTTTAAATGTTGTTTATTTTTGATTGAAAACTGAATCACTCTTTTGTGGCTCTATTTGTGGCTCTGTTGCACGAATAACTCGATTGATGTTTTCCTTCAGTGCGTCAATTGTTTGTGGATCGTTGGCGTAACAACAGTCCTTAACATGTCCCCATAAAAAAATAGTCCAACGGTGTTAAATCGCAGCTGCACGATGGCCAATTAATGTCTCCAAAACGGCTGAAAATCGAAAACCGAATTTAGTGTGTAAAAGATCGATTGTTTCATGGCTTGTGTGACACGCTGCGCCATCCTGCTGGAACCAAAGCTCGTCCAAGTCCAGATCGTCCAATCGCGGCCACAAAAAATCAGTTAACTTATCTCTGTAAATCATTCCATTTACTTTAACGCTGTTACCATCTTCATTTTGAAAGAAGTACGGAACAATGACACTCCAAACACTCCAAAACTCACACCAAACAATCACTCTTGCAAGATGCATTGGCTTCTCTATGACTACGTGTGGATTTTCGGAACCCCATATCTTACAGTTCTGTTTATTAACATGCCCTCCAAGATGAAAATGAGCTTCGTCCGAAAAATCGATTTTTCGATTGAAATCGGCGTCATTTTCAAACTCATTTAAAGCTCACACGGAGAAGCGATAACGAAGTGGATGGTCATTTTCCTTTACCTCTTGAGTAGGTTGCAACTTGTACGCAAATAATCCGAGGTCTTTATGCAATATTCTCCTCAGAGAAGTGCGACTGACATTAAGTTGTTGTGGTCTGTGACGAGTTGAGGTTCTTGGGTTTTCACGCACACTTTGGGCAACAGCAGCAATTCTTTCAGCTGTGCGCACCGGACGAGCACGTGGATAACTTCTGTTATCCACAAATATGCCAGTTTCACGGACTTTCCTTAAGAACTTTCTTACACCAGGCGCTGACGGAGCTTCATTTCGACCAAAATTGTTCTCAACTTTCTCACTGTTTCTGCAACACAGCATTCACTTTGGAAATAATTTTTCAATATTTCCCAACGTTGTTCAAGCGTAAAGCGATCTATTAGCGATCTTACAGCGGAGGTTAGACACCACATATATGTCAAAAAAAAAGTTCAAAAAGAAACGAATAGATGACCCACCCTTAAGAAACTAGAAACAGTTATCGTATTGAACAGGAGATTAAACGAAACATAATAATTCAAACATGATTAATTTTTTTATGGGCCCTTTCCGGTTTAAAAAAAAATTATACTTACCGGTAACCGCAACACCGATGATAATGGTTTTGTAACAGCTTTTTTAAAAACAAACTATTTTCACAAAAATTGGTACAAACCCATTTGAGGGGCTGCTGAATCCATTGGTGTAACTCTTTGTTATGCTGAAATGCATCTTACGTGAAAATTTCAAATAAATTGCCAACTAATACCGGGTGTTGCGGTTTTTATTCAAGTCAATTTATGCTGGTGGAACTTCAGGGTTTCGGCGGAGTCCCGCTGTAAGCTTCTGAGGACGATATCGTTCGTGCCACCGGGTTATATGCCCCGGACGGAGCTGGAGGTTTATGCGGACATGCCCATACCGTGTCTGGATGCCTCAATCACTCACCCACCTGATGTACTTTACTATTAGTGCGCGTTTATGCAAATCCCGTCAATATACTTGCTAACTTTCGCGTTACGCGTCTCCTTTGTTGCATCGTCGTCGGATAGGATCCGTTCGACGAACATTGTAAATCTGCGGTGGATATTAACATAAAATGGGTATAAATGGGTATGCTTTATGGCGCGATGCGATCGATACATATTCAGTACTGCATTCTGATCGAATGTTATAAGTATCTAGTATTTACAACAGGCAAAGGTAGAATGGATAGGAAGTGTTATTTAGAACCTTCTGTTCTAGGTAAATGACCATTCAAATTCCTTTCCATGGCCCTTTTTTGAAGATAGTAGCGCTAAAGACTTCTGAATTCGTTGTTGATGTACATAGAACGTGGAACAGCCAAACGGAATAAATTCAGTATCTCAATTCTTCTGCATATTTCAAAAACATCCATAGTCGCATCAGTTTTATATTTTGCACTGTAAATTTTTCATCCCTAAATTCAACTTCTTTTTAGTGACATACGAAGTGTGTAAATTATGTAATGAGACTGGCGACGTAGCGCATGATCTAGCAACACTGCGGAGACGGGACTTAGAAGGGCGGTAGGTTAACATGTAATGCACCTTCAGTACGAGTTTGAACTTGTTAGAATCATTTGTTTGTTCTTTGTGACTGTTTTCGTAAACTGTTGTTATAGTGCGTTTTAAAAAATGAGTGACATTAAATTTGAGTAACGGTGTGCTATCAGGTTTTGCTTCAGACTTGGACACAGCGCAACGGATACTTTTGCAAAACTTCAACACGACTACGGAGACTGTGTTTTTTCGAGAGCCCAGGTTTTTCGGTGGTTTAAGGCATTCTCAGAAGGAAGAGAGTCGATTGAAAATGAACAGCGGAAGGCCTTCATCTTTAAGAACCGATTAAAATGTTAATAGAACACGGGATCTTGTGTGTTTAGATCGTCGGTTGACGACAAGAATGATCGGGCAAGAGTTGAATTTGAATCACACCAATGTTCATCAGATTTTGACTAACGAATTGGGGATGAGAGAAATCTCCGCAAAAATGGTTCCAAAAAACCTTTCGCAGGAACAAAAGGTCATCAGGAGAGAAAGGTGTCTTGAATTTTTGTAATCGATTGAAAATGATCCCCATTTTATGGAACATGTCATTATTGGTGATAAGACTTGGGTGTTTGAGTACGACCCGAAAAACCAAGTGCCAAAACCATGGAATGGCACATTTCTCCACGACTCAAAAATAAACAAGGATGAGCAAATCGAAGATCGAATGCATGCTGATTTGTTTTTTTGATAGCCAGGGAATTGTCCACAAAGAGTTTGTGCCTCCAGGCCAAACAGTAAATCAACACTTTTACAGATAGGTTCTTGAAACCCTTCGAAAAAAGGTCATGCACGTGAGACCAAACATGGAGAACAACTGGATGTTGCATCACGACAATGCGCCTTGTCACACAGTCATCTAAACGAGTTTTTAGTCAGTAAAAACATTCATGTGGCTCCTCAGCCGCAGTCCGTGTGACTTTTTTCTCTTCCCGAGATTGGAAAATCACCTCAAGGGACATCATTTTGGGACCATAGAAAACATTCAAACGGGTGTAACCGACTAGCTGAAGGCTATTCCAGTATATGAGTTCCAGCACGCCATGAGGAATGGAAGAACCTCTCAGCGCTGTGTGGCTTCCCGAGGAAGCTATTTTGAAGGAGACAATACTGAATTGTAATTCTATTCGAAAAAAAAAAAAATTAAAAACCAGACTCATTACTTAATTTACACACCTCGTATGCTACCCCCAAATTATTATAAAACCATAAAATGTTTGAACAGAGAATGAAAAAACCTTTCAAATCAAGTACCACAAACCCATATTTTCAATTTAAAAACATAGGGATTGAGACTTTCTTACCTCTTCGACTTTTTTTCAAATTCGATTTATCTCTGATCGTTTTCGAGACAATTCCAGAAAACTGAGAAGGTTTTAGAGAATGTCACATATATTTTTAATTACTAGACTTACCTGAGAATGGATGGCACATATAACAATTTATATAGTTTACAATATTTTTAGTAGTTGATTATTATTTTTAGTTTGTAATTTACAAATTGTTGCCAACTTCGAGAAAATATATGTATTTTTTTTTTAATTTCACATATTTTTCTAGCGTCATTCAAGTCCGGTAATTAAAAAGATATGGGACATTCTCTAAATCGAATTGAAAAAAAGTCAAAGGGGTATTAAAATTCTCTACAACTTTCCCCTTTTAACAATCTTTCTGTCTGAAAAATAACCGAGACACCAATGCATAATCAGTTTAGGACAGACTGTATATCAAAATGAATCATGTGCTATATGTGGTGCAATAAAAAGAACGACACACAACTATGTGTACTATTTAATCATACTGAAATTCCTACTAATATAGATTACGAATTCGGTGCACGAACTGATGCATTCTTTTAAATTCGTAGGCCATTATTTCTAGGCGTTCCGCCCTTGATAGCAGGCACTAAATTCTAATTTTTCTTGTAAAACGAAAATTAAACGGCAATAAAACACATATAGCTACTATAAAACAGCTAAACATTTTTAAATTTCACTATAAAACTTTATTGAGATACTAAAATAGTTCTCAGTTCTTGCTCGTTCGATCCTCCGAGTTAATAATAAGGATAAGTGGGTGATTACTGGAAAAAAATTAGCTACACAATGTCTCCCATTTAACATAACGACTTTCCAGTAATAGAAATTAAAATTTTAGATATTTTACGGCCGATATTGCGAGAACGTTTTGTGAAATGGTTTGTTTATTGTAGACTTGTGTTTCTGCCAATTCAAGTCGATTGAGATTAAAGAAATAAATAAAAGAGTATTGTTAGAAACGAAAATGATATGTTTTTCATAAAAAAAATAAATCGTTAATACATATCGTCCAAATCTGACAGGTTTTTCAGTAGTGTGAAACCTAAGAACGATTTTTTTTTTGCCTTTGGCAGTCAAGAGTTTCAAATCCTCGATGTTTTTTAATACGTCAGTACACAGCAATTTTTCTGATATGCTTTTAAAGCCCTACATTTAATTTTGGCTACAAAAAAACTGGTGCACAGACATTGAATTTGAAAATTTGCTAAATATTATTTTTTAGTTTCTTTTTGCCTATCGAATCCAAACCTATCGAAACCACCTCGTACGTAGATGCACATTGCATAATGCACCCACGTTCCGAAACGCATTCCCTTCTCATTCTGGTTTTCGCTTATATTTTCAAGT
The DNA here is from genome assembly GCA_029963805.1 of Aromia moschata. Classification (NCBI taxonomy): domain Eukaryota; kingdom Metazoa; phylum Arthropoda; class Insecta; order Coleoptera; family Cerambycidae; genus Aromia; species Aromia moschata. Next base: position 5,509,308 of record JAPWTK010000007.1, on the reverse strand, counting down.
CACACAGTGTATTCTCACGTAGGCCATGCACACACAACTTCTATATGACATATATCGACAGTTCCTGAAACACATGCTTTAATATGGTCGACGTATTCCACGTAATAACACCGACGCAGAGGCCTGATTATTAATTATACAGGGTGGTACGCTTTTACGGCGAGATTCAATGTCTAATTTTCAAGGTACTGTAATTGTTTTTAGAGCTCGTCAACAAGCCATTTTTGGATTTAAACATTTTTTATAGTTTTGGACAGTCTTGAAAAAAGATCATCAAGTTATTTTGCCTTGAAAATAATAGAATTTGTGATTTCACACTTCTTCCAAGAATTCGCCACAAATATGTAGTACACGAGTGTGAGGAATTTATTTATTTATTTCAAAGATTGTATCATTATCTCCTTGATACTGTAATTTTCAGATTACATTTTTATTATACCCTAATTTGCTACGGCATTGTTTACTATTGACTACCAATATTCTGGTAATCTTTCGATTCCATACCTACAAAAATAGGGTGATTTAGAATTGGAAAAGAAGCAAAAGGACTGTAATCAAATAAAGTCATCAAACCGAAGCAACTGAGTCACTTCTAATTGGAGGATTGTTTCCACTATTAATTGGAAGAAGTTGTGTGACACCTGTGTAGGTTGCAGAGGATATTCCAAAGAGGTCAGAAATGAAGCTGACCGAAGTTATCACAGTGAATTTTTCTCTAGAAGGCCCTGAAATTGTATCAGACTCGATGCTCAAACTAGTGATGCAACCGTGATTCTTTGGTAGTTGTAATTGAAAGGTTGATAATTCTGGGACACTGGTTGCTTTTCTGAGGTTCTTGGAGGGTTTCTACAAATATATTAAGTTGGTAGCCGCTTTCAATGAAGGTCTACGTTAGAAGTGATCCATTTATTTCGAAGGGTTCGTTGTTGAACTAGGTTAGTTATAATTTTCTGGATATAAACTGAAAACAGATGACATTCTAACAGAGTATGGTCTGGAGAATATAGCGGATGCAATTCATAGTAGGGAACACCTCGTTGATCCTATCAAACTATCTTGCATCAGTAGATAGATATAAACTTTTGCAAAAAGACTTATCTTTCTTTCAGGATTATGTTATTCCTTCCTCTTCTTAATGTTGAACCAGTGACAATATGCAAAAAAAAACACAAAATGCTGTGGCATTAAAATCAAATTGGCAAATTTAAAAAAATGATCAGTGGCACTCGTGAAATGAAGCAAAAACAGAATCCACGAACTTTGTTGAGAATCCTTCGTTGATTGAATGGACTGTATTTAAATTCCCCTTTAATTTGTGGTGCTCGTAAAAGTAAATCAATCTAAATGCAGTCCATTATATCAACGAAGGATCTCAAATTGTCTTCAAGCCGATATAGCCAGCGATCAGGACCACATCGCTCGAAGGACAAATTTATCAACCCGATACTTCAGCGTTACGAAAGACATTTCCAATAACTGTCGAGGTTTAAAATAGTCAGCTTTTTGAACTCAGTCAGCTTCTACAGTGTGGAAATGGAAATTCGCAGTGACGAACACCCTGTACGTCGCCGAGAATTTCGTATGCGTCTCGCACGCGCGATATCCATTCATATTTATATGACAATGCGTGATTAATATGAACCTGTCGGTATGCTCGTGTTCGGGACCGTGCGAAAATATGAATGACATATTTCTGTTATGATATTTACATACGGACACGCCTTTATATTGTTTTATTATGTATTTCGGCGTCGCCGCCTGCATTTCAATCGATACGCGCGCTACGCGGAATCGTACATTGGTAACTGATGTACCGTACCGTGTATTATTTGTTTACAATCAGTGTCAGGTCAAATACGGTCACTTTTGTGGTACGCGACGGTCGAACGAACGTACTCGAAACGCGTCATCCGAATAAATACGCGCATTGTTCGAAACTAGAGAGAGAAACTATAACTGGATGGAAGGTTTATTTTTGTTATTGAACAATTGTACCAACAATGTTTTGTTGTATTCGGAAATGTATTTATCGGGTTTGTTTCCGCACCCACGGTACCGAAATGTATTGGGCTATCGTTTCAGATGTTCTTTTGGTTTCTAAAGTAACCCTAACGTTTTTCTGGGATCGGTTTTTATTAGTAATAACACAAGGACGTCGATAAACAATCGCAATAATTTTTAACAAGCAGTGGTGGCTTGTGTTAAAAAATGTGGGGGTTGCAAATGAATATATGTAAGAAATATGATAAAAATTTTAAATTTTCAAGGTCGAATCTGAAGGTTACAAATATTAAAGCTCTTGAAAATGTTTAAATACTTATTTATATGTATTGTCTTTTTAAATGTTCTTGTTATTGTGTTATTCATAATGTTCAGCTCAGCACTAGTGACAAATTACTTATTATGTTATTATAATTAGAGCACGTAGGTTAATAATAGATTCCAGGACCGGTTTTAACTCGACTGGAATATTGCTATAACGAGCCATTAAAAAAAAGTCATAAAATCTGGCTATGAACGAGAGAAATACAAATAGCGGTTATGTTGAGGTTCGAAACTCTTGCCAAATGACTGTCAAAATTGTAAAATAAATAATGGCTGTCACATAATCTGACAGCCGTGACAATTAAATAAAATTATAAATTTAACACTGTCTGCCAACTTTGATGACGTATTTCTTTAGTATTAGTCAACTTGCGCTGGTCGATCCATAATTCGTGTGCATGAAACGTCGAATAAGTTTGTAAAAATGTCGGGACAGCGTCCGTCACATGTTACGGTGGAGCGTTGGCTAAACAATTTTGCGGAACTGATATTTAATGGCAGTCAACTGCGTTAACCGTGTGTGACAGTGTACTGACGTGGCACCTAAAAACATATGTTTTTCAGCGTGTTGCTACAGACAAACACAAAGCTCGTATAAGTGGTCGTGTGAGTGCGCGAGACAGACGAAGACAATTTAACTTGGATTTAGTCAAAATAACGGTAGCGTGTAATATTCCAGTCGCCAAATCAGATCATCCCTAGTTTAGTTCAAGTTGTCCGGAACGTTGTGAGTGGAAAGTACGCGAAGTTAGTTTACCTGCAGAAACAACTGTTAGACGATTTTACATAGTACCACTGTGTGTGGACGTAACAAAAATAACGTCTCGGAATTGCACGATAAAACTAGATGGCTTAGCGTTGAGAAAACAACGGATGTTGAAGGACAGAACATAGCTAGCGTAGTGGTTGAGGGACTGAATGAGGCAAACACCACGAAAGTGCATTTGAAAGGTGCAAGAACATAATACTAATTTAATATATGTCACATGTTTGGCACACGGGCTTCGCCGAATTGCCGAAACTGTTACTCTAGTGTTGACAGCCCTGAATGTGATACAAGTGAATGTGATACAGGTATTTATGAAAGCAACATCCAGAAGAAAAATGTTTTCGGACGTTCTACCAAGGACACCACTACCAACGCAACCTGTTGTGACTCGTTGGGGCACATAGGTACAGGCAGCTATAAGTGACAAGCGCTAGAGCTTAACTCCTGAACATATGGAACAGTTGACTGATAATTTATGGAAACTCAACTGGAAGTATGGACACGTTATAGCATCGGTTACCGTATGTATGCAAGTTATGTGTCTTGTGATTGGTTCCTTTGCCGATTAGTTCGGTTATAACAATAACCATCACACTTATAAGGTAAGACCTGTTTAACATTTCGGAACGCACGCAGTCCTGGAGCCGCCCCTGGTAAAACACGGATTTATTATTAACCTCCGAGCTCTAATTATAGTAATGGAAAAAATTAAAGGGTCAAAAATGTTTTCCGAATTTTTAGTGATTTTTCAGAATGCTGTATCTCATGTGCTGTGCTGTGTGTATGTGCGTGTGCGTGTGCATGTGGGTGTGTGTGTGTTGTGTTCAAAAAATATTTTTTGAAGTTTTTTTTTTAATTTCAACGGTTTTGCGGAAAAATTGTGAGTAAGCTCGAAACATTTTTTTTATTTAACTTTAGCCATGATTAGGACATGTTTAAGCTCAAAAAACGTGACCCTTTATTTTTTTTAAAAGTTTGACCGTTTGCAACAAGAAAACGGTTCGTTAAATCGTAATGTAACTTTGCATGGATTTTGGGGGGTATATTCAACTGTAAAAGGCACACGCAACATTAGTCACTTAATGAAGATTTGAATTTCAGCAGTTAGTTCTGAAAAACCATCAATTACACTTTTTTCCTGTTTCTTCAAATTCATGTCAAGGATAAAAAAAAAACTTCATTCCTCAAAAAATCGCAGCAGAACCTTGTAGGGGGTTTATTCCAGTTTTCAGAACTGCCCTTTAGATTTTCTGTGCTACGGTTGGTTGCTGGAGATATCGTCGATCAAAGACAAAATGATACTTTTTGATTTAGTAAGTTCGATATCTCAGCAACAAATGGTCGTATCGAGATTTAAAAAAAAAGCAAATTGAAGCTGAATAAACAAGCTATCCGGTCCATACCATGGCTAAGTTAGAAAATTTGTTTTCAAGCTCGTGGAAATAATTCGCAAAATTTTCTTCTTACACTACTTCCTAAAATTGCGCGAAACATGTAGCTCTAAACATTTTTTTTTTGCTGAAATATCTAGAAACTTGAAGTTTAAAAATGTTTTTTTTAACTTTATAAGCGTTTTTTTCGGGTGGGGAAAATTCCCGAAAAAAAAATGTTGTTTAAAAATGTTGTTTAAAAATTGTGCGATTTTCTGGACGTTGCGCAAACATCAAATCTTTTCATCAGCCGCCACTGTCATAAAATACTAATAAGTAAAAAGTTGCAATATTAGATATTACAAAGGATTTTGGTTACTTTTAAGTGCCTTAGTTGCTGTCAAAAGCACTAAGATACTTTCTTAAGATTCAATTCAAATATCTTAAACGTAGTATTTAAGATTTTTTTCCATAATATGCTCTCAGATGTGGTGTAACAGTATGCTTTTAAAACGCTTTTTTTATTGTGAATAATGGAAAGCTAATTTATTATAAGAAAACCGGCCCCGAATTTTGTTTTCGCTACCTTCCCGCCGCGCGAAAATCCCCGATGTCCGTTTAGGACAAAAAACTTTTTCGGGGTAGATTGACAGCGCCGGGACCGCCGGGCCGTATAAATCTGCGAAAAGAACCGTTGCTCATTGTCGCTGCGTCTGGAGCGTCCCCTCTGCGGCCACATAAACCATTCTTGGGCCTCTACTTCTGCTGCCGTCGGCAGTAAATCAAAGGAGGCGCCACCTCGCCCGGGAGTTGCATCTAGATTTTCCGTGGACCGGTGCCGCGGCGCCAGCGGCGTCCCTACAGGGTGCCAATATTTACTAAAACTTGTCACCAGAATTAATTTATTTTTCAGCAGCAGTTCTGTTTATAACTGCTCCGTTTTTTTTTTGCAATTTTTTTTTCAATAACATTTTCAGAATACCTGAAAAAAAAAAACGGTTAACCTACCTAAAAACAAAAGAAAATAAAAATGGGGACCGTACATTTTGGAGTGTTATATTGGAGCATGACGACAATCTAAATAGGTATACAGGAATATTTTCTACACCTTTAAACAAACCGTTTTTGTGCATATGCTACGTTCATAAAGCTGCACCTGTGTTGCTAACTAACTTACAAAATGGATGCTGTTCGAATCCGCCGAAAGAGGAGGGGTTTATTCTACCGCATGTCCATTATTATAGAGATCCGTGATATCCACGATCCGACGCCGAGTTGTGCTTATTGCCAGCAATGGTGACCAAGACGGGGCCCATCCCACACCGCCCCCCTTCCATACCGCCTTCTTATAGATTTTATTAGCTGGTAATATTTGCTATACCTAAGTCGACACGGGCCGACTCTGTACATATTTTTTTATTTAAAAATTTGAATTTCGGTTTAGAAACCCCTCAGGTCTGTGTACGCCTCTGGCGCGTCGTCCGCAGTGCTCTACCTGGTATGAATTTTGTCAATGGGCCCCCTAACATCTTACGCAAAGCAGAATTGGCATTTTCAGGACTTTGCTGTGACAATTGCAATAAGTAGCCAGTGTTTTGATGTGGGTAGAAATGGAAGGAGATGATTTACTGCGATCCGCAGTGAGATAAATCCAAGAAATTTTGTTTACGACGGATTGGAATAATACCTACTGCGCAAAAAATTGAAACAAACAATGTGAATTTTGATCAAAATCTAAGCACTTATATTCGGCCATAATATGTATAATTAATATAATTCTTAAATAATGTAAAATATATTCGTAAATCGAGTGTTTCAACTAATTTGAAATTAAAAGTAAATTTTTAGTGTGTTAGTGTGAAATTTCCTTCAAAATGGTCGCCATGTCATATCTATCATCTCGAATTTTGAAATTCTGACATCGGGATCGTGATTAGCGACCCCAAAAACCCCTGGTTTACAAAGTTTGAGGCAAAATAATCCAAAAATTTGAAATTTGATTCAGAATGGTGGCCATATTGGATCCGTCATCTTGAATTTTGAAATTCTGATATCAGGATCGTGATCAGCGACCCCAAAAACCCCTATACTACTAATAATTTTTCAAAATTCTTCTTTTGCGTCAATGATCCCGCAACTGGTAAAAAACGACAAATATCACCCTTTGAATTTTGCCATATCTAGTTATTCTAACCTCAAAAATGAGAAAATTAAATTCTTCTCATTGCGTTTTCTTCAAGTACACGTCGTCACGTCGAGTGCACGTTTCTATTTGTTTTTGAGTGGTATAAAGGACGATAACATAGCTGAAATTGCGATTTAAAAAAAAGAATCTTGAAAGAATCGCATTTTTTAATAGTTTTTGATAAAAATTGAAGGTTACATCAATTTTTTTTGCAAATTCTAACGATTCCATTCGAAATAGCGACCTCGAAAACATAGGAATACATGGTTTTAGTTATTTTTTTCTGTCAGTAATATGAGCCTCTAAGTTCATGTCTCTTGACAGTGCATTTGGGCGTTAAAGAGTTAAATATTAATTTAAGTAAGTGGGTGAAATATTAATACTTTGGTGGTCTAACCGTTCGAGTTTTTAAATTAGGAACGGTATATACTACGTAGAGGTCGATTTGTTTAGAAATATCTAATATAAAATCGGATAACAATAACACTGCTCCCATAGATTTATTTTGGTAAGAAATTTAAACGCCCTACGGAAACACGCGGATGCCCTCGCTCAAAGAAGCCTGCTTCCAATTATAAATTCGAAAGTACACAATATAAAATCCCCATAAACCATCGGGAATAATTCCGACGAACAAATATATAAATTAATCGCTTATTAAAATAACCTTTGGCTCTTTCGTTTCGGGTTGTAAATCGCCGCACGTATTATTTTAACAACTGGGAGGGTTGTTAAAGGATCATAAAGTGGCACAAATTAAAGGCCTGCCATAAATACGAGGTATGTTTACGTCAGTATGAATTGTGGCGAGGCACCGACGAAAAATAATGGTACGTGTCACTTTGTCATAAAAGTTATGGTCGATAAATCAGATCTTAAGGGAACCAGATCGAGAGATAGCATCCGTCGGGGATTATAAAGTTGACGCCGTTGCAAATTTCCGAGAAAATTTTTTTTACATCGCAGATGAACATGGGCTTTTTTTGTATAGTGCCTCACTGATGCCAAGGTGATAATCGTTAATGCAACTGGCTGAAATCAAATTTTTCGTTCACCTTTTTTAAACCCTTCATGATAGAATGTTCGAGGTATGTAAATTAAGTAACGGAACGATTTTTATATTCGAATAGAATTACAATTCAGTATTGTCTCCTTCATACTAACTTCCTTGGGAAGCCACATAGCGCTGGAGACGGTTCTTACATTCCTCATAGCAGTGCTGGAACTCATATAGGTACTGGAATAGCTTTCAGCTGGTCGGTTCCAGCCGTTTGAATTTTTTCTATGGTCCCAAAATGACGTCCCATGAGGTGATTTTTCCATCTCGGGAAGAGAAAAAGTCACAAGGTTGAGTCCTTGTGATTGATGTTTTTCTCACGTTGGTCTCACACACATGACACATTCTCGGAGTTTTTCAAGAATCTCTCTATAAAAGTGTTGATTTCTGTTTGGCCTGGAGGCACAAACTCTTTGTGGACAATTCCCTGGCTATAAAAAAAATTAAATCAGCATGCATTTGATCTTCGACTTGCTCATTCTTGCTTTTTTGAATCTTGGAGAGCTTGAATTGTGCCATTCCATGCGCTTGGTTTCCGGGTCGTACTCAAACACCACTCATCACCAGTAATGACACGTTCCATAAAATGCGGATCATTTTCAATCGATTCTAAAAAAGTCAAGACACCTTTCTTTACTGATGTCCTTCCATTTTGTTCCTGCGAAAGTTTTTTGGAACCATTTTTTGCGCAGATTTTTCTCATTCCCAATTAGTTAGTCAAAATCTGATGAACAGTGGTTCGATTCAAATTTAACTCTCCCCCGATCATTCTTGTCGTCAACCAACGATCTGAACGCATCTGATGACCCGACGAGATTCCGTATTCTATCGACATTTTCATCGGTTCTTGAAGATGAAGGCTTTCTGCTGCGTGTTTCATCTTCAGTTGACCGTCTTCCTTCTGGGAATGCCTTAAACCACCGAAAAACCTGGGCTCTCGTAAAAACACTGGCTCCGTAGGCGTGTTGAAGTTTTGCAAAAGTATCCGTTGTGCTCTGTCCAAGTCTGTAACAAAACCTGATAGCACACCGTTGCTCAAAATTAATGTCACTCATTTGTAAAACTCACGAAAAAAAAAACGGTTTACGAAAACAGTTACAAAGAACAAACAAATGACTCTAACAAGTTCAAACTTGTAGTGAAGATGCATTTCTTTAATTAACCTACCGCCCTTCCAATTCTCGTCTCCGCAGTGTTGTCTCATTACTTAATTTCCACACCTCGAATGGTTCACCAGTAAATAATAATTAGGGGAAATACAAAAGGATTTTTTTTTTAATTTTTACAACCGTATATAGATAGGTATGATTTTTTTCATAAATGTGTCGGTTTCAGTTTCTATTAAAACTTCGGTTTTTATAAGATACTATCTGCACAATAATATTTAAGTCTGGAATAGGCCTTCCAAGCCTTTCCGTTTCAGCTTTGTCTTTGCCCGTAGCTTGCACGTTGGAAGTACATGTAGATTTAAACTACTACTGCCATTTATTGCACAATACGATTGAACTTGCTCAAGTTATTGCTCAATACCCTCAGTTATTTACAAACACTGTTTGGTGATCGCACAAATCCGAAATCAGATTGCGCAAATGATCAAAACGCACAATATATTGTACAATATTGACGTGACACAGGTATTTTGCGCAATATACTTGAACGCGTATGTTGCCCTTTAGCACCAACCTCCGCTGGTCACAGCTAACTAAAAATATCACAACTTAAACATCTACAGAATCGCCTTGAACAGAACACCCTTGTCGCTACGCATTGGACCTCACGCTATGACGAGTCGATTCACCCCCGTCCGCGTCCGCTATCGCCTCATCACCCCCTTATTACGTAACAATTTAACGGATGTTTGTAGCGTAGATTAAGATTACCGCTCACGAATATAATAACGCGTATAATGGGCCAGCCTAATACGAAGTGTAAACAAGGATCGGGTCCCAGATCGTATCGTGACGATATTATGAAAGTTGACTTACGCGCTAATGCGACGACAACGGTCAGATAAAAGAAGGAAATTGCGCAAAAGGGGTGGGCATAGCTACTGGGGACGTTATCGGACGCCAGCGTGAAAAATGAGTATAAGTAGGTGTACGGAAAACGAGATTATGATTTTGGGAGTTGGCTAAGCAGTTTGTTAAATAAGAGCGTACATTTCCGTTACTATAGGTAAAACAAGATAAGCGTTACGCTCCCTGGTGGTCGCTCAACAAACTAACGACTGGGACATCGTTTAGTCAAACTTCCATTTGAGTGCCATTGTGTTTTGAAAGTTTTCGGTTTATATTTGTGTTGTATTCATTAAAAATTATTATATTAGCGTTATTTGTGAGTATTATAATTATAATCAATCACTATTGTTGTGTACTTCGCTGTTTGTCCTGGATTAAGAGGGATCCCCAATTAACCTTTCATATATTTCTTGAGTAAGAAAAGCATCAAGTTTGCCTTATAAATAAATTTGGTCAAAGGGACGTATAGACAAGCGCAAGGCTTGGATATTAAAACTGAGGATAGGAAAGCCAGTCAGTAAATGTATGAGACCTGTTCTCTTCATTTTGCTGAGGAGGATTCCTTTTATCGATGTAAGTTTTAGTATTTTTTAAGGTTATTGTACATATATTTATCATTATAATTTTTCGGTTCAGCTAAGGATTTTAAAAAGCGAAAGATACTGAAAAACACTGCAGTACCTTTAAATTCATGAAGTCATGAATGGCCTGCATCATTTATTATATATTTTATATAATAAATGCCTGCATTCAAAACATGTTCACCCTCATAAACACACTTTGAATTTACAGTGCCATATAAATATTCCATATATTTGAAGACACTCAATCTAATGTCTGCCATTCTACTTAAAACTGTTTTCAATTAAAATATTAAACAATTTTGTAAAAAAACACGTGTATACCTTGAACTATTTATTAAAACTTTTCAAAATAAACCGATCTAACCTAAAAATGCATCTTCCATAGGTATCTTCTATCAGTCTAAAATTCAAAAGAAAATCACTACAATTATGCCAGCAACTTGTAAACAGTAAACCTTCATCACAATAAGTGTTTTAGGTAGTAAATAATCAAATACTACACATAAATAATAAATTAAAGCGGCAACTTGAATATAAAACACATTAACAGCAATGTAAAAACAAACGGCTAATGTCCCAAACGTTAGTTCGCATTTTTTCCGCACTGGCGCTGGCATCTTAAATTCTGACGCCTATCATTAGTAGGTTATGAGCGACAGCAAGCGATAAAAACTTGCCTTACATTGGAGTGTATCCACACCACATACAGAACGTTTAAGGTATTTTGTTTGTCCGCTTTCAGAACGATCGGAGCGCTAGTTTAAATTTTCGCAAGATTTCGCAAGACATTCTCATTTGTTGAGAATTAACGTAACCAGAGAGGTAAAACCATGCTTCGTCAGTAAAAATGGTATTTTCATTATCAGGCAAATTACACAGCTACACAAAAAAATCGTGATCCTCGATATTGACCTTACTATCCCCATGTATTTTTCGACGCTGAATTCGAATCCAACCTCAATAAAGTCAATACACCCTCAAAATTTTGAGATAGGTGTAAGAAATGAAAATTTGATAAAATACGCAATTTTTATTCCAAGTGCGAAAATGTTTATGTGACAAAATAATTATTTACGCCAACTTTCTATGAAAGTATTTTGCCCTTTCGCTGGGGGCTTTTTTTTTTTTAAATATTATGGTTACATTGTTAATTTTTGTTTCTTTGTTCTTGTTGTTTTTTATGTTGTTCATATTGTAGTTGTTGTTGATGGTATTGTTGTTGTTCTTGTTGTTGTTATTATTGTTATTTTTGTTGTTGAAGTTTTTGTTTTTGTTGTTGTTTCTTTTTTTCATTTTCTTCGTTATGATCGAACCTGTAATAGCGATACAGGTCGTGTAAAAAGACTGTATTGGTTTCCTTATCACCAATCAACAATTTGGCTGCTGTGAGCTTGCTCTAAACATTTTCGCACCCCGAACCGGGTACATTTCCTGCTTTTGGATGTTGGAATTTTAAATCAGCAATCTCGAAAACCCCCATGTGCGAAAATGTTTATGTGACAAAATAATTATTTACGCCAACTTTCTATGATAGTATTTGGCCCGATTGCGAATTCCTTTCGCTGAGGCCAGTTTTTTTTTAAAATATAATGGTTACATTGTCAATTTTTGTTTCTTTGTTCTTGTTGTTTTTTATGTTGTTCATATTGTAGTTGTTGTTGATGGTATTGTTGTTGTTCTTGTTGTTGTTATTATTGTTATTTTTGTTGTTGAAGTTTTTGTTTTTGTTGTTGTTTCTTTTTTTCATTTTCTTCGTTATGATCGAACCTGTAATAGCGATACAGGTCGTCTCAAAAGGCTGTATTGGTTTCCTTATCACCAATCAACAATTTGGCTGCTGTGAGCTTGCTCTAAACATTTTCGCACCCCGAACCGGGTACATTTCCTGCTTTTGGATGTTGGAATTTTAAATCGGCAATCTCGAAAACCCCCATGTTTAATTTTCTTGTTGATAAAAACTTCAGAAGTTGACATTGAGGCATCGGTTCCACGGCACACTTTGAGGACTTTTTTTATCTTTCGATAACCCATAAATAATCACACGCAAGTACGTCAAAAAACTGAACTTGCTACCCGTCGCTGGTGTATCTTCGTTATGGATTGAACGGTATCGATAGGCATACGGATCCCAAGCATAATATCACGATTTTGACGGGGAAGGTGCGGCCGAAACCGATCGCCCAGTTGCGTACGGTATGCGCCGCTCGTTCCAACGGTTCAAGGCCATTCTAGGCCGTATCCGCGCGGCCTGTCAATCATCGGCCGCCGCCGCCGCCGCCGCCGCTGCTACCGAATTATGAGCACGGCATTTTATATTGGGACGGTCGAGGGCCGAATTCGGAATTTGTCGCTCCTAATTGACATGGGAACGGATGCCTCGGAAATTGGGAATACCAATCATTTTTGGGCGCGCGCCGCGAATAGGCAATCGCCGGCCTGTATGAATATTTAGATAGAAATTGTAATTTGCCTACACTCCTAAAAATAAAATGTTATTTTGTGTGAATATGGCCCACACGATCTCCATACCGACGGGTCGCATTTTAATTCTAGGACGAGGCGCGTATAATAAAAGCACTAATCGCGTCGACACATCTCACCGTAGGTGTGGCGATATCTGAATGTGAACTCAGACGAAAAATCCTGTTACCATTAGGTAGTGGTTCGTAGTCAGCGAAAATAATCCCTTTAGAAAGTGCCATTTCTATTTCGTATAAACATAAATGAGGCCTAATATTTGGTCATCGTGGGACACCGCATCCGTTACATTCAAACATACCCAACCACAACTTTAAATGTTTATAGAGAACTCCACAACCTCAAGTGAAGAAGCTCGTGTTCTTACGGATCCGTTATAGTTTTCGTGTGATCATTTTTTGGCGCATTTTTTCCCAAACAGGCGGATTGAAAGACGAGGTTTTCGGAATGGCCACCTAGATCGTCAGAATTAACCCCAATGAATTCCTACCGGGTTATTTGAAAAATAACGGTTGTCTGATGGCTGGTTGTAAGATATACAGTAAGCGGCACCCTAATGCGTACATAGCCGAATGAAGGGCAATTGATAGTTTAACTTCTTTGTGGAGTAGATGTAAACATGAGGTGAGAACCAATCGCTATCCAGTCGCTAGCGCAGGCGTATGAAAGGTATCCGGTTTGTCGGTAGGGCTGTTTGAGTTAGAAATTTGAAATACCATTTTATATTTTATTCTGGTCTAGTGCCTGATTAGAAAAGTACGTTATTACGAGCGTATTGTAGAAGCACTACATACATTCATAAAAATAAAAATGGATATTTATCACATTGACGAGAAAGTTCAAATAATTAAATGGTATTTTGATGGTCGGTCTGTAAGGGATATTAAAGCCTTGTTTAACGAAAAAATTTCCCAATAGGCCCTCACCGACGATATCAACGATAGTACGCCGAAGCCGACGCATTGGATCGTTCGTTCTGCCTTGTTTCGCTATTGTCATATCAACATAATAAGATATTTTAAAATTGTTTCACAGCTGTTTAAAGTAATATTAACTGTTTAAACAAACAACATACTGATGATTCAAGAGCGCTGTATTGGAGCTGTTTTAGGGCAGTTAGTTCTGCAACATTCAAAAAGTTTTTCAGCGTATTTCACTATTGACGAAAGGGGGAAAAGGGGGACAAAAAACAAAAAAAAGGAGAAAGAGGGCGGTGTGGGGGGGGTTTTAGGCAAAAAACACATGCGATATGTGACAATGGATGAAACATGGATCCATCACTACACTTCACAGTCAAATCGGCAGTCAGCTGAGTGGTCAGCAACAGTCGAAAGCCGTCCAAAGTCGGCTGGGAAGGTTATGGCGTCCGTATTTTAGGATGCGCATGGTATAATATTCATCGACTATCTTGAAAACGGAAAAAGGATCAATAGTGAATATTACACATCATTATTAGTGCGTTTGACGGACGAAATCGCGAAAAAAACGGCGGAAGAAAAAAAGTTCTTTCATCAAGACAATGCACCGTGTCACAAGTTGATTCCAACAATGGCAAAATTACACGAATTGCACTTCGAATTGCTCCCGCATCCACCGTATTCTCCAGATTTAGCCCCCAGCGACTAAAATGCTCACCAGAAAGAGATATGGCTCCAATGAGAAGGTGATCGCCGAAAGTGAAGCGTATTTTGAAGCGTTGGACAAATCGTTCTATAAGAAAGTCATAAAAGTGTTAGAGAAACGTTGGAATGAATGTATCGCTCTTGAAGGTGACTATGTTGATGAATAAAGTCGAATTTGGCCTAAAAGTTGTTGTTTTATTAATGATCCTACGAACTTTATATGAAATTTACTAAAAAAATGGAGTCATCTAGTATCTTCATGTCTAATAACGTTACAGGTTTTCCTTGGAATAATACGGTCCAGTTGAATTTAAATCCAAAGATACGTTTAAGGATGCGTCCAAGGAGTAACCCATTACTATGGAAAACTGCCCGTTAGAAAATCAGATACGGCTGATGACTTACTGAGCGCACCTCCGAGCTCGGTGTAAACTGCCTCCGCAATATTCAGGGGGGCGATACGCGTTCGCACGACCGATCAGTTAGCAGCTCCTCCGTATGCAAAGTAACCGGGCCCTCCGCCGCTTCTGCGGCGAATTTCGAGATGAGAGATGAGCGAACTGCATGAACGTATTACGAATGATGATGAAACACGGTTCGCGTCTTAATCTCATCAAACATTAACGGAGATCGAGTTGGTGGCGGCGCTGCCGCCCGGAGACGATACGCAGATCGTCGGTGAGTTAAGGACCATGGATTCATTCCTATAACACCATCAAATATTCATATGTCTGCGTTCGCTGTCGACGGCAGGGCAAGGAAAAGCTTTCCGTTCTCGAGTGTACCTCGGCGAATGATTTAATCTGGTCGGAAAGTTTTAAGTTGGCGGCGGAGGTGATTGTTTTTCTCCCGTGTCTATTTTGGTTTGAAAAAGGCTGACTTGATTGTTGCTTGGGGAGACCCAAGAAGACTAGAACTAAGGAGACCGAACTCGTTCGGGTATCTAGGGATCAAATCTGTCCGCCTCCAGGAGGCGCTGTAAACAGTAATGCACTCGAGTCACGTGATGAGTAGCGGTCAGCGGTCCACATGTGAATGTTTATCATAGAAAACCATGCTATGGTTTTATATGACGTTTATCATTAAGCTGGCAAAGCGGGTGCTTACATGCCGTTTGGCTTTAACAATAATATATACAAAAATAAATATGGTTCAAAAGTGCTGTTTTGCATTGTGTGATTTAAGAAGCGGTCCGAATAACCGGACATTATTTCAAATTACTGATGTATGTATGAAACGAAATATTTTACGTTGTTGTATTGTTAACGTTGAAGCACGTAACAAGAAATATTTTGAGTACATTTTCATATTGATCATTGCGAAAATTTGTAATTGCAAAGACATTACTTGTGTAGATTCAATATAATATTCACACGGACTCTAACCTCTAACGCACCCAGATTAGTACAGAACCACTGTATACGTATAGATATCTGTTTATATACCGTAGCAACCAGAGTACACAACTGTTTACAGCGCCTCTGGAGGCGGACATATTCGAGCCCGTCGCGTTATACAGCGAAAAGCCGCAGTTCGGTCTCCTTAGTTCTAGACTTCTTGGGGAGACCATACATCCGATTTTTGAAAGTCGTGACTTGTCTTATTCAAACTTGTTTTACCATCCCTTAACCTTTATTTTTATTCTGTTCATTTAATTCCTTAAGTACGTCATGCCAGATGTATTAATAAATCTTTGGGTATGACATATCGATAGGGTTACAATAAAGTTTTGATGAAACCATTGACCTTCTACAATTTTTTCTCGAGTTGGAATAAACTTATACGTTTCGCATACCATCACCAATAGAGAGAGGAGGCTCGAGTCTATACCATTTGACAGCTGACAGTTCAACCTTCATTTTAGAAAAAAAGAAGTAAGATTTGGTTGCGTCTTTTGGTTTTTACATCAAGTTGAAAATGGAAGATCCAACTGTGCATTTTCGGCATGTTTTGCTCTTTTATTTCCGCAAAGGGAAGAACGCAAGGCAGGCCTGTGAGAAATTGCGTACAGTTTACGGCAACAATGCCCTACAAGAGCGTCAGTGCCAGAGATGGTTCATCGAATTCCTTGCTGGTGATTTTGATGTCACCGATGCTCCTCGCTCCGGAAGGCGCATGGAGGCTGATGACGACCAAAAAAAGGCACTGAGCGAAGCAGACCCACATTCGACACCTCGTGACATTGCGGAGACACTAAAGCTGAGATTCATCAGCAAGCTCGATATATGGGTTCCTCATGAACTCAAAGAAATTCATCTCACCAATTGCATCAATATCGCATCCGAACTCATCCTCTTAAGCGCAACAAGAATCGATCCGTTTTTGAAGCGACTGGTAACTGAGGCGATGAAAAATCTCATCTTCGCAGATTAGCTCTCAATATGGTGGAATTATAAGAGCGTGGTGTTTTTCGAGCTCCTACCGCGGAACCAGACGATCGATTCTGATGTGTACTGTCACTAACTGGATGATTTGAATACGTCTCTTGCGATAAAGCGCCCAGAACTTATCAATCCCAAAGGCGTAGTGCTCCACCGCGACAACGCGAGACCCCATACAAGTTTGGCGACTCGCCAAACGTTGCTGCTGCTTGGATGGGATGTCTTGCCTCATCTTCCTTACTCACCGGACCTTGCCCTTTCAGATTACCATTTGTTTCGTTCCTTGCAGAACGACTTGAATAGTAGATCGTTCGATTCCGATGAGGCCATCAAAGAGCATCTCACCCAGTTCTTCGCTGGAAAAGAGCGGCCTTTCTACGAGCGCGGAATCATGCAACTCCCAGAAAGATGGCAAAAGATCATCGGTTAAAATGAGCAATACATCATTGATTGAATTTTGTTCTATTATTAATAAATGAGCTTTGAGGATCACCCAAAAAAATGCGTCATGACTTTTCCGACAACCATAATTGATGGTACATTTCTAAAAATGTCACTTCTAGAACCTCTGAGAGGACATATTTACAAAATATCGAAGATTTTTATTGAGTTAATCACGTGGTATTCTGTTAATAGTTTTGTGTGGTCTGCGCCTCAGTATGAAGCAGGAAACCCATCGACTAATAAAAATGCTTCACGTCGGATGGAAACAAGTCTGCCAAAATTATTCAATTCTAGGCAATAAATTTGTGAGCAGATACAAATCTCTTGTACACCTCGAGGAGGTGTAAACGTCCAACCTATTTCAAATTTTACAGGCGCCACGGTGGACGCATCGGATTACCGGGTGTCCGACAACGATGCAAAAATTATTTGTCTACGTTTTGTAACCCGTGTACACAATTATTTTCGTTCGAACGAGGATAAGACAAGGTGTGCCTCGGTCTCTTCAATTATTTCTTGGGGTCACTCACTCGGTGGACATTAATTATATCTGTTAATTTCTCGGGACGTCCGCGTGTTTTCTAAGGTATTATTTATCAAAAGCTTATTAATCAGGATATGATACCTGTGCCTATAATAAAAATAAAATATTAAATAATTTGATACCAGACATTAATTTTTTTGGGCAGCGTTGCGCAATTTTTTTCTAGGAAATATATTGAACGACTGTAAAAATTTACGAGAAATTTGATATCAGTAATTTAAATGACAAATAGCTTATCATTGGAAATACGCATTTTATCATTATAAATTACAGGTTTATTATGAAATTTACATAAAAAATATGAGACGGGTGGGTCATTAACTGATTTAATAGTTAGCAGTTATTATTTATTAGTCACTATAAATATAAATAATTAATTGCTTATAATGGAATATTTGTTGAATTTGTGGATATTTATACCTACAATTTTTTGATGGGTCATGGAATCTTATACTACTCGTAAAAAATTACGTTGAAACAAAAGTAGACTACACCCCATACGTGTTTTTTGGGTCTCTGAATTCCAATCCTTTAAACCAATAACCCCACCCCCACAGATCCGTATCTACAGATCTACAAACCCCTCGGACTTTGAGGTTATTTTGTTAAGGATATACCGTGTGTGTAAAGCCGACATCGGCCAGTTATGAAAAAGGACAAACAGAAATGAGACGACAGATAAGAAGCAATCACATATGCATCGAAGGTAGTGAGGGAATAAGACCGGCCCTCTCACCACCTGTGCTTGTTGTTAGAAAGAGAAGTATAGCATTTGTTCTTTTTTCACAACCGGCCGATGTCGGCTTTACACAAACTGTATACAAGTAGTTGAAGATAGTCCGCAGTGTTTGAATCCAATCTCCAAGACCATGGGGTTATAAAGTCTTCAGTAAATTCAAACGAATTAGAGATTCAGAGGATTTTTTTCTGGATCGCAGAATATTGAGTTATTAGGTGTGAAGGAGTGGGGTTAAGGTCTACTGGATTTGAGAACCTTTGCTCACAGATCTACAGGCTGTGGGGTTATGCAACTTTGACGTTGTCTGCTAAAAAAAACCTAGAAGATAAGTTGTTTAAAGTTCTATATACGGAGTTACCAGTCTATTGAGTTAGTGGGTTGATGGGTATGGGATTACCGAGTGAGGATTTCAACTCGTACATCATCAGGGCTATGGGATTATTTGGATTTGAGGCAGTCATACATGATTTTTAGTTTAACACATAGAGACGCCTGGGCTATTGGGGTTTAAGGTATTAGATTATATTGTTATGGAGTTCTTGCTGCTTTGTGTTGACCTCTTAACGGTATCTTATGACAAAAAAGTGTTGGATTTTTTTCGTAGACTAAGATATGTTTAAACCATCATCGAACCAGGTGCAGCTGATAGTTTATCTACACTGTCATAGTTAGACGAACTCTGAACTGATTCGGAACCGTAAATGGGATGAAATCGTATTACATATTGTCTGGCTGTTCATTCTTTTCCGTATTATATTCAAAGTACACGCGATACAATCTCCTCCTTATAGATCCTTTCAAAACTGCTCCGTATACGTCGAATTCCTAAATCGACGCGACGATCTCCTCCAGATACGGACCAGACTCTCCTGAAGTATGCTCCCCTGCCGCATCAACCAGGAAGCTGACAATGGAATCGCGAGACGTCCTATAAGGCCCCGGGGCTCCGGCGTGGGAAAGCCCATTGAAAATCAGCAATGCTAAACAATATCGGCGCGATCACTTATCCAACTATGACTATCTCAATCGTAAGTCACAATTACGGACAGGCTAGGACACGTCTCGCCGCTCCCACAAACGCCAATTAACATTAGCATCGGGCTTAGCGCCAATTCATTAATTATACGAAAACGGCGGGTCGAGCATTCCTCGGCCGAGAGTGGAAGGCCTCTTATTATTTTTATGAGTTCCACCATTTATCTGTTATTAATTGAAATTTATAAGTGGTCGGGGCGGCTACGGACGCCCGGCGATTAATCGGTGGATCTCCGAGGTGCGTGGGCATCGGGACGAACGCTCCTGTATGGTTTTAATTAAATTTTATCGTCTCGGTCATTATGTATGCCGCATCGCGATCTAATGGGATCGACCGGTGGCAGGGTGGGCCAAAAACGACAGAAGTGATGAAAAAATGGAAGTATCAGTAAGTTTTGTAGATATATATGTTAGTACGGTAACAGAAGTCCTCGAAGTATGTCGGAGAATTGATCCCTCACATCATGAATTATTACTCTTAGAACTAAAAAAAAAAAACAAACTGAACATTTTCCACGAAACACCGAACTACTATACTTTCTCGACGCTCGTTTCGCCAACTAAGTTGGCAGCTTCAGGAGAAGATTAAAACTAAATTCTAATCTACACACTTGCACTCTAATTTGTCTCCATGGTTCACTGAACCGTCTGAACATATGTATTTGTTTATCAGAGCAAACAGTGGACTAGTGGGTATCGGACCATTGTCCTTATTCATACTACTGTTACATTTAATGATTTCTAAACTTTCAAGAGCATCCAACTGTCTACTGTTTGTTACATTTCTAATTAGTTTTAAATAATTTTTGTCTATCCTATTGTTGTTGTCAAAAGCATGTTGGGCAACACAAGATTTTCCCGTTCTGCCATATTTCAAATGAGCCGTGTGTTCTTTAAATCTAGTCTAGGTAGTAGCATTCTAATAATTCTAATTTCTATCTAAGTAGTAGAAAGTCTAATTCTAGGTAGGAGAATAGGTCTTTTTTGTTTGCCCAATATACTTTTGATCACAGTCTTTACAACTTATTTCGTATATTCCTGACTTTCCGTTATTGTTTATTTTGTCAAATTTTGAGGTTGCTCAAAAGCGTCTATAGTTTATTTTTAGAATTATACATCAAATTACTATTAATATTTTTTCTAGTCCGCGGGTGAATTTAGGTTCATATGGTAACGAAACAAATTTCGAATTCTCAGTATCTCTACGAAGAATCGTGAAATTGTACAGGATTCTTTTAAATTGATGCTTCCTTATTAACTTATCTATTCAATGGACTGAGTAACCGTTATTCTTAGCTATATTCTTAATTAATTGTTTCTCATGTTCAAATCCCTCTTTACTGAGGGGGAAATTTAACAAACGGTGAATTAGAAAATTAAAACTTGCCATTTTATGTTGAACAGGGTGGTGTGAATCGTTGGGAATATATCTAAGAGTCGCGGCTTCTTTCCTATATACATAAAACTCTAACTTATTATCACTATTTCTAATAAATAATACATCTAAAAATGGTAGATGTTCTTGGTTTCCAATAATTACCTATTTAAATTTTATGATGAGAAAACGGTTATTTAATTTAGCAACAAAATTATCTAAACTAATTGCTTTTGTATCAAATACCGCGAATATATCGTCCACCAGACTCTAGGAAAATACTCGAATTTATCTTTTGCTTCTGTCTCAAATTTACTCATAAAAAGATTTGCAATGAAAGGTGACAAGGAGTTACCCATTGCCGTTCCCTCATATTGTTGAAAATATTCACCATTATACTGTAAACAATTGTTTTCAGTATAATGATCCTGGAGTGGGTATTGGAACCTTCGGCGTAGAAACAAAAACCTGGACGTTGTCCACGAAACAGACACTTTCTCGACGCGTAACTCTCATTTTTCTACGCATATTTCGCCAACTAAGTTGGCATCGTCAGGAGAAGATTAAATCTTATTATACTACTATAACAATTTTAATTTTTTCCTGAAGATGCCAACTGCAGTTTGCGTAAAACTGCGTCGTTTAGAGAATAGTTTAGAATACGATATTTATCCATTTCGTTGGAAAATCAGTTTTTCTACGATTTTCCTCTTCGTTTACTTTAAGGTTCAGTCCAAGAATTGTTATCAAACTAGTGAGGCATGATTTTACCTCTCCGTTGTGTTAATTCTTGACAAATGAGAATGTGGAGCTCTGAAAATCCGTGTTCCTTTGTAGAGAAACCTTTGCCGTCTCAGAAAGTTGGCAGCATTATCGAAAATAAGGTTAATTGGTCCCATTTTTTTAAGTGACTCTCAATTCGACGCGATACTGTAATCGAATTTTAATTTTGACTTGGACTGATGTAGCCTTGTTTCATGCAAAATTTTCTTTGTATGAAACAAAGCCACTTCCAGCAGGACAGCGCACCAATTCAAGTAAGGCTTGATAGTTTGATTTTTTTTGGAAAAAAATGTATAATCGAAATATTTATTATTTTGGAAAATAGATGTAATAAGTTAGCCTCTTTATTTAGTACTCACAGAAGTCTCGTGACAGCTGAAAATGCGCCCGAAACATGTTCTTATACCTCAGTGTCGATCAACGTAGAAATGAACGATAAATGGGGAGTTACGTGTTTCTATGAGAAAAACGCACGCATTTCGTCGATGCACACACAATAGACCCTAATTAATTAAGGGGTATTTTTACCGATGAACGTCAA
This sequence comes from Aromia moschata, assembly GCA_029963805.1. Taxonomy (NCBI): domain Eukaryota; kingdom Metazoa; phylum Arthropoda; class Insecta; order Coleoptera; family Cerambycidae; genus Aromia; species Aromia moschata. The sequence continues at coordinate 5,487,058 of JAPWTK010000007.1, read as the reverse complement.
AAGTGAGTTCGGCGACGACTCGGCCCAGACGCGTCTCGTAAATATGTCAAATTCGTGTTGTTTCAAAGTGGGAAACAATGAGACGGGGAGATTTGTGCGTCTGAACGTCGTCTCTCCAGCTGTCACCCGACACTGCGCCGGCAGCGGCGTAGGTAGTTCCCTTTTTCCAGAAGGAGTGGATTCTTGTTTTGAACACTGTTGAACATTTTTAAAAGGACAAATTGGTGGTCATAAATTATCAAAATGTCTATTTAAAAAATGACGTTGGAAAACAACAGTTAAGAAGTCTTTAACTGTTCGATTGCGCTGAAGTGTTTCATCTTAAATAAACATTATGTTTATATGTTCAATTACGTCTTCGTTTTGCAATTGTGGAATCGCATAACCTCTTAACATTTGCAGGCATCGTTCACCAATAACAGTTACGGTTACGCCATCGTCATTCTATATTTTTTTCGAAAAAATATGGACCAATGTTGAACCAAACAGTCATGAAGACCTTTCTGACTGATTGCATGTGGATTTTCTGTTGACCAAATTCAACAGTTGACAAAATGTTCTAGTTTTTAAGGAATTACCAGTTTGACCGATATCAAATGAACTACAATATGCAATATTCTCCTCAGAGAAGTGCGACTGACATTCAGTTCTGCTCTGTAACGAGTTGAGGTTATTGGGTTTTCACGCACACTTTGGGCAACAGCAGCAATTCTTTCAGTTGTGCGCACCGGACGAGCACGTGGATGACTTTATGACGTGATGACGTGGATGATGTTATCCATAAGCACTGCCCAGTTTCACGAAAAACTTTCCTTAAGAACATTCTCACACCAGGCGCTGACGGATAGCTTCATTCAGTTAACCAATAGATGTCCTACCCTTTACAAATATGGTCAAAATATAACATATTGCAAAAATAAAACGAGTGTTATTTTTATTTTTTTAAATAAATACGATTTTCAATTTTGTCAGTGGACACTTACTATTCAACCCCATTTGCTACGCCGCTGTCGTGCCATCTTGGCTCAGGTTTTAAAGTCAATCTTTACATTATTTTAAATATTTTTCGCGTCGCATCCACCCCCCGTGCCGCGCCCCTCGCCCTCGCCTTCGGCCTCCCCTTCCCGAAGCAATTTAGATAAAAATAAACCGACAACGAAGGCGTATTTTACGCTACCCTCGAGATATTTTTTTTGTTTGAGAAGTAATTTTAACTTGAATAATACTTTTAAATCGAAAAGATGTCGGATTTTAGCCGGTATTAGTTTTTAACTTCCTGCCGCCTCGCGGAGGAGCATAATTTGGGGGAAAAAATGTATTTTCGGCGCGCGCGAGAGGGTGAAATGGAAGCTTTTTTTAAGTGGATGCCTTCCGTCTTTATGATGTCTGGGAAATAAATGTAAATGAGACGAAACACGCGTACCTGCATTAAGAATCTATTTTTAGTGGGTGCGTATTTACGTAATTTTGGTGTATATCTAAATATTTTGAAAAAAAAATTGCATGGTGCAGATACCACCCTTCAAACGAAAAACCACCCCCGCTGTTCCTCGTACTGAAAAAGTACTGAAACAGTTAAGATAAATTGAGGCAAAAACATACTTTTTTAAAAAATTTACAGGGCATCCTATTTAAAAATCCTATTAAAAGGTTAAAGGTTAAAGGTTCCTATCTATTTCTCGGATCTAGTTGGCTATAGAAAAACGGGAAAATGCTAAAAGGCTCCACATTTCGAGCAATATACAGGGTAGGGTGTTTCAGTTCTTTGCAGCAGGACTTTAACACTTGAGAGAACTCTTAAAATGAATGCAAACAACTTATGTAAACGTAGGTCCTCAAAGGCTTATTTTTCGAGATAGAGAGTATTCAAATTAAATTTTAAGAACAATTTTTTTTAAATATCAAATATTTTTTCAAAGTAAAAAAAAAAGCGAAAAAGTTGCGACTCTAATTGGTAACGAATAAAAAGTGTTATGACAGCAGTTCGGTTATTTAATAGCCACACCTCGTATATCCTCTCTTTGTGGACACCCGGTATATTACAACGTTCTTGTATTAAAAACAGTTTCCTTATTATTTACATCTAAGTTTTCCTTGTTTATTTTCACGTTACTTTGTCCCATGCCTGCTCATATTCGAAAGAATAGGCATATTAAATTAACCAGTATAGAAGCTCTAAAAAAATCTTCGGCCCACGTTAACTATTCATTTAACAGCTACTTAACTCGATTCGTCTTCATTATTTTTTTTTACGCGACCCAAAAAACTTCAATCACCAGTTAATCTCCTCAAGTACGCTGCATACTCCATATTAAATCGAAGTTTCGGCAGAAGGCAGAAGCAATAACCTTGGTCGAACGAGGCGACGACAAAAAATATAGACGTTAAGTGGGTATTAATATCAACGTTTATCTGGAATTAATATACACTTGCTCCTCCGAGCCGAATGCCTTACGGTCTTGTTTTGGTCGGCGATGAGACTGAAGAAAAAAAAGTAATCGAAACCATACAATAAAGTATGGATCTTTGGCGAAATGAGTACCTCATCTCGAATTTTAATGAATACGCAACGCGGAGAACGGAAAAAATAAAAAAAAACGCCATTCCGAACATAAATATTCATTTAATCTATTCAAATTTCCGATAAGGCCGTCGAAAGTGAATCCAAATAAATTAAGAATTAATCGGGTGTTCATTCAAGAGGGTCCTTTTAATGGCGCGACATTTCCTTTAATTTTTTTTTTTGGTTCCATTTACGTCGTGGGGATAGAACTCGGGCGGGCAGGTAAGTAAATAGGAGATATTTATACCGGGCGAGCCCAGAAACAGGATATCACATACTTCTTCTGTTGCCTGTCCATACATTTTAATTTACGTATTGTAATATATAACTTTTCAATATACCGGGTGGTAACGAAATTATTCGACCAGCAATACCTTTTGCAATTTTCAAAATCGATTAAAGTTAGTAGAAGTCACTTCAGTCGAAAACAAAATCTATGATGAACAGTTTTTAACTACGTTAAAACAATTACATATTGACCAAGAAATTAAAATTCATTTGATAATTTACAATAAAATCGATGCAGACATGCAGATCAAACGGACCTTTAACAATTAGATATTCCACTACTTCTTTTATCTATACTTGTTTTTACTAACTTGTTTTATCTACAACTTCAAAACTGCTTTCTAAACGGTACCTCTCTGTATTCAGTGTTCCGTTAAAAAAATATGTCCAACAATCTTCCTTCTACTCGCTGCTATCCTCACTCCAATTTTTTGTGGGTGTAGTGGAGTTTCAATATAAAAGTGAGGGTTGTCTGCATTCTAAAGTCTCATACTCAAAGAGCCCGTAGCCCGATGTAACCAAGCCTCATTGATAAAAAAAACTTGATATTATTAAAATGGTTAATAAATAATTCACTGGCAGACCTGTTGTCTAAGAAGTTCGTCCGCTCTGAGAATTCCTTGTGTGGATTGCAGATGACATGGATGGAGCTCCAAATAATTTTTCCAAATCCGTTGACACGTTGTATAGGGCAGATTTGTTCGCTCAGATGGCTAATTGATGTCCTTGGATTGTCCGTTATCACTTGCCTTTAACTATTTCAACGTTTTCTTCTATCCTTACTTTTGGTCTGCTACTTAAGGGTTTGGAAACTTTAGGAAACTCAGGAAACGTTTTACTGACTTGCTGATATGGTCAAAATGAAAAACTCTAAATAATAATAGCCTCAACAAGAAACTCTCTGAAGATAGTATGGAAGTTTTGTCATTAACAATCATTTGGCATACATTCACGAGGTATGGCTATTAAATAACCGAACTGATGCTGCTATCAGCGCGCTGCGAGCGTGTCGCGATGAGTTTGAACAGAACTGTGTCTGGTGATACTTTCCCCACCCTGATCTCGCTGGACAAGCCAATGGGTCACTCAAATTGGCTGTAGCAATCGTTTGAATTAACCTACGCACCAGTGACGCGTCGAAAAATGTTAAGTGTTCAGATGGAGCAACGGGTTAATCTCAAGTTTCTTGTTAAACTCGGGAAAACTTTTACTGAAGCTTATGCAACGTTAAAAGAAGTGTACGGAAATGAAAGTTTATCCAGCACACACGTTTTTGAATGGATTAAACGGTTTAAAGAGGGACGTGAAACGACCGAAGACGATCCGCGCCCCGGACGGACCTCAACGTCAAAAACGGACGAAAACATTGAAAACGTAATTTAATCCGCGAAGATCGTCGTCTAAGCATACGAGGGCTTGCTGAAATAACAGGAATCGATAAAGAATACTTTCGCCAGATGAATCGTTCAACATGCGCAAAGTTTGCGCAAAAAATGGTGCCAAAATTCCTCACTCTCCGAGTAAAAGGAATCAAGAATGAACAACACTGACACAGATCCAGGCTTGTTAGACACGGTGATTACTTGCGATGACAAGATTCGAAAGTGTGGAAGCGGTTAAAGCAAAAGCGACGGAGGTTCTGAACCAGCTGACAGAAGCGGACTTCCAGCACTGCTTTCAACAGTGGAAAAGTCGTATGGAGCGGTGTAGAAATCGCCAAGTGGAGTACATTGAAGGCGAAAGAATTGCGACTGTAATTGGTAACGCATAAAATGTGTTATGACAGCAGTTCGGTTATTTAATAACCACACCTCGTAAAGTCAAATTTTGAGAGTAGCAAGACATGTGACAGGTGACGAAATTAGTTCTTAAATATTTCAAATTGTATTTTAACGGGTTACTTACAATGCCAGGAATGTCATGTTTTTCAAAGAATCTGCAAAAAAATATGCATATAATAAGAATATGTCATAAGTAAAATATGTAAATGGTATTTTATGGAATTTCAGAAGCAAAAAAATTGACAAACCCATTTTTTACCTGTGCAATCTCCTGTTGTGTATTGGGAAATTTTACATAATGGCCTGCTAAATGATCATTTATTACTTGTATCACCTCATTTATTGATCTGATTACATTTGGCTGAGAAGAACTAATGAAGCGATCTTGACCTATTGGTTTTTGGTAGTTGCCATGGGCCAAAAAATGAAGGGTTGTAAAAAACTACAAATGTACACAATATTGTTATTATTTTTATATAAGTATAATACTGTTACAGTTACCCTAGCTACTGGATGTGTTTTTGTATTACGTTGCCCTTGGGGTAAACATTCTAATATTTCCTGAAATATGTACTTCGCTCCCGCAATGCTTAATATGTCCATGAACTTCTTCAAGAAGTTCAAAGGGATTGCTAGCATCTCTTAATGTGCGAAGAGAATACCTACGTCGCTGATTTAAAAAATATAATGTAAAAATGTAAAAACTTCATTTTCAACACTTCTTACCGTTTTTCCAGCTCTTCCAAAATGAAATTAACTATTTCACCAGCAATATAAACGTTATTTTGCGCCATTTTTCTTACTAGGCCTATTCTTTGAAATTATAGACCTCTTTTAACCATACAATATGTTTATGTTCTATGACCACAAAGTATCTAAAACATTTATTAGTTTGGTTGGAGTATGGCAATCACATTGTGTAAGTGAATGCAAACTCCACATGATCCACACACCTGGTTGAAGATTGGATGCACGTTTTTTTTCCTACAACACCCAACACGTTCTCACATTCAATATCCCATTCGACCCGAACCGCGAGAAATATAACATTCAAAGTTAATAATTTAGTAATCTTCCACGGTGGATTTAGCAGCCGAAAAGGAGGATGTACGCTGATGCGCCGTGACACAGGTTATTAAAAAGTTGCAGCGTCATCGCATCCTCTGTGGATCCGTAACGTGTCGGGCCAATAGTGAACCAATTTCTGTTATGAATTAGAGTCGAACGGTAGCAGGCGGCATGATGAGGCGCATTCTGCGGCCCCGCGGACGCGGAGCACCCTCTGGAGGTCCATTCATAACCCGCCCGACGCGCTGGGCGCTAATTATATTAGCGACTGAGCCGAAAATGTCGGATCGCGGAAAAAAGTCGCGTCACACAGGGTGTTAATGAAGGCTGATACGAGGTGTGGCTATTAAATAACCGAACTGCTGTCATAACACTTTTTATTCGTTACCAATTTATTACAGTAGCAGCTTTTTCGCCTTCAATGTACTCCCCTTGGCGATCTCTATACCGCATCATACGAATTTTTCCATTGTAGAAAGCAGTGCTGGAAGTCCGCTTCTGTCAGCTGGTTCAGAACCTCCGTCGCTTCTGCTTTAACCGTTTCCACACTTTCGAATCTTGTCATCGCAAGTAATCACCGTGTCTAACAAGCCTGGATCAGTGTCAATGTTGTTTAGAATGTCAGCGCAAATGTTCATTCTTGATTCATTTTGCTTGGGAAGGAGGAGTTTTGCACCATTTTTGCGCAATGTTGAACGATTCATGCAAAATCTACATTCTTTGTCGATTCTTGTTAATTCAGCAAGCCTTCGGATGCTTAGACGACGATGTTCGCGGATTAATTTACCAATGTTTTCGTCATAGTAAACTCATCAGAATCTCGTACTCTGCGTAAGTACCTACCGCAGGTACTCGTACAAAGAACTGGCAGCTTTTGAGGTAGACAACACGTCGATAAACTTTTCGACCTATTTTCAATCACATCCTAAAAGTTAGTTGATGTTATCCGTATACGTACAGAATTTCTCAGGATTGAGGAATTTTCAGGAGATGTGGCAACATCGAATTGGCCACTCCCTCAGTGCCAAATCTTATTAAAATTCCCTAACTCTGAGAAATTCTCAAAACCAAGAAAAAATTTTCTGGACAAAAAAATGCAAAAACAATATTCAGTACATTTAAGTCTTTAATTTGACACCCACTATATTGAAGAGTGTAATGTCCTCTAAACTATAAAAAACATCGAAATGCGTTGTTGTCGTACTAGATTTTTAAACGGCTTTACTTTTTAGGAATAATTCGCTAATACTTAAATTAATAAATTTGTACGTTACTAGCGACCCGCCCCGGCTTCGCACGGTTTACGCCATCACATTAGAAACCTCTAAAATTATCAGTGTTTCTCTACTATATTATGCATGTATTATACATATAAACCTTCCTCTTGAATCACTCTATCTATTAAAAAAACCGCATCAAAATCCGTTGCGTAGTTTTAAAGATCTAAGCATACATAGGGACAGACAGCGGGAAGCGACTTTGTTTTATACTATGTTATGATGATGTGGAGCTGCCCTAATTAAAAAATGGAATTTTAAAGCTGACTTATAAAACTGTGGATCCACTTGTGTTGAACACATGGTAAGCTCTTGACAAACAATTTGCTACATTAAGGTGCGTATTTATTTGCAACAGAATGCTCCGAACGAACCAAACGCGCCGCGCGCGCTGTAACAAACATTTGCGCGGACAATTCAGGCTGTTTGGAGTGTTTGCGGTGTTCGCTGCGTTCCCACCAGTAATCAGTGTTGTTTGTGTGTTCGTCGACATGGATGCTGATGATGTGAGATGTGATTGTAGCCGCTGGTGCTTTTTTAATTATAAATGCGTTAACGAGCGTTAAAAAGAATAGAAAAGAAAGAAAAATGTGGGCAATACCCCCTTTTTTTTGCGACGTAAAAATATGGCCTTACTCAGTGACCTGGATTATATGCATTTTTAAAATTTTACGAGGATGGCTGCAGAAGACTGAGAATCTAATATGTCTAGTAGGTCCTAGAATAGCCAAGACTTTCCCTTTTTTTGACTCATTTGGGGCGCATCCCATATTTTTTGGCAATTACCGCCCACGCATCATGCTTTATAATTTTATTAAAATACAAGCCGTTTGTAGGATCCCATAATACAGGTTGCCTTTCAAACTGATCAATCAGCTCAAGGCATTTTTCCCTGCTCCAGTCCATTTTCTTCGATAAATTACTTGTCCGCCAAGAACGGAACGCGACAAACACAGCAAACACAGCAAACGTCCGTATCCACTGAGCACCAGCGAACGAATAAATCCCCCCTTTGCGCAAATCGCGTTTACCGACAAACCTCGGAAAATGTTCGGCGCATTCTGTTCTGTTTGGCACAACGTACTGACTAGACAAATTTGTTACAGCGCGCGCGGCGCGTTTGGTTCGTTCGGAGCATTCTGTTACAAATGAATACGCACCTTTAGACCATTTACAAATATTGGCAACGTTGTACATAGTCGATGCTTTCGCTTACTGTAAAATTATTACTTTCCTTTATTCACGGCTAGTTCATTGATCTGTCACGTCCAATACGGTGCGGCGGTTTGGGATTTGGCGCGCTTTTCTTCATTGTTATTACGATTCCGTTGTTTGATTATATGAAACAATGTTCTTCTTGTGGTTCTAATCTAAGTGACGTAGTAGTAGACTTCGTGTTCATATTCATAAACAAAACGGGCCTCAATTTAGATTACGTTCTCGTATTCGGGTTGGGTTTAATGAGTGAGCACGGGCCAACGCCGTTAATTAGGGTCGTATATCCAGTGGGAAGTTCGAGAAGGGCGTGAAGAAGTTTGCATAGAGTTAAGGGAAGTTCTACGGCCAAGTGTCGGTTTAAGGTGGCCTGACCGCCACGCTGCGGAACACACTCACTCTGGGCGAACTTTAATAATGCCAAAATTTCGTCAAAGAAACTTCCCGTTCACGGTAGACGAACGACAGACACGTTTGGGGCGTCTGCAGTTTTTTTTTTGCGAAATTATAGCACAGAGGAAAATAATTCGTCCACACCAAGTGGAAGAAGAATGAAAATTGATCATACACGGCAATACCCGGAAACCACCGAGTCACCAATTGAAAATCAGCTCACAAAAAAGTATTTTTAGACTACAATTGTTAAACCTTTTTGGAATTGGCCATTACTGGAGAATTTAAATGTGGAAAACAATTATATGTATATAGGGCGTTGTAAGATATTTGCATGTATTCACGCGTGGCAACTCCGAATGGAAACAGTTTTGATGTCTAGGACGGGGCCACGGCTTATAGATTGAGGTGATAATTAGATGCCGCCGCACCCTCGTCTTGAGTTATAAGGTAATAAGAGGATGGGACATGCCTAATTTATAGTTATCCCGCTCATCGGAACACTACAATGCCAGCGACAGCTGAGTCGTACATAAAAAAGGACCTTATGGAAAAAACAAAGAAGAGGAAAAACAAGAGGTAAAACCCTTTTTAAAACACCTCATAATTAAATCGGATAGAGTCTGTTTCACCTTTTTACGACCAAATTTATTAAATTCAACTTTTCGTCCAGCCGCCGGGGTAGACCAGGGGCGTACTTAGCGAGAAGGCACGATATTCTTTTTTATAAGCGAACCTAAAGTTGACTTTGGTAGTGTTGTAGTGAAACTTTTCAACTTGGTTATTACTTTTGATTGGCCTACTGGATGATATCCAATCCCATTACTTTGAGTTTATTATAGTTTTATTGGTTTTATGAACTCTAATGATTTATCTCTATTTTTTTACTTGCCTAATTTAAAAACTGAGCTTACTCAAGAAAAAGCGGTGTTAACTTTTATTTTGGCCACTACGGTAACCCATATCATACAAGGGCGGTTTGATAAGTCTGTGACTTTTAAAGGAAAACTTTTTTTTTGGCAAAAAATTATTTTATTTTTTTACATAATCTCCTTTTAGCTCGATACATTTAGTCCAACGTGTTTCTAATTTTTTTATTCCTTCTAAATAATATGACTCCTCAAGACCCTCAAAATAAGCGTTTGTTTCAGCGATGACCTCGTCATTCGACCCGAATCTCCTACATCCCAGCCATTTCTTCAGGTTTCAGAACAGGAAATAGTCGGAGGGGGGCTAAATCTGGAGAATGTGGTGGATGAGGTAGCAGTTCGTAGTCAATTGATGAATTTTTGCCATGGTGATTACACACATATGCACCCGTGCATTGTCCTGATGAAACAACACTTTCTTCTTCGCTAAATGCGGTCGTTTCTGCTTCAAAACAGTGTCATATCTGCCCAACAGCTGTGAATAATATTCGCCGGTGATCGTTTTACCCTTTTCAAGGTAATCGATATGAATGACACCGCGCGAATCCCAGAAAACTGTGGCTATGACTTTGTTGGCCGACAGACCCATCATAGCCTTCTTCGGTGCACGTTCACCTGTAGAAACCCACTGTTTCGATTGTTGCTTGGTCTCTGGTGTGGTGTGATGGATCCATGTCTCATCTACGGTAACGAAACGGCGAAAAACTCGTTTGGATTGCGGCTGAACATCCCCAAACACTCCTTTGAAGTGGTCACACGGTTGTGTTTATGGTCGATCGTGAGCAATCGCGGTACCCATCTCGCGGACAGCTTTTTTATATCCAAATATTTATGCAAAATGTGATGCCCCTGCTCAGTTGAGATGCCTACAGCTCCAGACAACTCACGCACTTTCAATCTTCGATCGTCCAATATCATTCTATGGATTTTATCGACGATTTCTGGCGTCACGACTTCTTTCGGGCGACTTGCACGTTCAGCGTCACTTGTACTCATGCAGCCACAACAGAACTCAGTAAACCACTTTTTAACCATTGAAATTGACGGTGCAGTCAGTCCCCATAGTATTTATCAAGCCTCTCCTTGGTTTCGGTAACGTTTTTCTTTGCGCAAAAAGTAATGTTTACTCAGCACACGAAATTCACTTTTTTCCATTTTTGTGGAAATTAACGAGGTTAGCTGATTTCAATGGCTGTCAAACATAAACTAAATGACGGAGCTTGCTCAACATTTTACATTAGTCTACCGATAGATGGCAGTTAACGGGAGCAGTGTTGCCATTAAAGTTACTGCGCGGGAAATTCAAAAATTCTCGGACTTATCAAACTACCCTCGTATAAAAAATGTAAAGTTAAAAACATAACGACAACTGATTATAATAGTTCGGAACACTCTCGACAATAAGGATTACATATTTGTCAATTTTTCCAATCAATTTTTTTCAGAATGGCTTAATTTTTTCAATTTACTTGGGGTCTAGGGGAGCAAAAAATCACAGTTTTTTATAACATTAAAGACGACACCTGCCAACCTCTATTGAACCACCCAAAACTACGCTGCTGCACCACCACGTATACCTACCATGGAAGTAACAGATTGATTTATGCGAGGTCTGCTCATCACCAATTAAATAAATGTTATGTTGTCCTTAATCAATGTCATATTAAACACGATAAATAAAAATATCCCAAAAGCGATTGCGGTTTATACAAAAGAGCCTCTTGGGTTTTATATTACCATAAAAACAATAGAATCTCGATGATTTAATGCCCTCCAGGAATATTTCATAAATGCCTCTCATATGGAATTTTATCCAAACATATTTGTATAATAAAACTGCTTTTTCCCCATCGGCCTCATAATTATTTCTAATTTATGGACTGCGGTGACCCATGGGAAAATTGTTTGTTAATAATTTTGTCACAAAAAAAAACGCGTTATTGGTCCAGAAGTTGCTCTGCTACCTGTTACTCATATGCAGGTAATTTACTTTTTTAAATGCAGCGCAATTACATCTATTGTTAGTTTAGCAATTTATTTATGGTATGAAAAAGTGTAATTGTATTTTACTCACAATTTTATCGGTTAAACATATGTACGTACATATAGTTCTTGATTTTTTTCTTTACAAATTTCGTGGAAAAGCTAAAAGGTATCTTAAATTTTGTAACCAACAGACAACTTGAAATTATTTGTGCGACGCCTAATATTTTGGATAGCGATTTCTAAAATCCATGTTGTCAAAAAACAAAATATATAATTTCTGTGATACTAAATAAATATTAATCTTAAAGTTGTCAGCAAAAGTTATCAATATATAGCAACAATACAATTTATTTTATGCTCTATGGTTCACACATTTAAGTAAGTCGTTTGTTGAAAGTATCTAGAAGGTCTCTAAAATAATCTTAGTCGCCTTCATATTATTTAGGAAATAAAAATAGTATTGGTTTTAAAAATAAATTATGTAGTTACTTAATAATTACACAGATCCACAAAAAAATCCGCTTCAGGAACTAAACCTATCAAATCCGAAGTATTTTTTTGTGCTGAAACCGAAATTTTAACTCAGTAAATCCCGTTTTTTGTTGTCAACAGTGGCGGTTGGTGATATTTCAGTTAGCCATATCTTGAAAACGACGCATGGGACCCACTTCACTTTTTAGGTCATGACTATACACCTCTTATAAAAAGGATTTATAGTGAAAAAACCGTCAGCAGTTTGCGAAAAAAATTTCAAAAAAACTGCAGGACACCCTGGGGTCTCAGTAACGCTCTGTGGAATATTTGCAGTATATTTTTTTTTCATAATCTAGAAACAAATATAAGGAGAGGCTTTTGATTTGTTACAATTTTTTTTTTTTCAAAAAGTTATGGCCATTTTAATTTTAATTTTATAGGAACATTTTGTTTCCCAAAGTATGTTTACGACGATTTTTTCTCTGTAAAATTCCCTATAAATTGATATTACTCCGGAAATATTGACTGGATAGTAAGGATTCCGACTTTCTTATCTATGTTGTACTTTCTGATCAAGGCCCGAAGTAGCTAGTTCCAGGAAACCTGCAATAGCAAGTACATTGGCAAAGCAGGCTCACAGCAACAACAAATATACTTATTTTCAGAAGCAATCCAGCCTTTAAATCTTTATAATATTAACCAGGATAATTTTAACACTATATTAATTGTAGTAGAACCATTTCAACCTTTCAAAATTATTTTTATGTGATGATCATGAGATCTAGTACAAATTTTGACACTGGGAAAATACTTCGGAAATGATATGTCTGGTCGTATGTTCTTAAAAAACACAAATTCTTCCATTTTTGGGCTGTTTTTCTCCCTAAATTCTCATTTTGTAGGAATGGAAGGTTCTAGCACAAATTTTGAGAACGGGATCGTATTCAGCGCTTAAAAATACTTCTGAAATGGCATATCTGGTAAAAAAAATGATTAATATTTCAAAAAAATTAGCATATTTAGCATAAAACGTATTTTGACAACAAAAAACGGGATTTACTGAAAATCTACGCGGTAGAAAGTTTTCTGAGCTATATATTCGGTTTCAGCACGAAAAAAATAATTCGGATTTGATAGGTTCAGTTCCTGGAGAAGAAAAAAAAATGTATACCTGTGTATGATGTGTGAGGAATCGCATAAAAACTAAATAAATATATAAAGGCATAACGATATTCTGTAATACACGGCTGTCACTTTGGTAATAAATCGTAGTAATCAGCATATGAAAAGAACGGATACGTTTAAAAAGGACCGTGAAATTAAAAAATGTATTCCAAATAGGCATGAAGTTTTCACAATAACAGTCAGATCTGATATGACGGGCAGTAATAACTATAGCACAATGTAAAATTTTAATATATCCCCATGTCACTAGGAACAATGAGCCACGGATGGATGGTATTTAAATTCGAACACTATGAAATTGTACCGAACCAGTTTAGTTTGTATAAAAAGTGTAATAGAGGCGTGATATGGTTTAATAACCGTGATAAAGTCAGTATAGGATATAAATAAGTTCTACATGTCTTGAGATGGATCCATTCTTCCGCACCTTCTCTAGTTATTGTGAAAATACGAGAAAATACGATTCAATGGGGATTCTGATTCACAAAAAAAACCTTGCAACGTTTTTGGTTTCTATTTTTTTGTTACACTTTATATTATATTCCACTTTTTTGCAGTACACATTATCTTACACCTTTCTACTATTGTCCGAATTTTAAAAATACTCATCGATCATGAGGGAGTACAAGCATAACAAACCTCGACCTAATTAAACTCATCGAAGCGATCGTATACGCGTCAAGTAACGTCGTTGTCGATTCACCTGACATGCGTTTACGTCAATCTACTCAGTCGGTAATATATGAGCGCCCCCTTGACGGGTACAGGTATCGGGGAACCGAAGAAGATTTACAGCCGTCACAGTTATTTCTTTTATCGAAAACTCCACGCCAGACGACCTGTTAGATATCAGTTTTATAATCGGGGGATCGAAAATAAATAGGTTTTGACAGAGGTGGGGAAGTCGGAGGTTTGAATTTTTGAAAATATCCGGAAATACGGTTCCTCGTTGTTGCCTTGCATAAAATTGCATAAAACACGTATGTATCCTTCGTTAATAATATCAAATAGATAAGAGGTGTGTAAATTATGTAATGAGACTGGCTACGTAGCGCCCGATCTAGCAACACTGCGGAGACGGGACTTGGAAGGGCGGTAGATTAACATGTAATGCACCTTCAGTGCAAGTTTGAACTTGTTAGTCATCTGTTTTTTCGTGGTGACTGTTTTCGGAAACCGGTTTTTTCTAGTGTGTTTTAAAATCGTATCAGGTTTTGCTTCAGACTTGGACACAGAGCAACGGATACTTTTGTTTGATAACAGTGTTTTTTCAAGAGCCCAGGCCTTTCAGTGGTTTAAGGCATTCTCAGAAGGAAGAGAGTCGATTGAAGATGAACCACACAGCGGAAGACCTTCATCTTCAAGAACCGATGAAAATGTATATAGAATACGGGATTTTGTGCGTTCGGATGGTCGGTTGACGATCACTGTTCAGATTTTTACTAAGAATTGGGGATGAGAAAAATCTGCGGAAAAATGGTTCCAAAAAAACCTTTCGCAGGAACAAACGGACATCAGGAGAGAAAGGTTTCTTGACTTTTTGGAATCGATTGAAAATGATTGAGACTTGGGTGTTTGAGTACGACCCGGAAATTAAGCGCGAAAGCATGGAATGGCACATTTCAAGCTCTCCAAGACACAAAAAAGCAAGAATGAGCAAGTCAAAGATCAAATTCATGCTGATTTGCTTTTTTTGATAGCCAGGGAATTGTCCACAAAGAGTATGTGGCTCCAGGCCAAACAGTAAATCAACACTTTTACAGAGGTTCTTGATAAACTTCGAAAAAAGGTCATGCGTGTGAGACCAAACAAGAACAACTGGATGTTACATCACGAGAATGCGCCTTATCACACAGCCATTTCAGTAAACGAGTTTTTAGCCAGTAAAAACATTCATGTGGCTCCTCAGCCTCATTATTCGCCTAACTTGAGTTCTTGTGACTTTTTTCTCTTCCCGAGGTTGGAAAATCAACTCAAGGGACGTCATTTTGGGACCATAGAAAACATTCAAACGGCTGTAACCGACCAGCTGAAGGCTATTCGAGTATATGAGTTCCAGCACTGCTATGAGGAATGGAAGAACCGTCTCTAGTGCTGTGTGGCTTCCCAAGGAAGTTATTTTGAAGGAGACAATACTGAATTGTAATTCTATTCGAATAAAAAAAAATCAGTATAATTACTTAATTTACACACCTCGCATAAGTAACTTCAGATGGTTTTTAATAAATTTTTGCTCATATTCGTTTTTGTCTTTCTACCAGAAGCTTATTTATTATCTCTTATATTCTTGAGGAATTCGTTGTTTTAAATCATCCATATCTATCGGGGGAGTAAAGCAGACTTTACCTTTTAAATTTCCCCACAAAAAAAACATTTGGCCACAGATCTGGCGATCGAGGTGGCCACTCGACTGTACTGTTTTTTTAACATCTCGTCTAAATGCACCGGTACAGCAGCTGCGTAAGATCCGGAATAACAAATGGTGGTTGCCATTTAGAAACATTTTTCAAAACATTAAACAAAAGCCGATATTTGTCATAACGCACCGAGTTCGCGGCGCTCGTAGCGAATTTGTCGAGTTATAGCGTTCCTCCTAGGGCTTAATAAATCATGGGAGGGTGGCCTCGTGCTCCCGCGGAGACGGTAGCCAGGCCGAGGGGCGGCGGCGGCGGCGGCCCCGCTTATTTACTGATAACTTCGTGTCACGCTGACGAATGGAAATTTAATGCTAATTCCCGAGCTTAGTTAGCTCCTTTAATAAATAAGGTTACGTTTAATACGGGAAGGGAACAAAGCGGCCGCTTTAGATATTCTAATTTTCCACTTATATTCCCTCATAACTTCGGGGGAAGCGCTGGCGGGGAGAGCGACGTTATTGCTTTATCATGGATTAAATAAATAAATGGCTGCGCTCTGTTTGTTCCACTCCACCATTTTATCGGTTGATATGGGGCGTAAGGAAAAGCCTGTAACTCGTCGCGATTGAAAGAGATAACTCTCGGACGGATTTGTTGACGATTAAAGTTAATACGTTTAATATTTCGTCTACGACTACTGAGTAATACATCCATTATTTATGATTTCCTCAGGAATTGTTACTTACAGTCCAGTAGGCAGGGAGTTTTATGTGTTCTTGAAACATATAGGGCTAGTTTTGACGGTTCCCTATGCATTTTTTTTTTGGCGTAGAACACAATGCAAGCACAACATACAATGTGAAAAGTATTTTTCACATTTCCGCTTATATCTCCGTTCCTTGGCATATTTTATATAGCACATGCATTTAAGAAGTTGTAGCCTATTGAATTTCCAAAATTTTAAGCCCAACCCGAAGTCTCCAAGTGCTATAGTTAACTTGCAAATGACTATGAACATGTTGTGTTTTTATAGGTTGGGATTATTAACCAAAATCCTCACTCTATTATAAATCGTTCCAACACTAGACAAGTCAATACTAAAATTGTAAGTTTCAGTGGCGGCCGGTGGAATTTGACATGCTCGTATTTCCGTAAGAGGACGTGGACCCACACAATATTTTAGGGGTGGTTACTAGACTTAAGTAGAAGGCTGTAATGGCAAAAAAATCTTCAGGTAAAACTTGGTGAATTTTTTTCAATGGCTGCCTCCGGGCAGATCTTAGAAACGGTTTGCAAAATATTGGCAAAATATTATTTTTCATAATCACCGAGTAAATACAATTTTTTTATACTTGTGGTTTTTGCAAAATTCTTATTTTCCTTAAAGATACAACTATTGTAAAATCTCACAGACGGAATGTTAGGATGAAACAAAAATACAAATTTCCATAACTTTTACAGCCGGAGGCAGCCATTTTTGGAGAAATAATTTCGTAAGTTTTCCCTGAAAATGTTTTGCCATTATAGCCTCCTACTTAAGTCTAGCAACCACCCCAACTTAATGACTCGGCGTGTGTATATGTTATATCGCAATTGCTTGACTCTTTTTTACTGTAAATTATTAAGTCATTTTGCCTCTAATTCGATCTACCGTGCGTATGAAACGTCAGTAAAGACAATAAACCTTCATAACCTTTTTGAAATTAATATTTTTAAAATTTTGGGTTCATATAGTAACGAAACAAATTTCGAATTATCGGTATCTCTACGAAATGTTGTGAAATTGTACAGGGCTCTCTTAAATTTATGCTTCCTTATTAACGTATCTATAATATGGACTGAGTAACCGTTATTCTTAGTCTACATATATCCTTAATTAAATTTTTCTCGCGTTCAAACCCTTCTTTACTGGCAATGAGGGGTTTTGCCATTTTATGTTGGAAAGGGTGGTGTGAATATAATGGCAAAAAAATCTTCAGGGAAAACTTGGTGAATTTTTTTTTCAAAAAATGGCTGCCTCCGGGCAGATCTTAGAAACGGCTTGCAAAATATTGGCAAAATATTATTTTTCATAATCACTCAGTAAATAGAATTTTTTTATACTTGTGGTTTTTGAAAAATTCTTATTTTCCTTAAAGATACAACTATTGTAAAATCTCACAGACGGAATGTTAGGATGAAATAAAAATACAAATTTCCATCTTTTACAGATCTCAAAATTTCGAGAAAAGCACAAGTATAAAAAAATTGTATTCACTCGGTGATTATGAAAAAAAAAAATATTTCGCAAATATTTTGCAAGCCGTTTCCAAGATCTGGCCGGAGGCAGCCATTTTTGTAAAAATAATTTCGCGTTTTCCCTGAAGATTTTTTGCCATTATAGCCTCCTACTTAAGCCTAGCAACTACCCCAACTTAATGATTCGGCATGTGTATATGTTATATCGCAATTGCTTGACTGTTTTTACTGTTAACTATAAATTATTAAGTCATTTTGCTTCAAATTCGATCTACCGTGCGTATGAAACGTCAGTAAAGACAATAAACATTCATAACCTTTTTGACTTTTCATAAATCTTGAATCGAATGCAATCAATTTCAATGTCGGTATCGTGATTGTCTTATTATTAGTCATGACTCGTGTTATAAATGTTATTAAATTTTTTATGATACATATGTAATTCTTTATTCATTTACAACAAACTGCGAGCACTTTTAACTTCCTAATTCTTTTGAGCAAAGCTTCGAGCCCATATATCAACCGAAAATTGCAAATATCGAGCACTTCCCTCTCATTCCCGGAACCTTTTTTTGTGTCCTAAACCTTGCCCTTACACGTAACCTCGTTTAACCACCAGAAGGCGACATTGTATACGCTGGCCGTCTTGATATTACCATTTAAAATTTGTTAGGTACCTCTTTGATTTATGTAGTCGTTAACCCTAACCGCACCGAACGGATAAATATACTGAAGCAGTAAAAGTAATATGACAAAGAGACAGGTAAATAAACAGTTGGAAAAAACGGTGACCGGATCACCCGTGACATTTACAGCAGTCAACCGTGGGGTAGACCATAAAAACACCAAAAAAGTTATGAACCTCTCGGGCGTCTTATCTTTATTTGCGCAAAAGAAAAGGTTTGCCAATAAGCAGATAACTTCTCGTAGATTTTTTGCGGAATACCGAAGACGGCTTTATACCTGAGTATGGTATGACCCGAAATAAGTTAGGAGCCAATATAATTGTCAGGTTATAGACTTCCCTGTAGAGTTTCTAAAATATGTGGTCAGAATTAGAGTACAAGGGGGGGGGGGCGATGGGGGCGATCGCCCCCTCCCCAAATGGTCAAGTAAAAACCAAAATAGTCGGGGGGATTGCGCTTGCCGTTGCCTCCAATGACCTTTTTTTTCTTTTTTGTTTAATCTGCATTGGACCGCCCCCCCCCCCCAAAGAAAAATACTAGCTACGCCCTTGATTAGTGTCCATGTAGATGTGAAACAAAGACAATTTTAATAAAGCTTTTCAGGATCGATTATTTTGACCACCAATTTATGAAATTAAATTAGTAACTTGTTCCTACTAGACATACCTACCTTCTCATATTGTTCAATATTTTCAAAAGGTATTTCTGGTTCAACATCAAAATAAATGGCTTTTTTATATTGTTTTGATTGACAAGTTGTTTTTAAACTCGTGTGTAAACAATTTGGTATCCCCGATGTTTCTCATGGCAACTGCATTTGAGTCAAATTGGCGAAAAATCTAGAACAATGTAATTTATAACTTGTAACTAGCATGTAATTTGTAATTTATAATTTATAACGCTGTAACTAGCATCAAGTTTATTTGGACGAATAGGATTTGTCTAATTTGACCAGGATCCGAAAATCTATTGTTGATGACTCCATACAGATATTTCGTTGATCTTCAAACCTCAAAGTTGGCAACAGAAAAAAGACGTATTTCTATCTTATGTTTATAACCTTATTTAATTGTCAAGGCTGTCACATTACGTGAGAGCCATTATTTGTTTTGCCAAGTGTGACAGCCACTTGTCAAAAGTTTGACAAAAATAAAAATTCTTTTTGCACTTCGACATAACCGCTATTTCCATCTCTCTCATTCATAGCCAGATTCGATGACGTTTTTTTTTGGATGGCTATGTTGATAAAATGTCAGACAAGAATGATAGAACCAAGAATATAATAGTTCAAGGAAGGATTGTACCATTATGTCCAATATTTTTTGGTGGAACATTAGACGCGGAGAGATGTCGTTTAGAAAATTAGACACCCTGTACGTGACTATTTTCGTCAGCAAGTCAAAGCTCGTGTCCATCCTACTAGATCTAGCGACCGGATTTTTCTAAGGCTTCATTCGGAAAACTCAATTTTGGAGAGTCTTTTTGTTGGGGATTTGGATGGAGGACCAATGTATTGTCAATAAAAGGAGATTGGAGATTCTTGTAACACCGTAGCATTTGATATTAGAAGGCATTGTCTTTCTGTTTTGCTTATCATTTTGTTAAAAATTTTATTGCACTTTCTCTGTGTAAGAGTGCCAATAACAAGTCTTATTTTTAGAGTAAAACTAATTCAGATAATCGGAAAATTTGCTTCATTTGCAGATTTATGAAAATATGTATGTTTTTTTTTTGAATGGCTTGATAACGAACCATTTAAAAAATATCAATCAAAGTTGGCCGGGCAAAACAAGACGTATTCTGTAGTCTTTTATTTTATCCGTAGTCTATTTTTGTTTACCAGGGCAAACAGTGGACTGTTGGGTATTGGACCATGGTCCTTGTTCATACTACTGTTACATTTAACGATTTCTAAACTTTCAAAAGTATCCTACTGTCTACTTTTTGTTACATTTATTTTCAAATTAATTTTAAATTATTTATGTATATGTTATGGCTGTTGTCAAAAGCATGTTGGGCAACACAAGATTTTTCCGTTCTGCCATATTTCAAATGAGCCATGTGTTCTTTAAATCTAGTCAAAATATATCTTTTTTGTTTGCCCAATATACGTTTGATCACAGTCTTTACAACTTATTTCGTATATTCCAGACTTTTCGTTATTGTCGATTTTATCTTTGGGGGTGCCCAAAAGCGTGTAATTTATTTTTAGGATTATAAAACGAATTGAAATTAATATTTTTAAAATTTTAGGTTCATATAGTAACGAAACAAATTTCGAATTATCGGTATCTCTACGAAAAGTTGTGAAATTGTACATTGTACTGAGTAACCGTTATTCTTAGGCTACATATATCCTTAATTAATTTTTTCTCACGTTCAAACCTTTCTTTACCGACAATGAGAGGTTTTGCCATTTTATGTTGGAAAGGGTGGTGTGAATCGTTGGGGATATATCTAAAAGTCGCGGTTTCTAATCCAAACCAGGAAAATAAGTAATACCAATTGTCTCAGCGACAGGAGTCCAACTTATAATTTGTCAAAATGGTTAACGAACGAGTTCGAAAATTTACCTATTGCACAAACAAGTTTTTCAGTAAAAAAATCTAGTGTTCATTAACAATAAATATCAAACATATCCAGCTGCATGAAGGTGAAATTTTGGTCTCGTTTGATGTATGCTCATTGATTCCAAGTGGCCCAATCCCGCAAACTTTGGACTACCTCAGTTGCTGAAGGTGTTCCATTCCGCCAAAGGGAGTTAAAAAATTGAATTTTTTATATAAGGCGAGAGAAAAAAATCACAAAGTTTCGCTTCGAGCCTCAACGTAACCGCTAATTCCGTCTATATGTCTTGTTCATAGCCAGATTTGACGACGTTTTTTTTTTGAATGGCTTTTTTTTTAAATGTGCTTCCATATAACGCCTAAGACAATGCAAACACGCCCCTGGCGTTGCCTAAAAAGAGAGACGAACACCTTGCCAAATACACTTCTGCGTAGAGTCCGTCGAAAATATATGTAGATGTCCCCCCCAAACAGAGAAAGAAAGAAATTTTTTTTTAATTGCTTGTTATTTTTTTTAAACTTCAAGCAAACGCCCGGGGTAAAAAAAAAAACCTTTTTAAAAAAATTCTGCGTAGAGTCCGTCGAAAATATATATAGATGTCTTGTTCATAGCCAGATTTGACGACGTTTTTTTTTTTGAATGGCTTGATTTTTTTTTTAAATGTGCTTCCAATATAACGCCTAAGACAATGCAAACACGCCCCTGGCGTTGGCTAAAAAGAGAGACGAACACCTTGCCAAATAAACTTCTGCGCAGAGCCCGTCGAAAATATATATAGATGACCATTTTTCTTTTCGAGCGCGTAGATACATCGTCCGAGGAAAAAATCTCGCAGACCGGGTGCCTGCAGCTCCTCGGGTAATTTATAGTAAAGCGACCGGCCCGAGCCGTTTAATAAGAAGAGCATAATAATGCCTTTAGCGGCGAAAATATAAAAAAATGCCCACACACGGCGGCGACGAGCCTCGTCGATCGGGAGGCCGTAATTGAAATAAACATTTGAAAAATTGGCACGTAGGGCCGATACTTGTTTCCGATTTGGACTGGATGATAAATAACGGGGACGACCGACGGTTTGGCGCGATGACAGAGATACGCGGACGTTTGATAGTCTAAAGGCGGACATACACGATCAGTTTTCTCGTCGGTTTTGCACGAGGACGGTTTGACGCGTCGTGCGTCGCACAGTGGGACAAAACTGTAGTGTTTCACCCAAATCACTCTAGAGATAGTAAAAATAAATATTTTAAGATGCTTTTTTTGTTTTTTTTCTCCTGTTTTGCAAATGATTTTCGTTAGATGAATTTCTCCATGAATTCCTCTAGCCGGATTTTTGATTTTCGATCTAAAAACGTATTTTTAATGCGAAATATGAGTTTTTGCAATGAAAATCAGTGACAAGATCCCAAATGTATAAATATATTTTACAAATAGCCAAATGATTTGTCAAATGATATTACCCGATTTCTTTATTTATTGCTGACAGCTGCCAAATTAACTGTCAAATATAAAATAAACGTATTTCTTAAGTTATACAGAAAAAATGAATAATTTTAAACTAAATACATACAACATACTTTAAAACTTCTAATTTACGTGATTAATACTAAAATTTAAATACGACAGCTGTCAAAATAACTGTCAAATTACTTAAGATGCCATTTATTTATTATTTTCAATACTTAAAGTGCTTAATAGTTCATTTTCTAAGGATTTATTTTAAAGAACATACATTTCACTTTCGAGAAAAACATTTACTGAACAATTTACTCAACAAAAAAATTTATATTAATACAAAACACACACCATAAGGGTTTTTAAATTTATATATTCTAATTTTTAAGATATAATTATGGTTAAAAAAAGTGTGCATTTTGGAGGAACTAATTCGACAGTTGTTGCACCTAGTGTCGGTATTCGAAACGTTGTCAACCTAGCACCTTTCCCACTGAGTTTCCGTACCATTCGGGTTTGAAAATCGTTACAGTTTTTAGCTAAAAATTGAAGGTTACCTAATTTTTTTCCAATTTCAACGTTCCATTCGACCCTCGAAAACATAGGAATACATGTTTTTATTTTTTTTTTTCTTGTTCTTTTTTTTTTGGTTAAAGCATATTTGTTGAATAATTGAATGTCTGAACACACCGATACAAAACTGACAAAAAACATCATTCAGAACGTTTACCAACTCTTCTGGTGGGACGGCCGGTGATCGGGCCATGGCCATGGTCGTAGCCATGGCGTACCTGCGCTGAGGTCCTCCTGATGTTGATGGACGACCGTCTGCGACGTTCAGTCACTCGACACCGTTTAGCGCTGCTCAAATTATGACTGAGATGTACTGCTTGTCAGGACAGGCTTGGGAGAATTTGCAGAAGAGATGAGTCTAGACTTTTTTTTTTGAGTTAGTTATGTAGAATAATATTTTGGCACGTCTGTTTTTTTTTGACGTCCCATTTATGTATCTAGGAAGTGTTCAATGCCCAGTTTAAATAAAGTGACATGAAATGTTATAAATGGCAGGGCAAAAACGCATAATTGGTAGATCATTCGCAGCAAAGACTTATGTCTCCTTTTTTTTTTCTTAAAATTGATTATTGATTCTAGAATATTTGAGGGGTATAGATGCAAAAATCACATTATCCATAATTTTTCGAAATAGATTTAGTGGGGCTATCTTGTTCATCGTGTTGAACTACACCATTTTAAACCTTGTGTGGGTGAAAAAGTGGTATAAAACCCACATTTTCGTATTTATTTTAAACTGTGGAATCTGTGGATTGTTTGAAAACCCACATCCTCCTAAGGAGAATGTGAGAATGTTAGGACTTTTTACTGTTAACATTTTTTGTACTTTGCAATTTTAGGTTCATTATAAAAATATTTCACTTCATCAGTCAATGATGATAATAAAACCGTATTCTAAGTATTTTGTGCAGCTTTTTATTTTGATTACGAACTACCATATTACATAAATTTTTCATTGATATACCATTGAGTTTGTTTCCAAGTTCCTTTTCTTAGCTTAACTTCATGAATTTTTGTGTAAAAATAATATTTGTAGAATAATGTGGAGCAAGACTACCATTATCCAAAAAGTTGTATCAAAACTCACAATATCCAAATTTTAATTCACTTTCTTGGAGTCAAATATTGTTGTGCTGTTATTTCACCAATTGAGAAGCAAAGTTAAAGTTCTAATACAAATACTAAAAAAAATTCAGTGTCTTAAGTCACTTAAAAAGTGAGAAATCAGTTATTCCTTCTTCCTGAAAATTTTTAAAAAGTAGATAATGTGTTTTGCATACCCCTCATTTGGTTGTATAGCTGTGATTATGACTAGTTAATTTTCTTGAAATAATTATATGCCTTTTAAGAGGGTATATATATTTTTTGAAACTCAAACTTTAAATTTTATTATTTAAAAATAAAATACTTAAATAGTAGGCAACCTTCTTTTTTTGTCATAGGAAATTTTCTTTTCATAACGTTTATAATTATCAGTGCATGATTATTGTAATTTAAAATGCAGACTGTGGAATTCGCCACAATTATATTTGTTGAATACGGTCCTGGCCAAGATTAAGATAAACGTATCTAATGGATTGTTTCCTGATACCATACAATATTTCGACAAAACGATCTCGGTATGCCTTGACGGGTGTCATAATTTTTGGCTATCCTCTAATTTTTCATCTACAAAAAATAACAGCAGTAAATCGTGTGGTATAAGGTTGCAGACGTTTGGGATTGATTAGGATAACTATATTTTTCACAATATGATTACTTAATGAGGTTTGACCGCCCAAAGATTCGAACAGCGCGTCGTATATTCTCATTAAAATAAAAAATAGTTTTCGGGCTTATGTTACCGATTTACAGTTAGTAAACCTGTCTTAGTGCATACGAGAAAGCGCAAGCATTATGAATACGAGGTGTGGTTATTAAATAACCGAACTGATGCTACTTCCAGCGCGCTGCGAGCGTGTCGCGAGAAGTTTGATCAGCACTATGTCTGATGATACTTTCCCCACCCTGAGCTCGCTGGACAAGTCAGTGGGTCGCTCAGTTTGACTGTACCAGTCGTTTGAATTAGCCTTAAGCACCAGAGACGCGTCGAAAAAATGTTAAGTGTTCAGATGGAGCAACGGGAAAACTTTCACAGAAGCTTATGTAATGTTAAAAGAAGTGTACGGGAATGAATGTTTATCCCGCACACAAGTTTTTGCATGGTTTAAACGGTTTAAAGAGGGACGTGAAACGACCAAAGACGATCCGCACCCCGGACGGCCTTCAACGTCAAAAACGGACGAAAACATTGAAAAAATTGGGAAATTAATCCACGAAGATCGTCGTCTAAGTATCCAAGGGCTTGCTGAAATTACAGGAATCGACAAAGAATGTGTTCGCCAGATTTTGCATGAATCGTTCAACATGCGCAAAGTTTACGTAAAAATTGTGCCAAAACTCCTCACTCCCGAGCAAAAGGAATCCAGAATGAATATTTGCTCTGACATTCTAAACAACATGGACAATGATCCAGGCTTGTTAGACACGGTGATTACTTATGATGACAAGAATCGAAAGTGTGGAAGCGGTTAAAAATAAAAGCGACGGAGACGTTGAATCAGCTGACAAAAGCGGACTTCCAACAATAGAAAAGTCGTATGGAGCGGTGTAGAGATCGCCAAGGGGAGTACATCGAAGGCGAAAAAGTTGCTACTGTAATTGGTAACGAATAAAAAGTGTTAATGACATCAGTCCGGTTATTTAATAGCCACACCTCGTAAGTCATTTCTACTATCGTGGTAGTGCTTCTAAAGATATCGTAAGACAGCTGAATTGAGATGTTTTGTTTTTATTAGGGACTCAATTATAATTCGCTAGTAAATCGGTGTTTTAATTAAGGTAACAATAATATAGAATATACATGAAGTAGTTTCAATTTTTATATTGGCATTACATTTTTTTAAGATACATTTTGAGCACATCTAAACTTGACTTTAATTATCTTTTTAAGGATTACGATACTTAATTTTTTATAGACTTTTATTATCATACGCATGTAAGACTGAATTTAAAGAATCTACGACTGGGTGATCAATATACTTAAAACTATTTTTTTACTTTCAAATAAAGAAATACATAGGGTCTTAACCATTCAAATGGATTCATAGCTACTAAAATAAAATATGCATTGTTAGTTTCGAGATAAAAAAAACCTGCAGTAATCGAAGTAATATTAACACTACCCTACAAGATTTTGCCCCTGGACAATGAATAGTTGTTTCCGCAGTAATTTTTCCCGCTGAAAACAAATGAAAAACAAACAAAATAAATGAGTATTCGATTGACCATTCATTTGTTTTCGAAGTAGGTGAAGTCAAATTTGATGTTATGTTTTCATTTCTTTTAATGAAAAATGCAATATGGTGATTCGGAAAATTCCGGCAAATTCGGAAAATAAGTAGGATTTTTTAGATATTCTAACCTAAAAGTGCGAATTCAACAAGAGTTTGCACATTGATTCTTAAATACTTTTTACGTTTCTTAATAAAAAAAAACAACAATATTTTGATATACACGTGTCTCTAATGAGTTTTCAAGTATAGGAAAAATCACAAATATGAAAATTTCAAAATGCGATATTTCGGCGGAAAAAAATATATTTGAGCAAACTCAACGGCATTTGAAAGAAGAAGACTTGTACAATAAGATCCTCTACATGTTTTTTGTTTGAAAAAAAAAATCGCGGTGCTACATAACCTCATACATCTGAGCCCGGATTTGTTTTCAGCGGGAGAAATTACGTCGGAAACAACTATTCATTGTCCAGGGGCACAAAATTGTCAAAATTTGGCAAGGTAGCGTAATCGAACCTCTCCATATGTGCCGTTTTCGCGGCCAAGAAAACACGAAACACCCCATCGCGCAACAGCCAGAGCGAAAACTGCACAAAGCTCGCTGCCGCGACCGGGTTAAAAAAGCGCCGTCCCGTGTTTGGTCAGTTTGCGCACAGATGGCTGTGCCGTGACTTTTTCCGGTAAAAAGCAAAGCCAACTCGATGATCGGCCGATCAGATATAGGGCACATACGTCGTCGTGCGGCTCCCCGACGTTTGTACGCCGCATCGATTTTCGCTTCTTGTCGCCCTTATCGAATAGTTTCCGCGGCTATTTACTTATCCTTTCGTTTCAATAATTTCCCGTGCGTTTGTGTACGATGCGGCCAACCCTTTGTCCCAGTTGCGCAGACGTAAATATGGGCGGGGGATGAAAAATATTATAATACACAGCTCTCTTTCTCGGGATCATCGAATGCCTCTAAAATATCGAATCCACGACTGGACACTCTATAAATGCAATCTAATCTCGCTTTTCCCCCAACTACAGTTTCCAGTGCATTTTTTTTCATTTAAAGAAAAACATTAGGGCAAATACCTCAGGTTACTTTAACTGTTAAGATGAAGATTAAAATAGTGTTGTTGTTGCTAGGATAGAGTTAGTTGTGATTCGAATGTTACACAGTTAAGATCGACGAGTTCACATGTGGTTCGCTGCCAACTTGACGTCGAGTACAGCACTGCTTACAGCGCCTTCTGGAGGCGGACAGATATGAGACCATGATACTGAACGAGTTCGGTCTCCTTGTTGGTCTTTGTTTAAATGTTCCTTTTGTCAAGGTTGTTACATTGTGTGACAGCCATTATTTATTTTACAATTGTGACAGCCACATGTCAAAAGTTTGACAACAAAGCATCCTTTGACATAACAACTATTTCCATCTTCTCGTTCATAACCAGATTTGATGACTTTTTTTTGGATGACCCGTTATAAGCTTGATAACTTTTCGTTTCAATTTCGATTTGGTCGACCGTTCTTTTATGAACTGTTTCGCCTGTCTTTGTCATGAAGAGTTTCTCCACCATTCCAGCAATTTGTAATTTGCCCACTTACAAATTGACGGTTTTATGCATGGTTTTGCCACGTCACGTCAGTTCTGGTCACATTAGAGCATCTGATACGTCTTCTTTGGCTAGTTTATCAGCCTTTTTGTCCTTTATGCCTCGGTACCCAGGCTAAAATTATTCTGTTGAGCTCATTGCCTTAAAAAATCAAAGTGGACGCGTTCGTCCAACCTTCTCTCGATGTACATATGTTCTGTAAATCTATCGCCTAAACAGCGGCTGTTTTGCCCTATGTAGAAAATTCAATTCTTCATGCATCATCCACACTCCGCGTCATCGTTTAATTAAAACAGCAACCCTTTCTGTGACAAAAATTCGCCAATTGGGTTAAAATCGAACGCTTTTTCCTCCATCACTATCGGAAAACCGGGCTTCGGAGCCGTTATTATATAGGGAACACGGGCTGGGAGGTGCAAAATCTAATCAAAACTGATTGCTCTAATGTTTTGACTGAGTGGACTGTTTGTTCGAAGCACAAGCCCCTGATTGAGCCCTTTGTAGATTAGCACACACGCAGGCAGAGGTCACTCGATATACATACACAGACACACAGACAGAGGATGCACGGCAAACATTATTTCACGAACATGATGAACAATTTGCTCAGTCGGTTAATACCGATCCTACATACCGATCGTTATCAGGTATGTTTGCAATATTGATGGACTGCCCTAATAAATATCTGGTGGCTGAGTCCGCTGATTCATGCAGCGTCCATGCATTTTGCTCCAGCGTTTTTTCAGCTTCCAGTAAATTTTTAAAGCGTCTGATTTAAAGCCTGTAAAAATTTAAACACGGATTTTTAAGGCATTGAATTGTACCTGTTCAATCCAAATGTTACAATTGTATTCTAATAATTTCCGCTTATATCTCCGTTCCTTGGCATATTTTATATAGCATATACATATAAGAAGTTGTAGCCTATTGAATTTCCAAAATTTTAAGCCCAACCCGAAGTCTCCAACTGCTATTGTTAACTTGCAAATGACTGCTGAAGTTGAAAAAGTGCTTTTTTTTCACCATTTTTTTTTGTTCGAAAGCAGGGCGACTATGATCATGAAATTTCTTATGCTATATAAAATATGGCAAGGAACGGAGATATACTTAAGCGGAAATGTGAAAAATAGGAAACCGTCAAAACTAGCCCTATATATTTCAAGAACAGTTTTTTATGAGTTTAGCTCCCTGCCTACTGAACTATATTTGGAGTCGTTAACTATGTTCTTCAGAGCTTACGTACTTACTGAAGATAACTCAGCGACATTAAATACAGAATAATCACAAGTTGATCAGCTCCAAAAAATTGTAATTAACAGACACCAAGTTTCATTTAAACAATCTGGGAAAGAGTTGAATACTTTTTATCGAGCCTGAACCATACGAGATTCTTTGCAAGGCGAATTGGTAGGGCGCACCGTTGATACGCAGAAAGAAAATCAATTATACGTCTTTCCCTCTATACCCGAATAGTTGCCCGAGCTATTTCGCTCATCCTTTCATTTTATTAATTCCCCCGCGTTGTTTATGTAACGTTTCATCCTCGTTCTTTCTTTTAATTTCGAATCCGGGACACGTACGTATAAATTTATTACGATTCAACCCGTTTCCCGAACTTAATTTCATTAGTCTGCATTGTTTAAAATTGAAAGCCCGAAGAGAGAGTAGAGGGAGAGAGAGGGATTAGTTAATTTATCATGTAATTTGGTGAATTTCCCTATTTTACACTAGAAAGGCTTTGTGCACTTCAATGGAATTGCGCGTGTAGGAAATATTAGCTCCGGTTATTTAAATTGATTTTAAATACGCCTTAACCCTTTATACCCGACAACAAAGCCGGAGTTATTTCGCTTTACTCCGGGGCCCTTGGCGGTCTTTTGTTCAATCCGATATATTTTTAACGGTACGGGACTGGGAACCGTTGATTTTCCGGGGAGGGGAAAGCGTTTTAACCCTTGCGAGCCGAAAAGATAAGGAGGGGTTGGTTTTAATATTTGACCTTAGTACGAGATGTGGCTATTAAATGCCCGCTGATGATGCTGCTACTAGCGCGCTGCGAGCGTGTCGCGACAAGTTTGAACAGAACTGTGTCTGGTGATACTTTCCCCACCCTGAGCTCGCTGGACAAGCCAGTGGGTCGCTCAGTTTCACTGTAGCAGCCGTTTGAATGAGTCTACGCACCAGCGACGCGTCGAAAAAAATGTTAAGTGTTCAGATGGAGCAACGGGTTAATCTCAAGTTTCTTGTTAAACTGGGCAAAACTTTTACAGAAGCTTATGCAACGTTAAAGGAAGTGTACGGGAATGAATGTTTATCACGCACATAAGTTTTTGACGACGAAAACATTGAAAAAATTGGTAAATCAATCCGCGAAAATCGTCGTCTAAGCATCCAAGGGCTTGCTGAAATGACAGGAATCGACAAAGAATGTGTTCGTCAGATTTTGCATGAATTGTTCGACATGCGCAAAGTTTGCGGAAAAATGGTGCCAAAACTTCTCACTCCCGAACAGAAGAAATCAAGAATGAACATTTGCGCTGACATTCTAGGCTTATTAGACACGGTGACACTGAAGGGGACAAGATTCGAAAATGTGGAAGCGGTTAAAGCAAAAGCGACGAAGGTTCTGAAACAGCTGACAGAAGCGGACTTCCAGCACTGCTTTCGATAAAGGAGAAGTCGTATGGAGCGGTGTAGAGATCGCTAAGGGAAGTACATTGAAGGCGAAAAAGTTGCTACGGTAATTGGTAACGAATAAAAACTGTTATGCTGTTCGGTTATTTAATAGCCACACCTCGTACGTCCAGTTCCACGATGGAAAGTTATCTCATGTACTGCAAAGCAGGACACTAAAATTAAGTAGATTGGCGTTAATGGAGAAGGTTGCCTACATTGAACAAATTATTACTGTTTGGGTCTATCTTCTAATATTTTCAACTCTGGAAAAACCAAACCTTTGTTCAATTCAAGTGGTTCATTATAGGAAACCAGTGGTCTAATTTGCACTAATGGATTCCATATTTGGGCCAGGGGATTCCTAATTTGGACCAGTTTGAACCAACACCAAATTAACTTTCAAACAAGAAACGAGATTCCTAAAATTCTTTTATAACTGAAAATTTACTGATTGGTTAAGATCACAACAATACCGTTAAAAAGTATTTGAAAGTATCACAAATCGAATTTATTCTTGACTGAAGATTTCCACATATCCATACACTCAATCCTTTGCACATTTTTGATGACATCTTCTACTATGCACTTAGCACACAGCTTGCAGTCCTCTCATATATTCTGGTGTCCATATTGAAGACCATCTTTATAAGTAAATGAGCCATCTGAGTTCAACAGGTTTTTATTAATGATATAACTGCTGAGATCTTCAATATTTCATCCTATTTCGAAATAACAGCTACACTAGCAGTTTCTTCAAGACATATCTTCCTCAGGCCATTGCTTATACTTCTGTTTTTCATTGGAAAACATTCTGAAACAATAAAAAGGAACATGAAAAGGTTTATTCAACATTAATGACAACATTCAAAGTGGTTCAATTTAAATATATTATACATAAAAGATAAATTCGTAATTTAGGTACATATATTTTAGGGTAGAATTCCTCTATTTAAACTTATATCTCTCAAACTACCAGATACAAAGGGCATTGATTGCATAAAATCTGCTCTACAGATGATTTAAGTAAGGTTAAAGATAAGGTATAGGTAAAATTCAATTTTGAAATACAATTTTATAAAACAATTCTAACATAATGAAATGAACTGGCGCTGCTGTGGATTCGTTGAAATTTTTTATAAATATGGTCAACTAAAGATAATCACATTGAGATATGTCTTTGTTCGATTATCTCTTAAAACGGACACATTTATTACGTTTAGTCGAAACCCACATTAAAAAAAAAGGGTTAGGCCAAATCGCCGTCGATGACAGAGACATTTTTCAGGGAAAAAGGTCCCCGCTTCGAAAAGTTATTCATTAGAATTAAAGAAATAATTTCGAGCGTTCCGAGATTGTCTCTTTTACACCACCCCTTTTCTTTTGTAAATAACCCATCGGCCGGATGAAAGGAGGGCGAAACCCCGGATTCCAAGGAACGAGAGGCATAATCTCGCCCGAACCCTTTTCGACCAATTAAAATTTGAAGGAATAATAGCGTTGGCCCTTTAAAAATTTAAATGTTAATTAGGAAATTATTTTTAGGAAAGAGATTCGAGTAAGTACGATAATATCGCTTTTTTTTGGGGAAGGCGAAAGGGTTTGAGAGTGTTCATTTCGTTGATGAACATTTCCTCGAGAGGAAACTGTAAACGAATACTCTACATAATCAGTGGCATACAACAACACATTGGAGGGGCGGAACAACAACATATTTATTTTTTTATTTATTTCCAAACAACTACCAAAACAGATACAATCCAATTATATAGTAGGAATGACAAAAAAATACCTAAAACTAAACTAAAATAATAATACACTTAGGAACAAACATTAACAAAACACAAATTAGGTCGACAAAATACATTTTTTTACGTAGCTTACATTAGTGTAGAAGATATCGAGCTTATTTTGGTAGAAGTGGTAAGTCGAACACATAACATGTACTGGGGAAAATTGCAGTATGTTAGTTCTAGGTGTTTTTATGTAAAATAGATAATTATTTCTGGTTCGAAAAGATGGGATGTTAAAACATAAACAAGAACAACATCCTCAGTAAAGCTGGGGAGATTCAAGTGGTTTATATTTGGTAGTTCCTGTATGTTATTTAAGTCAAAGTTAGTAGATGAAATGGAGGCAGACTGAAAAAAACTAGCAAACGCATTTAATATATCCTGAGGATTATTTAATAAAGCATTTTCGTGTTTCATAGAACTGGGAATGTTTGTTACGTTTTTCTTGCTATTAATATATGACCAGAACTGACTTGGATTAGTTTTTATTTGATGTTCAATTGTAACTAAATATTCTTTGTGAGCTTCATGGATTTTATTTTTAATTTGTGCTCTTACTATTTTATATTCATTGTAAACGTCGATGTTGCCGTATCTACTATACAATTTCCATAATTTTGTTTTATTTTTTAAGTCTTTAATTATACTACCATTAAAGAAAGGTGGATAATTATCATTTCTTGGAATAGTTTTTGGTACAGATTTGGCAAATGTGGTATCCAGTATTTGATAAAAACAGGAGCAAGCTCATCTATATCTTTATGATTTAACTACCCAGTCCAGTCAATATTAATCAATCGCTATATAAACGGTGGAAATTAGCTTTTTCGAAATTGTAACGAGCTTTATTATTTTGAGAAAATTTAGAGTAGACGCTATTTATTATGGAAATAATAAATAAATAATATAAATAATTTATTTTTGGACAATATTTTGCAGCTGTTAGATTTTTTGATACAATACAGCTTTTTTATTACTACATTCTGATACAGTATCATGCAATAATAAAAATAAAACAAATACAAAATAAATAATATTGTGTTATGTACGTAGAAACAAGAGTACTATATTTAATGAAATAGATATTTTTGACACAAGAATATTTATCAGCTTCAAAGAAACATTTTGTATACTGAACTAATTCACTGCTTTTTCTAATGCTAATGTTTTTCCGTACCTAAAATGCCTGAACCACAAACGACCCACGAATAAACCTAAAAGGCCCAATTATAATAATTGTCGGAATTAATAGCCTCACATATTTTATCCGATAGCTGAGTAAGAATAAAAGGAGGGGCTAGTCACTTTTATTATTATGCAATTTATAGCTAATTCAACCATCCCACATATTTAACATGAGTATTGTATATTATGTTTATTAAATCATTCTTTTATGGGCAACTCCGGATATCCCTGCATTTATATCTACCGGAACTCTGAAATGTTTTTGTTCCATATTGATGCGTACCGATCGAGAACGGTTTATAAACAAGGCCGTTTTGTCAGGTGTAATAATATAATGGTGGGTGCCGCGCTCCGCTATCATTATTTTATTTTATTGTTGGCATTAGATCGGAATGTTGCCCACATGGATTGTGTAAAAACAAGATATAAGTATGTAAAAAAATACACCGTGTTACATTTGCAAAGAGTGGTTTTGGAATGTTTAATGGATGTTTTAATCTCATCTACAGAATATTTTGAACAAAATGAGAAATATTGCTTGAGGGCACTTAATTAATACCGTATTTTTGAATAAATATATAAATCTTATTTTATCTGCTGCTGCGGATTCTTGCCTTTCTTGCTTGCTTCCTTGAGGAGCCCAGAAAAAGAATAAATGGATTTTACCTCAAATCCAATTCGATTATTTAAATATGGAGACAATTGTTTTCTCAGATTTCTGAGGTAATGTAAAAAATTACTAAAAGTAATCGTATTCCTTCATGTCTAGTTCTGTTAAACAACTCCTGAATCAGTTATGACTTCATCAAACAAATCCTAAGTTTGACAAGCTAAAAATAAGACTAAACAAACTACATTGTTTCCATTTTGCACATAATTTGTACTGATATTCAATAGAATCCACTAACGTGAGTTGTCAAGATTTGGTTTTCTAGAATCAGATACGAGGTGTGGCTATTAAATAACCGAACTGATGCTGCTACCAGCGCGCTGCGAGCTTGTCGCGACAACTTTGAATAGGACTGTGTCTGGTGATACTTTCCCCACTCTGAGCTCGCTGGACAAGCCAGTGGGTAGCTCAGTTTGACTGTAGCAGTCGTTTTAATTAGTTTACGCACCAGTGACGAGTCGAAAAAAATGTTAAGTGTTTAGATGGGGCAACGGGTTAATCTCAAGTTTCTTGTTAAACTGGGGAAAACTTGCACAGAAGCTTATGCAATGTTAAAAAAAAAGTGGACGGGAATGAATGTTTATCCCGCACACAAGTTTTTGAATGGTTTAAACAGTTTAAAGAGTAAATTAGTCCGCGAAGATAGTCGTCTAAGCATCCGAGGGCTTGCTGAAAGAACAGGAATCGACAAAGTATGTGTTCGCCAAATTTTGCATGAATCGTTCAATATGCGCAAATTTTGCGCAAAAAATGGTGCCAAAACTCCTCACTCCCGAGCAAAAGAAATCAAGAATGAACATTTGCGCTGACATTCTAAACAACATCGACACTGATCCAGGCTTGTTAGACACGGTGACACTAAAGGTGACGAGATTCGAAAGTGTGGAAACGGTTAAAGCAAAAGCGACGGAGGTTCTGAACCAGCTGACAGAAGCGGACTTCCAGCACTGCTTTCAACATTGGAAAAGACGTATGGAGCGATGTAGAGATCGCCAAGGGGGACTACATTGAAGGCGAAAAAGTTGTTACTGTAATTGGTAACGAATAAAAAGTGTTAAGACAGCAGTTCGGTTATTTAATAGCCACACCTCGTATTATTATTCACTCAATGTGTTCCAAATTTTCCTCTAATAAATCGTTATTGTTTGATATGATAATTTTTCGATAATATATTCAGGGCTTTGTGAATCGCAGTTTCATGTGACTGATTTTTATAAAAAACCGAAGCGCAAACGTTTTAATTTCATTATTATTTATTATATTGTGCTTCTTTGTTGTATTGTCGTTATCGGGCTTTTCGATCACCACATTAATTATACCTCAGGCATACGCGTATTGTTGTCGCTGCAAATGTCAGAGTAATTAATAATTAGCATATCGCGATGTGTAAAATTATAAAAAAACATGTATGGTATCTACCAAGTGACATTAAATGGAATTAATTTCCAGGTACATTTTTTAGACCTTTTTTTAACAAAATTTACGTCTTTCGATTTGCACAAATATCCATAACCCAATTTGAATTGGGAGCACACACTTGATCTTTTGACATTTGTTCTACCGACGTCGAAAGATCAAGTGTATATGAATTTTGATTTTTGACAAAGATTTTACAAACATTGTTACTTGAATAAATTGTGAGTCCTTTAAATGTCCATGATTATAATGAATAGTCATGTTTACTGAAGGTAATCATGGGTAGTATTTGTTTTGTGTTGGAGGGTATACTCTTTTTTATGTATATGATTTTTTTTCATTTCTTATTTCTATACTTTTTTCTTCTCGACTTTGGATTTGTTTTGGCTCCAATAGAGAACTGATTGCAAACAGTTCAGAACTTATGATTCCTATAAAAACATGTAGTTGAAGGTGAAATTTGGTCGTAGTTTTTTGGACGATCTCTGTGGAATCAAAACAATTGGAGGTCTATTGAAGGTTTATATTCTAGTTACCATTATAGTTTATCATTTGATTTGAGATGATCAGATAACTTCTATTCCTATAAGAATCAAAATGCGGTTGAGGATGCAACAACGATCTTGTCCAACTAGACCTAAAATGGTGGAAGATGAAATAACAACGCTTTAAGTATTAAGGAACTAACAACAAAAAAAAGGTTGGTTAATTGCTTTGAACGATCTTGGGGTTGAAGATGGTTTTGGTTTCAATAGAGAACTGACTGCAAACAGTTCAGAACAGTTAACTTATGATTCCTATAAAAAAAATGTAGTTGAAGATGAAATTGGGTCATAGTTTTTTGGACGATCTCTGGTCGAATCAAAACAATTGGAGGTCTATTGAAGGTTTATATTCTAGTGAGTATTAGGGTTTGTCATTTGATTTGTGTTGATCAGATGGCTTCTATTCCTACATGAATCAAAATGTGGTTGAATATGCAGTTGGTTAACTGGTTTGAACACTCTTGAACTGATTCTTTGGTGGAACCAAACAATTGGAGGTCTATTGGAAGTGTATACTCTAATTAATATTAATTTATGAAGTTTCTAACGTTGCCTTAACGCCACAGCTTCCGACTATTCCTCGCAGTTTCATAACACCGTGGAAGACAACGACGTCCGCAGTGCTTTCTCTGCTAGTTGTCTAAAAAAAAGTATATTGGAGGGTTATATTCTATTGAATATTATTATTTATCATTCGATTTGATTAGAACGGCTCCTGTTCCTAGAAGAATCAAAATGTGGTTGAAGATGGTTTTGGTTTTAATAGAGACCTGACTTCAAGCAGTTCAAACAGTCGAGAACAAATGGTTGAAGATGAAATTTGGTCATAGTTTTTTGGACGATCTCTGGTGGAATAAAACAATTGGGGGTCTATTGAAGGTTTATATTCTAGTGAGTATTACAGTTTATCATTTGATTTAAGATTATCAGATGGTTGAACTGATTATTTGGTGGAACCAAACAATTGAAGGTCTAGTGGAAGTGTATACTCTAATTGATATTATAATTTATGAAGCTTCTAAGGTTGCTTTAACGCCACAGCTTCGACTATTCCTCGCAGTTTCGTAACATCGTGGAAGACAACGACGTCCGCGGTGCTTTCTCTGCAATTTTCAGGCGATTTCCTCACCTGACTGGCCGCTAATTTCGATGCCACGTCGACGATCACGATGGGCTCCGACCCGTGCCCCCAGAAGAGGATAATTACGGGCCGCGCAAAGGCGAGCTTTATTGGTCGTCGCGAATATCGAAACAAAACACAATCGACTCTAACTAGCGGTTGTTACTTCGATTTTTTCATTGTTCGCTTGAGCGTGCACCGAATTTTCCCACGAACGGAGCGCGGCGGTTGGAGGAAGAAGCGCGATCCCAGACGGCCGTGCTAGGCTCTGTCAGGTGCGGGCGTGAAGGAAGTGGGCCCTTCCTCCTCGATATACGGGGTGGTGATATGATCGGGAGTCGATTTCGGATAAAATGTAAATGTCAAGAGCATTCGTGTCTTCTCAAGAGGTATATGAGGCTTAGGAAATTGCAGGAACTAGTTGTTTAAGCTCTAAATTTCTTTTGAATAGTTTTACGATATGTGTAAATTAACCCGTTTCGGCCCAGAATGTCCCTCGCGGTACACCGTTCTTTGGAGGCTTATAACTTAAGTTCAAGGCAAGCTTTTTCCGATCGTGTACACCAAATTTGCGAAAAATGTTATTAACTATAAGAAAATGGGGATTTTTTTTTATAAAAAAAGCATGATTTTTTCGCACAATTTTTTTTGGAAATCGAGTTTTTAAAAGCTATCCGGCATGCATTTTTAAATTTATTTATTGAATAGAATTACAATGCAGTATTGTCTCCTTCAAAATAACTTCCTTGGGAAGCCACAGAGCGCTAGAGACGGTTCTTCCATTCCTCATAGCAGTGCTGGAACTCATATGCTGGAATAGCCTTCAATTGGTTGTTTACAGCCGTTTGAATGTTTTCTATGGTCCCAAAATGATGTCCCTCGAGGTGATTTTTCAATCTCGGGAAGAGAAAAACGTCACAAGGACTCAAGTCAGGCGAATAAGGAGGCTGAGGAGCCACGGTAATGTTTTTACTGGCTAAAAACTCGTTTACTGAAATGGCTGTATGATAACGCGCATTGTCGTGATGCAACATCCAGTTGTGCTTGATGTTTGGTCTCACACGCATGACCCTTTTTCGAAGTGTTTCAAGAATCTCTCTGTAAATGTATTGATTTACTGTTACAAACTCTTTTTGGACAATTTCCTGGCTATCAAAAAAGCAAATCAGCATGATTTGATCTTCGACTTGCTTATTCTTGCTTTTTTGGGTCTTGGAGAGCTTGAAGTGTGCCATTCCATACTTTGGCGCTTGGTTTCCGTGTCGTACTCAAACACCCAAGTCTCATCACCAGTAATGATAGTCCCATAAAATGGGGACCATTTCCAATCCATTCCAAAAAATCAAGACACCTTTGTCTATTGATGTCCTTTTGATCCAGCGAAAACCGACGATCTTAATGCACAAGATCCCGTATTCTTCGACATTTTCATCGGTTCTTGGAGATGAAGGCCTTCCCCTGCGTGGTTCATATTCAAACGACTCTCTTCCTTCTGATAATGCCTTAAACCTGGGCTCTTGAAAAAACACTATCTCCATAGGCGCGTTGAAGTTTTGCAAAAGTATCCGTTGCGCTGTGTCCAAGTCTGAAGCACAACCTGATGGCACACTGTTACTCAAAATTAATGTCACTCATTTTTAAAACGCACTAGAAAAAACCGGTTTACGAAAACAGTCACAAAGAACAAACAAATGAGTCTAACAAGTTCAAACTTGTACTGAAAGTTTTGCCCTTCCAAGTCCCGTCTCCGCAGTGTTGCTAGATTGGGCGCTACACAGTTTACACAGCTCGTAAATTCTTTTTTATTAACGTTGAGTCCATTTCTGAATAACACAAACAACAAGAACTATATTCGTTTGCTTCTTGCCACATCACCTTATTTTACAAACTCCGCTATAACGTACTGTATGTTAATATCAAGTGAAAGAGATCGTAAGATAAGTTCACTATCGTGCATGTAAATCATAAGAACATGAGCTTATTGCGATATTATTCAGATTAGCGACGTTTCGACCTTGGCTAATAGTGAAATATGCAATTATAAAAAACGCACGTCGCCCATAAAATACACCTTTGTTTATGATATTTAATTTCTTCGAGAAAATATTAGCGTCGGTACTGAACAACACGCGGAGATTGTTAAATCACGTTATTACGCATAAGGATGGAAAACAAGGTAATATTTTCATATATTAATATTAATATCGATTCCACCGCAGATTGTTTATCTGTGACAATGGATCGTATGAATTATTTGTTTATAGATGAGCGTTTGATTTATCGACGCCTTTCTATACGTGTATTCATGCAAATTGTGTATGTAGAACGATTTCTACTATTGAATTATTTGGGTCACGATGAAAAATTTTGTACATGAACACATCACGGTAATGTCAAGTGAAGGCCGTTCGTTTGTTTTGATTCTACAGGGTGGCACCATTAGAAACAGATATCTACTTCATATCGTCGTTATCATTGTCATGTGCCAGATGTGTTCAGCAATTTGGGAGTATCCAAAAAGGTAGAAGCTAAAATTTGTGTGTATTAGTAATTGACCTTGACATCACATATGGTGTGGCTGCCCAAAGGGGTCAATAACACAGCCCCACAAAAAAAATTGGAACTGCTATCGAGACAACTGAATCCCTCTGTAATTTTCGACGCTGAATCCGAATCCGAATTCAAAAAAAATCGTACACTCCCAAAATCAACCCCTAGCCCTAAAAAATAGGGTAAAACTAACTGAACGCTTCACGAATAATCTTAAATCTCAATAATTCTAATCAAATATAAAAAACATTCAAGTATATCACGCAGAAATACAGAGTTAACACTACTTTCCATTGAAAATTTCCCCATGAGTAGCTAAAAAACTACCTCTCATACTTAAAAAAATCAGTGATTGCAAAAAAAGCTTCGTCTTCGAGAATTCGGATTCAGCGTCCAAAATTACATAGGGACACAGTTGTCTCGATAGCAATTCCAAAAAACAAAAAAAATTTGTGGTGCTGTGTAATGACAGTAGCATAGTCTTGGTTCCATAAACGTCTTAGACAACATTCTCCAGTTTTTGAGGGTTCTCAGAAGATCAGAACTATTACTTTGGTATGCTGTTTAGACCATTTGATTCGTTCATTAAAAGTTGTCGAAGATAATTTGTTTCCACGTAGTATTGCTTCATTCAAAATCTCATATACATAATTAATTTCTTCATCCTTATGGTTTCTATCCAAACATGAAATTCTCGGAGCAGGTGAAGATTACAGTTCTCCAAATTGTTTGTTAACCAGTTCAATAATGACGCTGTTGCACTGAAAATCTTTTTTTATGTCAATTATCTGAATACTGGTAGACTTCTTATGGTAGAACAACTCTGATGATTTTTTTAAGGGCTCTAGGTCAATAATGAAAATAACACAGGCCGACAAAATTAGGCCGACCCTTTAACCCAGAAACCAGAATACATTTTTCAGAAGATTTTTGATGCGCTTAATCCGAATCCGAGGTCCAAATCTCTCAGCTGGCTCTGGTTTTCGAGATATCCTAACCTAAAAGTGCAAAAAAAGCGATTTTGGCCTATATTTGAGGTTATGTCATCGCAATTTTTTTTTCTCAAAAAAAACTATGAACATCTTAAAGTAGGTACATGCCTTGCCCTTTTAAATGACGTCGAGTTTACACAAATATCTTTTTTTTTCGCTGCGATATCGCATTTTGAAATTTTTAAGTTTGTGAATTTCTCTATAATATTATAGAGGCCGACAAGACAAATCCAGAAACCGGAATATATTTTTCCAAAGGTTTTTGATGCCGAAGCTGAATCCGAATCCGAGGTCCAGATCTCTCAATTGGCTCTGGTTTTCGAGATATCCTAACCTAAAAGTGTAAAAAAAAAACTATTTTGGCCTATATTTGAGATTATGTAGCATCGCATTTTTTTTTCTCAAAAAACTGAACAGCATCTCAAAGCACAAGCCTTGTTCTTTTAAATGCCGTTGAGTTTGCTCAAATATCTTTTTTTTCTTCGTTGAGATATCGCATTTTGAAACTTTTATGTTTGTGAATTTCTCTATATTTGAAAACCCATTAAGGAGACTATGGAGGGTTGAAATTTCGAAAAAAAAAAACGATTTTCGGTTTTTTGCATATTTCGATACTGTGATCCTTTAGGAATATCTTCCCGTTTGTTTTTTTGAAAAATTCCCAAAATTGAGGTCAAGAGAGCGTAAAACGTAGTGTGGCACGCGGCCGTCCGAACACAGATATTCGCGCGGTCAGTCCCCACCGAACGGTCTGAGCATTATTCTAATTTCTAGGGTTCTCTATGCAATATAAGAGAGTAGAATTAAGTTTTATTTGTAAGGACACACTAAAGACGGCCTAATAATAAAGTCGAAAAGTTTCTGTTTCCGTACGACTGTTCTAACACAAATATTGTACCGAAACTTTGAATGCGATTTTCTCGAAATTTTTTGATGATTTTACCACGATATCTCGAGAACCGCAAAAATATATCAACTTGAAATTTATACAGGAGTTGTAAAACACTATGACGAATTATACCTAAAATCAGATTGAAAAAAATATTGTTACAATTTTATAATAACAAATTACTCGAATTTTTCCTATTTTTTTGTTTTCTGGACGCCATTTTGTTAATCTTATTTTTGATTTTAATTTGTTAGGTATAATCAATAGAGGGAAGCCTAAGGAGAAGAAATATTTTTAGAATTTGCCAAAACCTTTATCCGTTCGACTGGAATCGTGGTAAAACCGTGGATTCGATAGTTTTCCTTATTCGAACGCCGATATTATTGTTCTGGGAACGACTTTCAATGAATTTTTCCATTTTATACTGTTATAATTAATACCCTTAACAACAAAAAAGTTTTATATTTATCCGCGGCCTTGTTACAAACCATTAAACACAAGGCAATTTTTGCATTTTCAACCCTCCCCTCGTCCCCTTAAGGACCACGTGTACATCAAACAGTTGATTGGTTTTTTGATTAGGAAACACTGAAAATGTTTGAAATGCAATAGCAGATCAATATTTTCATCTATAAAGAGACTTGCTCGTTCAGAATCCAAGGTCGATTTCTAAAATTTTTCCTCGAAAAATTTGGAAAAACTCGTCGACTGGTATTACCAATCCAATTACCGAATAGAGAAGATCCGCACGAACGGTTTGGATCCCTTATTATGGGATCCACCGCGCGCCACCAATAACAAATTGGCCGGCCGAGAGGGAGAGCGTAAAAAATCCGAAACACGGCGCGCACCGGACGACGAAGAAGAGCTACGAGCCGGTGTCCGGTGCGACAAGAACAGACCAGACAATGCCCACGACGACCGAAGCCTCCTACGATTCAGCCGCTATGAATATATTAGCGCCAGGTTCCCATAAGTCTCCGGCCGAAGCCACAATATCAGATAGTGCGTTATTATACGTAGCTCGTAGCTGGACGCATTAACACTACCCAACCGCCCGTACGGAGGGTATAAATAAATCCGATCAATGAGCGAGGTGAGGAGAGATAAAGTGTTACACGTCCAATAAACGTTTTCTTTTAATATATTCCCCTTGCAAATTACAGTGCGG
This sequence comes from Aromia moschata, assembly GCA_029963805.1. Lineage (NCBI taxonomy): Eukaryota > Metazoa > Arthropoda > Insecta > Coleoptera > Cerambycidae > Aromia > Aromia moschata. The sequence goes on along the minus strand of JAPWTK010000007.1, from coordinate 5,444,082 downwards.
GATTTTCTACATGGTAATATTATATTCCTCGTCTGCATTGCTGACAAATAATGTGAAAATATGAGGTGAAACATTCTTGAAGCGTTCGATTCTTCACCAGTTGGTTTTCAATTTTTTTTTATTCTCTTCCTTTGTCAATCGTCAACCATTTGGGAACGTTAAAAATGATATTTTGGCAAAAGAGGTCCAGTCCAGTAGGCAGAGACTTTTATGTGTTCTTGAAACATATAGGGCTAGTTTTGACGGCTTCCTATGTATTTTTTTGCGTAGAACACAATGCGCCGGGTCCGTAGAGCTGAAACCGTCCGCAAATTTTTTAAATTAACAATTTGTGGAAAAAAAAAAAAATTTTCGCTTATATCTTCGTTCCTTGGTATATTTCATATAGCATATGCATTTAAGAAGTTGTAGCCTATTGAATTTCCAAAATTTTAAGCCCAACCCGAAGTCTCCAGGTACTATTGTTAACTTGCAAATGACTGCTGAAGTTGAAAAAGTGCTTTTTTTCACTATTTTTTTTACTTCGAAAGTAGGGCGACTATGATCATGAAATTGGAGGGACTGCTGTTTGTACTATGAAGTTACAAACATTTCAGCTCGATCCGTTAATATTTATTGTACGGTATTGACCGGGTTGGGCTAGAAAAAATCATAAATCGCTTCAAGTTTGCGAGACTTTTTGAGATTTTGAAAATGATTAATTTGGGCCAGTTTTATAACGTTTTCTACGCGACTACCTTTCTTGACACAACGTATATATTGTTTTGCGTTGCCACTTCGAAATTCACGGAATTGTGACTTTAATATCTTGAAAGTGCTCTTCAAGACGCGTATTTAAATAAAAATGGGCGTCAAGTAATTATAGTCACAATTCCGAGAATTTCGAAGCGGCAACGCAAAAACAATATATACGTCGCGTCAAAAATGTAGTCGCGTAGAAAACGTTAGATATAAAACTTGCCCAAATTGACATTTTTCATAATCTCAAAAAGTCTCGCAAACTTAAAGAGATTTATGATTTTTCTATCCCAACCCGGTCAATATCGTACAATAAACAAAGAAATGACGTCATAGTTAATTAAGGCTTGCAAAAAAATTCGATCGTTAATTACCTACTCGAAAAATTATTAACGGATCGAGCTGAAATTTTTTTTGTAACTTCATACAACAAATAGGTAGCAGTCCCTCTAAGTATTTTTATGATCATAGTCGCCCTACTTTCGAAGTATAAAAAAAAAACACTTTTTCAACTTCAGCAGTCATTTGCAAGTTAACAATAGTACTTGGAGATTTCGGGTTGGGCTTAAAATTTTGTAAATTCAATAGGCTACAAATTCTTAAATGCATATGCTATATAAAATATACCAAGGAACGAAGATATAAGCGAAAATGTGAAAAAAGATGTTTTTTTCCACAAATTGTTAATTTAAAAATTTGCGGACGGTTTCAGCCCTACGGATCCTGCGCATTGTGTTCTACGCAAAAAAAATACATGGGGAAATGTCAAAACTAGCCCTATATGTTTCAAGAACACTTTTTGATGATTTTAGCTCCCTGCCTACTGGACTAGTCTTTGATTTTCTAATTATAGATCTAGTCCTTTCACTTCTAGGCTTTTGGAAGTTGGTAATATGACGGACCAGCTGGTTTACCACCTTCATTATGGTTTCTATGGCCAGTGATATACGTGAAAAAGGTACTATATGATAACCTGTCCCTCCAATCTTTAGAGAAAAAAAACAAGACGGCCTACAATGTCAGCAGAACTTCTCCAAAGTCTTGTTCTAGCTTTTCCATGTGCAGAGGTTAATCCAATTTTTGGTCTGGCATTTGGTAAATTATACCTTCTTACCTTCATTGTCAGAAGAGTCACATGGTGTTATTTTTTTATTCTACAGGTCTTGCATTTTTCAGTTTTGCTGACAAAGCTTGAAACTTGAACTGATATAAACTACAAAAGGTCTTGAAGTCGAAGTGACACTGAATTAATTTGGGGTGTGGCCACACCCCCATATCTCGAAATATTTTTTTTCCTCGACCAAATGGTCATCGAAACTTGCTTGGATGGCTTTGGTTTCACTTAAAGTTCCAATATACTTCCAAGTTGATGTTTAGTGTTTGGTTAGGGATTGTTGTGTAAATTCAGTAAGTTTCTATTAGGTATACATTTTGAAAGCGTTTTTATCTTTGAATATTACGCCTTTGACAAAATATTTTCGATGGCAGTGTATTTTAGAATTCAAGAATACATTTTGTTGAAGCAGTAGTGACATAACTGGGATCACGTAGATATCTGTATGTGTAGACAAAATAAATGAGTCGCCCTGTATTTCCTTTTAATTGAAATTCTGACGTCTCGAGAGCGAAGCAAACGCTATCTCCCTCGCAACCCTGCCCTGTTTCGTGCTAGCCGGCGGAACGTTTCTATTTGCACCCCGGGCATCGGTTACACCAAAGGGTTGATTACGTTATGGTTTATAAGTTATATTGCCTGAACGCGGTGGCGAACCGCCGTCTTAATAACAAACCCCGGGAAGCGTGAGAAATGAAGCCGTTACACGCATGCAACCTCGCAATAAACACGTCGGAATTATGGGAGGCGCGTGACCGAAGAGGGCACACTTTTAACGGCCCTTATGAACCATATCGAAATTATCCGATAAGAAGGGCGTTAATTGTCGGATAAATCGGGAGTTACTTTGACATATTTCGTAATGAATTCGGTTTTCGGAGCGCCACAGGGACAAAATTCTGGCAAAGTTCAAAATCAACCATATTTATATTAAGGGGGCTTTCCCGCTTTTTCTCTGAAAAAAAAGTTTTTTTTTAAAAAATAACTTTTTTTTGAGGAAAGTACTTAAAACGGATTGAGACAATTTTTTTTAATTAAAAGTTATAGGTATGTAGGTTACATTTAGTTTTTTGTTTATTTTTTAAACCAAAATGGCGGCCGTCGGTCCTTGTTCCAATGCAGCTACTTCAGGCGGACATGTCTCATGTTAATGAGAATTTTCTACGACGCTATTCATCTGAAATCAAAAAAATGAAACATTTTTATAAAATATAGGGTTGTTGTTAGTGTTTATCATAGGGGTTTTTTGAAATTCAAATTTTACGCGATTTGGTGCAACTTTAAAAAAAAGTTCGGTTTTCACCTTAAATTTCTACCTTTAAATTGTTATTAAAAATCGAATTTTTGCAATATCAAAAAAAATCCTATGTTGATCACTAATGGTATCATTTGTGAACAATTTAAAAGAAAAATCATTAAAATCGGCTAATTAGTGTCCGAGAAAAATCTCATTCCAGTTTCAAAAATGCGTTTGAAGTTTTTTTTTACGTTTTTTTGTCATATAATTATGAAATTTTTTTACTTACAGTTCGTCATCAATTCGGGGCCCGTACAGGACACCCTCCTCTGCCTTGTAGACCTCATTTTGACTTCACGTCAGATAGCGTCACGCATTTTTTCCACTGAATCCGTATTTCGCCGAATACGGATAATAAGTAACAGGCCGTAATAAGCTGTCAATTCGTCTATTACCTTGATGGTCAGTGTTCCTGTACCTCTTCCCCCGAGTCCCTTGTTTGTTTTCTTCGCATTACGGAGCCTGGTTCCCATGCGTTTTTCTCCACGTGACCGACGCGTTCCTTTTTCATTACTTTCGGATCGTTGTTGTACGGGTCCAAATCCAAAGTCGCCTTGGAGGGACCGTCGCCACTAATCCGGCTGTAACTCGAAATCTAATACACGGATCACTTTAAAATTTCAGGACAATAAATTTGAATGTATAACGCATCGATTTTTTGAAACCGAAAAGCGGGAAAGCCCCTAAAGAATACTTTCTTACCTTCACGAATAAGAAAATACCGAAAGAAAAAGGACGGAAAAAAATTTTTTTTTTTCTTCAGATTGGTCGCCCCTTCCTTAATTACCAAGCCTCTTTAGAGCGCGAACTGTCACTCAGTGTGTTTACAGCAGCTGTTAGTAATAGACGACCTCAAGTGTGCTCGGCGAATTGTACACTGGAAAAAATAGTGGAACAACGCGTTTGTTTAAAATGTTGTGCCGCAAACGAAATTTCTTGTGCCGATTAATTGAAAGTGTTCTATAAGCCCTTTGGTGATTCGTGTATGTCCTAAAGGCTTGCGAGTGGTATAAGGAGTTCAAAGTGGTCCTTGAAATCGTCGAAGATTTGTCTCGCTCCGGTCGGCCATCGACCTCTACGAGAATAGTTCCGAAAGAGCTGAATGTTCTTCAAAAAGAGCATCGGAAGCAAGTTGCTCTTGACACGGCTTCCAGAGCCGATAGCGAACCAAACTTCATGAAACGCTTCATAATTGGAGACGAAACGGGTCTACGAGTACGACATGCAAACAAGTCGTCAATCATCGGAATGGCGCTATGATGATGAGCCGAAACCGAAAAAACCGCGTCAAAGTCGATCGAAAGTGAATGCTGACGGTTTTTTTATCATCGAGGCGTGGTACAGTCCGAATTTCTTTTTGGAAGGATAGGCGGTTAATAAGGAATATTATCTCGGCATTTTGAGGCGTTTGCGTGAAAGTATCCGTCTGGAACGGCCGGAATTGTGGAAGGAAAATTCTTGGAGTTTTCACGACGACAACGCGCCATCTCACCGAGCTACGATTGTGGCCGAATATAAGGCCAAAAACTCAATAAACACGATCAATCAACCAGCGTATTCACCGGACATGGTTCCGTGTGATTTTCTTAATTTCCAAAACTAAAATTGCCACTACGGGGTCGCCGCTTTGAAACGATAGAGACCATCAAACAAAATTTGCTGAAGGAGCTGAAGGCGATACCTTCGGCGGCCTATGAGCGGTGGATGGAGGATTGGGTTAAACGTTGGCATATCTGTATTGCACTCGATGGAGCCTACTTTGAAGGTGACAAAATAAATATTGATGAATAAATAACAATTTATATGTTTGTTTTTTTTTTTACAATTTCCGGGTACTTTTTGTACGTAATATATATATATATGTATGAAAATACATAACGCCAGTTATACTATTTTATTTATATGCATCCAACTCGAAGGACCAAACAAATGTGTAATCTCAGTAATCTCTACATAGCCTCGACAATGGCCATACATCTTGAGCTTTTGCACTTTTTAACGTGATATGGTGAATTTTGTTTAAATCAGTTAATGAACTAATTACGTGCATCCGGTTCGAAGGACCAAACATCCGGCTCGAAGGACCAAAAAATGTGCGACGAAATCCCGAGTGTACGATAGAAATACATAGGCGGAATATTTGATTTGCCCCGGTATTTCCGGCGCGTCGTCCAGAATTCCTATATTTACACATCATCGCGGTCGGCGGGCGATCGGACCCCGGGCGCCGCACGATTTGTCGTGGACCGCGGGGAGTCCGGGCGGCACGCGAGAGGCGCCGCGCCCCCGCCGTTCACGGGGCGCGTAATTGCCGGCCACCCCCATAACTTCGGTCGATCACTTCCGTTAGACACCTCTCTTTGATTGGCAATAATAAATTCCCGGCCGGGGGCCTCCAAGGCGGCGACTCCGCGGGGAACTCTATATTGAACTCCGTCGGCCCGTTTAATCCGCGGGATCGAGGCCGCTGTGACGCTGTCTTTGCGGATATATATTACAAATGGAACACGCTGATTTGCCATGATGGATTGTTATACGGGGCGTTATACACATTGTTCTACTGTAGAGAACACGCCACTTGATTACACCGCTCGATGGTAACAATTGATGACGAAGAGGTACAGGACTTGATCAACAAGTTGACGCATATTTAAATTGATAGGATTCTTTTGGATTGTCTCTGATACCAAAATTCAATTGCTGGTGAGTATTATCATTGTGGTAGAACAGTACGTCTTTTTGTAAATCGACCTTCTCTATAAGTTTCAGTTGAACATTATATAGCGATATCACACTATTCAACGTATTGCATAATTACGTACAAAGAGTACCCGCAAATTTGGATTTAAATGAACCACGTAAAAGGTATCGGTAAAATGTTTTTTCTTCAGCTTGGTAGCCCCTTCCTTAATTACCAAGCCTGTTTAGTGCGCGATCTGTCACTCAGTTTACAGCAGCTGTTAGTAATAGACGACCTCAAGTGTGCTCGGCGAATTGTACAATGGAAAAAATAGTGGAACAACGCGTTTGTTTTGTGTCGCAAACGAAATTTCGTGTGCCGATTCATTGAAAATGTTAAATGAGGCCTTTGGTAATTCGTGTATGTTCAAAACACAGGCTTACGAGTGGCATAAGGAGTTCAAAGCGGGCCGTGAAATCGTCGAAGATTTGCCTCACTCCGGTCGACCATCGACCTCTACGACATCCGATAACATCGACAAAATGAAAACATTAGTGCTTGAAAATCGCCACATGAGTTGGCTGAAGAGTGCGACATATCGACAATGTCAGCTCATTTTTGGATATTTTGGGCATGAAACGCGTCGCTGCGAGACTGTTTCCGAAAGAGCTGAATGTTCTTAAAAAAGAGCATCGGAAGCAGGTTGCTCTTGACATGGTTTCCAGAGCCGATAGTGAACCAAACTTCGTGAAACGCATCATACCTGAAGACGAAACAAGTCGTCAATCATCGGAATGGCGCTATGATGAGCCGAAACCCAAAAAACCGCGCCAAAGTCAGTAAAGTGAAGGTGATGCTGACGTTTTTTTTTTTTAATTATCAAGGCGTGGTACTTTCCGAATTTCTTCCGGAAGGACAGACGGTTACTAAGGAGGAAAATCTTGGCATTTTGAGGCATTTGCGAGAAAGTATCCGTCGGAAACGGCCGGAATTGTGGAAGGAAAATTCTTGGATTTTGCACGACAACAACGCGCCATCTCACAGAGCTGATTGTGACCGAATATAAGGCCAACAACGCAATAAATACGATCGACCAACCACCGTATTCACCGGATATGGCTCCGTGTGATTTTTTTATTTCCAAAACTAAAATTGCCACTACGGGGTTGCCGCTTTGAAACGATAGCGGCCATCAAACAAAATTTGCTGAAGGAGCTGAAGGCGATACCTTCGGCGGCCTATGAGCGGTGTATGGAGGATTGGTTAAACGTTGGCATAGCTGTATTGCACTCTATGGAGCCTACTTTGAAGGGAACAAATAAATTTTGATGAATAAATAACAATTTATGTGCCTTTTTTTACAATTTCCGGGTACCTTTTGTACGTAGTAGTATACGAGGTTGTACAACAGCATCAACTGACACAGGGCGACTGCAATCAAATCAAATTGATGCTCCAACTATTAACATTAGGTACACTTTAATAAACATTTTTAATATTTTGTACAATTTTTAAAAACTGCGTTGATCTTGTATTATGCAGAGTAAGCATATGCAAATAACCCTACTTATTAACAGTGCAATGATTTCGCTCAGTGTACACCTGTTATTTGTTATTGTTATTAATTCTTGAATATATCTTCGGCGACTGTTAAATCCGGACGCCTTTGAATGCGTCGGCGTTGCCTCCAATAAAAAATAAAAGAAAAAAAGACAGCGTCCGAACAGAGCCGATATTACCATAGGCATATAAATAGCCATAAAACGATGGAAAAAACAAAACCCGATTCCCACAAAATTTAAATTGAATGCCGCATATTATATAGAATATTCCGGAGCGGCATTCTGAGGTGTCGTTCTGGATATATATATATGCGCTAGTCTCGGATTCCTCGGGGCCGGGGCACTTATCTTTTGCGGCCATTAACGAAAACGAGAGTTAACCTGAAATACAATGACAGTTTTCGTTCTTTCCGAAAACATAACACGCCGATATAATACCCCAATAAATAATAATGCGGACACGCGGCCAGGGACGGACTCGCCGTTTCGCTCCTCGTGGGCAGCGACACTTTTTGGCACAAAACGTTATTAGAATCATAGAGATTCAGTTTAATCTTTTATAATTTCAGTTACCGTAATGTTTCATTGTGTTCTTTATTATTTTTACGTATGATGACGTCATCTTTCTATAATTCCCCCGAATTATTTAAATATTTCGATACTTAAAATGTGGCAAACATGATAAACTAATTAAATGGAATATTTTGCTGGATTGTAATGCACCTGATGAAATTAACAGCTGCATTTCTTTTTGCAACCTTGACGCGACACAGACAATGGTCACCACTCTTCGATTTAGTCGTGACCATTAGCAAGGCTTGTTACCGGTGTGCATTATAATAATTATTAGCTGTATTTGACACTGTAAAAATAACCGTTATTATAATCTGCTCTTCGTGGTTTATCTATCGCAATATTCAGACTTTTTTAGTCCCTAGTGATAGCGAGGATTTTAGAGAGCTATGTAAGGCCTTTATTTCAGCAAATTTTCGGTTACATAAGCCTTTAAAAGACTGTTCCAGCTGTTATTTTAAATTCTTATACACAATCAAGCTATTATAGTAGAAACAGTTATAAGGAAATATACATTTAAAAAAATATATGTACACTTCGTATAAGTGCGTTTTGTACAAGTTAATTTTGGGCAAACAAAAGGAGAAATATTAACTACTTTTAAAGAACACATAGCTCTCGTAAAATATGGCAGAACAGAGAAGTCCGGAAAGTGGGCTTTGCCTATGACTAAATCCGCCACTGTATTTTTTTTTTTCGCCTCCGCTTACAACCTTTGCCTTAGCCGGCCTGTTTATTGTTATTGCCGATTCGTGTTCGCCGGAAAGGCACCCCGATAAAAAATATCTAACGAGTTTTTTGGCGGGCATCGGAAACGTCTTGCCGAGAGGATAATTAAATTTTCGGGCGATTCGGAATTCCGGAAGATAGAAATGAAGATTTAGGTTGTCTCAGTTTTTATGTTAAGTACAAAATTAAATTAAAGATCACTCAGAAACCACACGAAATTTAAAAAGATTGACATGTAATTTATCTCAAAATAATTCCGTCAAAGTCGTCAGTACCGTTATATACAGGGCTAGCCAAAGGTATGTCATCTAGAAATAAATTCAGAAGCTTTTTCTATTTTACTATATTTCGAGTAAGCTACATGTTTTTGAATCTAGTTAAGATTGATCTTTTTTGTTTGCCTAGTATACCTTGATGTTTACCAAAGCCATGTCATTACTTTTTTTAAAGATTTTGCCTAAACCGCTGTGAATTTTGATTCGTAAAGGGCCATATTGTACAATTTTGAAGAATGTTGTGAAACATATCGCACAATTTATGTTATAAGTACTACTATCTATACAGTGAAGGCGTAAACTCGATAAAAATTAAAGAATTTCTTTTTAGAACAACGCTCGGACATACCAATTAAATTTTTCATTTGCCGACATTTTGACGTACTTCATTTGTTTTTTTTTTAATAAGAACTGTAAAAGATGTGACGTCATCGATATTTTTTAATGACAACATAGGGCTTATGATACATCATTTGAGAGTTCTTATTTCACGCAATATGCTCCTATAAATTGGTGCGATTCTATCAAACCATTTTAAAATGGCACCGATCAAATGTTAAAATTTCATAAAAAAAAGATGGAAAGTTCATTTAAAAAATCACTCGGGCACAAGAGGTTCTACAGCTATTTGACATAACATACCCTTAACAGTTCTCCAGAATTGCAGAAATTGAGAATAAATAGTATTTATTCGTTTAAAAATTAATTATTTAAATTAATATTTAAACGAAGATACAAAATTAAAAAATACTCGCTGAAATGATACGTAACATGGTTACGAGCCGAGCAAATTGCTGTAGAACCTCTTATGTGACTGATTTTTTAAATAATCTTTCCTTCGTTTTTAATCGACGATGACGTCATATCTTTGACAGCTGTACGTCAAAAACAAAATGAAGTACGTCAAAGTATCGGCAAATGAAAAATTTAATTGACGTGTCCGAGCGTTTTTCTAAAAAAATCCTTTAGTTTTTATCGAATTTATGCGCGACTTTATACGCCCTCGCTGTATATGTAGGTATATGTGTTGGAGTCAGATGGCGAATTCGGCCCGTGGCCGATATAATTGGACATATCGCCATATGTCCATACTAGACATGCCAGATGCCTAAACAGTGATACAATTCGGCATCTGGATAACATGATTTGGACACATCCCAAAATGCCTATATACGTCATAAGCCGATGCCGAACCAAACAAAAGTTCTTAAAGATTATTTTAAATTAAATAAATAAAGTATTATAGAGTTAACGTAACATTTATTTTATTATTTATTGCGACAAGAAGTAGTTGAATGATATTTACTGTTACATTTTATCTTATTTATTACACATTTGCATTTTTTGTCACCACACTGTTTACGACAGTTGTACCGTACAAAAACCTGTGAAGAATTAGATTATTTTGCTGCAGTTGTTCGCAAACTGAATTTTATATGAATAGGTACATCTGACGATGTCAGTGTATTCGTTTGGGAAGGCTGTAAAAGAAAAAATAATATTAAAAACATTTATAAATCAAATTATATTAACTACAACCTGAAATTCATTCCTTGCATATAGTTTTTCCAAAACGCCAATTGATGTACCAAGTTGATACAAACCAATTGCCATTGCCATAATACCGTATTGAAGCAACGTCATCGTTCTTACGTTTCGAAATAAGGTTTTCTTTTTCACCTACATATCTTTATAATTTCAAATCTATTTAGACGTACCTATATAATTTTGGCAACTTAGTTTTTCATTGAATTCTTTCTTTCTCATGCTATTCTTTAAGTGATTTAAAATATTTGAATATTGCTCGATAGTCAATACGGTGGTAAAATTATTACCACTATTTTTTCCAATCAACGTAATAAGTTTTTCTTCAAAAAATATGCTGGTCAACTAAATTTCTATCAGTCTCCATAGTTAAAATAAATTATTTATTTACTAATTTTGTATTTACCATACAAAAACCACTAACAAACTGCACGTGAGCACTTTACAAAAGTAATTTGAGGTTAAGTTGTTTATTTGTGATTCGATCGGTAACGGCGTATTATAGACATGGGCACTTCGCGACATGGCTAAATTAAGTTAGTCAGATGCCGAATTTCGGCATATGACATGTCTAGTATGGACATATGGCGACATGTCCAATTATATCGGCCACGGGCCGAATTCGTCATCTGACTCCAACATATGTATTAAAAAGACTCCAGTTGTCCACCCCAAAACTTAACCTAAATAAAATTTGGTTCGGAACTTTCGGACAGCCTGAGTTCTGTGATAGTACCGAGCGGTTGAAATTCATTTTCTTGCGTAATAAGGTGGTACCACTGTCAGATGGAGCGCGTTTCAAGTCGACAATGGCAATTAGCTACCTGCCAGCGAGAGGACAAACTACCGTCGGCGTACCGAAAGTCATAAATAAATATGAAACGGAACCTTCGATATCTCGGAGTCATTAAAGGCAGCGACGGGATAATGAGGTCAAATAATAAACAATATAATAAGGTAATAAATCGCGACTTAACTACAAATCATTTCCATATTCGCTAGTAGTTCGGATATATTTATTGTGGTTTATTTAAATACGCCCGATGAATTATACATCCTTGTGGTGGAAAACGTTGCGCAGGTTTCCTAAAGGCGACTACCATTCGCGATGGCAATTTGTATGGACTTACGAGGATGTTATAATAAGCTCAGAGCTACCTGCGTCCGTATAAAATCTACTTATATAAAATTATTGAATACGTATTAAAATTGTTTCTACATAATGTAAGTCGTAGGTCCGTTAAGCTAAAGTACTCTATTTCCATTTTAAATTGGAAATAGGTAGAAAAAAAGCAAGGTTGTCAGATATATTTTCTAAAATTGCTAAGCTCACTATACAAGTATACTTCATACTTCAGTAAACTGTTAGTTCGTGACGTTCTTAGAAAGCTAGTTTGGAAATATTTATAAAAAAATACATAGATATAAATGTATTAGTTAGCATTAAAATAAAGCGTTTAAAATTGCTGGAAAAAATAATTATAAAATAAAACAACAATATATATTACTATACTTAAGAAAATTTTGAAGAGCCGGCAACGGCGGCTCAGGCGGCTGGCCGCACAGAGTAAAACCACTGGCGGTAACACCGGTCAACGAGACTATTAGACTACTTTGCATTTAATACATTGCTAATACTTCTTCGATCCACTGTGCCATAAAATTTTTTCGACGTCGTTAAAATGATTTACGACTTTAGGCACTCAACTTGTTTAAGACGCCAGTGACGTGTATTTCATTTAGGTTTATTAACACAGACAATTTTTTGAGATTGTCTGGCTAAATGAGCATTATTTACTGCAAATTATATTACAAATATTAAGAGTTTTGTATGCAGGCTAATTTTAATCTCCTATATTGATTTGAATGAAAACAATTATTTCACAATTTTTGAATTTATAAAAGATATATGCACGCCCATGGAATCATAAAGTTGCACCGCTTTTTTGCCCCAGGCGTATTTATCATTTTCAATTAAAATTAGAAGCACTATAGAATGAGAATGATTTCCATTCACTGTTCACAAGGAGCCTGCTCCCTTGGACACCTTACGAGGTGTGTAAATTAAGTAATGAGACTGTTCAAGTACAAGTTTGAACTTGTTAAGAGTCATTTGTTTGTTATTTATGACTATTTTCGGAAACCGGTTATTTATAGTGCGTTTTAAAAATGAGTGACATTAATTTTGAGCAACGGTGTGCTATCAGGTTTTGCTTCAGACTTGGACACAGCGCAACGGATACTTTTGCAAAACTTTAACACGACTACGGAGACAGTGTTTTTTCAAGAGACCAGGTTTTTCGGTGGTTTAAGGCATTCTCAGAAGGAAGAGAGTCAATTGAAGATGAACCTCGCAGCGGAAGGCCTTTATCTTCAAGAACCGAGAAAATGTGTATAGACTACGGGATCTTGTGCGTTCATATCGTCGGTTGACGACAAGAATTATCGGGGAAGAGTTAAATTTGAATCGCACCACTGTTCGTCAGATTTTGACAAACGATTAGGGGATGAGAAAAACCTGCGCAAAAATGGTTCCAAAAAACCTTTCGCAGGAACAAAAGGACATCAAGAGAGAAAGGTGTCTTGACTTTTTGGAATCCCCATTTATGTAAATGATCCCCATTTTATGGAACGCGTCATTACTGGTGATGAGACTTGGGTGTTTGAGTACGACCCGGAAATCAAGTGCAAAAGCATGGAATGGGACACTTCAAGCTCTCCAAAACCCAAAAAAGCAAGAATCAGTGCGTCGATCAAGTCATGCTCATTTGCTTTTTTGATAGACAGCGAATTGTCCACAAAGAGTTGGTGCCTCCAGGCCAAACAGTAAATCAACACTTTTACAGAGAGGTTCTTGAAAAACTTCGAAAAAGGGTCATGCGTGTGAGACCAAACATCAAGAACAACTGGATGTTGCATCACGACAATGCGCCTTATCACACAGCTATTTCAGTAAACGAGTTTTTAGCCAGTAAAACATTCATGTGGCTCCTCAGCCATCTCATTCGCCTGACTTGAGTCCTTGCGACTTTTTTCTCTTCCCGAGATTGAAAAATCATCTCAAGGGACGTCATTTCGGGACCATATAAAACATAGGCTGTAACCGACCAACTAAAGACTATTCCAGTATAAGAGTTCCAGCACTGCTATGAGGAGTGGAAGAACCGTCTCCAGCGCTGTGTGGATTCCCAAGGAAGTTATATTGAAGGAAACAATACTGAATTGTAATTCGAATAAAAAATAAAAAAAGTAAAAAAAAGGCTCATTCGCTTTACCACTGGTGAGACCTAATAAGGTCGAAATCCGGGTCTGTTTTTTTCTGTGATTTGATTTGAATTATTTTCATTCTAAGAGAAAACGCTTCCAACGACACTTTAACACAGGTCGTGAAGAATGTTGCTTTTTTTGAAACATCAATATGAATTTTGATGCCTTTATAACAGGTTGGTGGTAGGTAAAATTAATTTTTAGTTGTTCTATTGTACTAAAAGCTTTAGAACACGCTGATATAAATCCTTGCTGGCATATGTGTATAGTTAAGACTCGTGCCAAATTTTAATAGACCCGATCGAACACGTGTAAGCTGTCTTAACGGTCGCACTACATCGATCAAATTCGATGGGCGATCTCCGTGGAATTTTATAAGCGAGAACGCTTAAAAAATCTGACACTGCGCTAAACTAAAACCGTTTATTTTCATTTCTAATAAAACGCCTGACAACGTTTAACACATTATACACAATCAATACATGTAAATATATGCAAATACATTTCCGTTGAACAAATAAATTGGCAGTTGTTTTAAAATGATAGCGTGTTTATTCAATCTTTTTTTCTACTTGGAAAGCGAAAATATTTTCATATTGGGGCGTGATGCGATTCGAAATATGTGGGTTTTTGAATACGGATCGAGTTTAACGAAAGCTGAAAGCTGTATTTTGCATGTCGAGGATTTAAAAAAAAAATAATCATAATAAAATGTAAGAAATTTTGTGGAACAGTTTTTTTCAGATCCAAATCAGAAGTTTCATCGTATACATACTTTAGCTTTTACTTTAAATTTTCATCACCTGTAATCTTTATTTTGTAAACATTTGATTTATTGGGATCTTGAAGGGTATTAACCGGATTCTATAAATATACTAAACTTAACTGCTAGTATTAAGTTTGATACATTTTTATGACCCTTGGATTCATCTCTTAACACCCCAGAAGTCTCCAACAAAATGGTTAAAAAAAATCAAAACCTTATTTTTAACTTATGTTGACTTAAGAGAAGAGACCTCATAGATTTTATCATTTGAGGGGTATAGATGCAAAACTCACATTATCCACTTTTTAAAAATTTTCAGGAAGAAGGAATAACTGATTTCTCACTTTTCAAGTGACTTAAGGCACTGAAATTTTTTTATGTATTAGAATTTTAAGTTTGCTTCTCAATTGGTGAAAGAACAGCACAACAATATTTTACTCCAAGAAAGTGAAAATTTGGATAATGTGGGTTTTGATACAACTTCTTGGATAATGGTAGTTTTGCTCCAATTATTATTATTCTACATTAATATTATTCTACATAATAATATTTTTGACACTAAAATTTATGAAGTTAAGCTAAGAAAAGGAACTTGGAAACAAAATCAATGGTATATCAATGAAATTTTTATGTAAAATGGTAGTTCATAATGAAAACAAAAAGCTGCACAAAATACTTAGAATACGGTTTTATTATTATCATTGACTGATGAAGTGACATATTTTTATAACGAACCTAAAATCGCAAAGTACAAAAAAATGTTGATAGTATAAACTTCTAACATTCTCACATTCTCCTTAGGAAAATGTGGGTTTTGAAATAATTTACAGATTCCACAATTTAAAATAAATACGACCGTTTTTCTTTTTTTTTTTTGCAGCGGTGACACGACGCCGACAACGGCCGCCGCTATTTATTCTTCATTTCGGCGCAATAGAAAACAAGATATGTACAATTATTCGAAAAGGTAGATTGATGATATAAAGTCAGACTTTAAAAAACTTAAGTAAACAAAATAATTTTGAACAAAAACTAAATATCGAGTACAAATGTTTTAACATTACTATTTTCTCTTTTTAATTAATAGTACAGTAAATAAGCTGAAAATAGGTACTGTAAAATCTGGAAAATTCTTAATTTCCATTTTCCAATTTAAAATCTTAAAAAATTCAAAATTTCACCTCGAAATCGTTTCTCGGGGGTTTTCGGGGTCGCTGGTCAAGAATCTTAAGTTCAATTACAAAAATTTAAACTATCTATTGCAATGGAACAATATAATTCCACTTTCAAGTTTTCGATAGCTAATTCGTTTGTAAGCTGTAGGGTTTTACTTTTAAGTATGAGATTTTCGACGTGAAAAAAAATCAATATTAATGTTTCAAAATTCCCTATTCATCTGTTAACCATCCTCTACAGTTGGTACTTTGAAATTCCCTCTTCATCTGTTTACTTTCCGCTGCAGTCGGTAACGTAGTTCTTGCTTATGAAAGGGGAGCTATATGCATACTTGCAACTACTTTTATACTTTCCCGCGGTATTATAGAATGCCTTTTTCCATTTCAATCTAGAGGGCCGGGGTTCAAATCCCAGCTCCGACCACTTTGGCACCTCTATGGTTTTTTTTTCATATGTGCCTATCACTGTAAAGTAACTCCTCGTCAGTATGGTGTAATGCTTACCGTGCCATCTGAGAGTAAAAGAAACGGTGCCTGGTTCTGCGGTGTAATGCGTACCGTGCCGTCGGAACAGTAAGAATCAACGGTGCCTCGAAATATTAGTTCCCGAGTATACAGATTTATATGGTGAAACTTTAAATTTTTTCATCTGTCACTTCTAGGGGTGGTTTTAATGGGGTGCAACCACCCCCACGCGATTTTTGATTCGTAATCAGCGACCCCGAAAACCCCCGAGAGATGATTCCGAGGTGAAATTTTGGATTTTTAAAATTTTTTATTACTTTTATTATTGGGGATCCTTTAGGGGTGGGAAAACTACTCTAATTTTTTTATTTTTCATAGCAAGGCAGATGTTAGTGGTGATGAATGTCCTGAAGGTCTAAAGAATACGTACAAAGCTGCTTATCAACTTTTCCACATTTTCCGGCTTATTAAGACTATAAATACATTGCAGTTGAGCAATGAATTTGTAACCATAATTTGTTAAAACAAATCTCTATGATTATTTCTTTTACAGATGATCTAAACGCTGAAAAAGTGCTCGAATTAATTATTTCATGGATCTTCTACAATTTTATTTGAAACGCATATGATCGGGGCCTATAACCCTGTAACTTTTCCGTTCTATTTTATTATTCTGGAATATTCGACCGAAATAACAACTGTTTACCTTCCCCCGGCTCGTCCGCCCTTCCGGAATTTCTGTCCCATTTTTCTCGTTTTTACTGCATAACTCGTAAATCCCGTTTTACGGCCGCGGATTAAACTTTTTCGAGGAAAGTTTTAAAGAGCTAATCGTGAGGTTAATGACGAAGGTGAACACTAAAACTCAGACTGGTAATATACATAAGCCGTATGTTTGGATTTGGCGCGTGTTCCTTACGTAAATAATTGGCTTCTGGCGGAGATGAGTGTTGTGTTAAACCTTTATTGGACCGCGCTCTGTAACAGCCACCTTCAACCGACGGCAATAACACAAGAAGGGCTGGCTGTTTACGTTGTACAGGGTGACTCAGTTAAAATGGAAAAAGGTGAAGCAATCATATCTTGTCTGTGGGTAGTCTGTTTCTTGAGCAGTTGGCTACGACTCCGCAGTTGGCGTTGAATGTCTGTACATTAGACTGTATCAAAAAAATCGACTATTTTTTTTACATTACTCTGAAAATATTTTTCACGATGTCGAAAAGATGAGCCTGTGAAAACATCAGCTCTTAATTTTAATATTAAGAGGTGACTCATCGCGATTTTCCATTTCCCATTTAATTAACATGAGAAAAATTGTTTTTCAAGCTTTGTAATTTTGTAACTCTTCAACCGATTATCAGACTGATAAGACGAAGTCCTTACATATTCTTGTAAGGAATTGAACGCACTACAAAAAACCGTCTCTTATGATTTTTTGATAAATCTAGTCTTTCAAAAGTTATTTAAGGTTAAAGTTGGACACCAGAATTTTTGAGGTATTTTCACTTTTTTTGGTGAATCTATCAAACTAATTTTTTTTTAATTTTTGCCTTAAATTATCTTTTTCAGTCTTTTGAATTTCTGAGAATATCCTCAGTCCATTTGATCGGTAGTTTTGTCCAAAAATCCTTGATTTAGACGCGTTTGTATCCATACTGAATATTATGAGTTCATCAATTTTGGTGATTGTATTTCAATAATTAAATAGTTTAAAAAAATATTTTTAAGCAAAAACAATTTATAATTATGATTTTAACTTAGATTTAGATATAATTAATGTAGAAAAGAAAATTATAGATAAGAAATATCAAGTTTGCTAATAAAAATTAATATTTAAAATGTTCATATCAAAGAAAAGCGTCTAAATCAAGGATTTTTGGACAAAACTACCGATCAAATGGACTGAGGATACCATCAGAATTTCAAGAAGACTCTGAAAAAGATAATTTAAGGCAAAAATTTTGCAATTAGTTTGATAGATTCACCAAAAAAAGTGTAAATCCCTCAAAAAAATTCTGGTGAGTCCAACTTTTAACCTTAAATAACTTTTGAAAGACTAGATTTATCAAAAAAAATTATAAGAGACGGTTTTTGTAGTGCGTTCAATTCCCTACAAGAATATGTCTTCGTCTTATTAGTCTGATAATCTGTTGAAGAGTTAAAAAATTCCAAAACTTGAAACATTTTTTTACCCATGTTAATTAAATGGGAAATGGAAAATCGCGAGTCACCTCTTAATATTAAAATTAAGAACTGATATTTTCACAGGCTCTTTTTTCCGACATCCTGAACAATATTTTCAGAGTAATTTAAAAAAAAGTGTCGATTTTTTTGATACAGTTTACTGTACATACATACGAGGTAAGTTAAGTATTAAGTAATAAGACCGATTTTTATTTATTTTTTTTCGAATAGAATTACAATTCAGTATTGTTTCCTTCAAAATAACTTCCTTGGGAAGCCACACAGCGCTGGAGACGGTTCTTCCATTCATCATAGTAGTGCTGGAACTCATATACTGGAAGAGTCTTCAGTCCCAAAATGACATCCCTTGAGGTGATTTTTTAATTTCGGGAAGAGAAAAAAGTGACAAACCCAAGTCAGGCGAATAAGGAGGCTGAGGAGCCACAAGAATGTTTCTACTGGCTAAAAACTCGTTTACTGAAATGGCCGTGTGATAAGGCACATTGTCGTGATGCAACATCCAGTTGTTCTTGATGTTTGGTCTCACACGCATGACCCTTTTCGAAGTTTTTCAAGAACATCTCTGTAAAAGTGTTGATTTACTATTTGGCCTGGAGGCACAAACTCTTTGTGAACGATTCCCTGGCTATCAAAAAAGTAAATCAGCATGAATTTGATCTTCGACTATCTCATTCTTGCTTTTTTTGGGTCTTGGAGAGATTGAAGTGTGCCATTCCATGCTTTGGCGCTCATCACCAGTAGTGACACGTTCCATAAAATGGGGATCATTTTCAATCGATTCCAAAAAGACACCTTTCTCTCCTGATGCCCTTTTGTTCTTGTGAAAGGTTTTTTGGAACCATTTTTGCGCAGAATTTTCTCATACCCATGTCGTTAGTTAAAATCTGATGAGCAGTGGTGTGATTAAAATTTACAGTTACAAAAAAATTCAGGGGATTAACAACTCTGCCCCAAGTGCTCATTAATGTTTTCTAGTCTGTGAAAAGAAGAATGAGGACATGTTTGGGAGTAAAAGGTGAACATGCCACTCATTTAGTTTAAACTCATAGTAGGAATTTCATTAATGTGGCAACAGCGACAAACGGTGGCATGCCTCGTCAAAAATACCTTCTAGTTCAGTCATCGACCGACCACCAAGACATAATTTAATTATTTTGACCTCTTCGGCAACCCATTAAACATCTATTTTTATATTTAATGTCTTATGCTCCATAAGTCATGTATTATGCTCCACTAGCGCGCTCGCGATTGGTTTATCCCTCACTCGCATATTTAGTTCGTTCGTAGTTTACCTGAGAGAGAAGTTCGCTTATTAATTCCCCTCGATCGTATAATATACGCGTGAGAATTTATGCGACTATTCGTTCGCCCGCGTATATACCGTGAAAATGACGTTCGTTTCCGCGCCTACTAAAGCGTCTAGGAAGACGACGAAAAGCCGAGGCACCGGTGGAAATTTAAGCGCTCCGCGGAACCGCGCTAGGTGTAATTTCACGCTTAGCAACGTAGCTACATGATTGGATAACAACACATGTGTAATTTCTGTGGATGCGAAATAATTAAGCAAGTTCGTCCTGCGAGCCGAGCAGGAAGGTCGGATTTCGTCTGCGACACGTAAGCAATTTGTTGCAGGCGCTTACACGACGCTGTTCCGTGCGACTGGGCTCATCGCTAATTGGCTTTCCACCACATGTTATAATCCGACACGAAGCATAATTGTGCACTGATAAAGGCTTTTGTTCGCCTCTGCTGCTCGCTCTAGCTGGCCGGGATGCACGTCTGATACTGTTTCTTTGTCTATTTCGTTCCTCTCTAGTCCTAAGGAAACTAAGGCGAAAATATTTTCATATTGGGGCGTGATGCGATTCGAAATATTTGGGTTTTTGAATGCGGATCGAGTTTAATGAAAGCTGAAAGCTGTATTTTGCATGTCTTTTTTCAGATCAGAATCACAAGTTTCATCTTATACATAGCTTTTACTTTAAATTTTCATCACCTGTAATCTTTATTTTGTAAACATTTGAGATATTGGGAGCTTGAAGGGTATTTACCGGATTCTATAAATATACGAAACTAAACTGTTAGTATTAAGTTTGCAACATTTTTTTATTACCACTTACTTTACCATTAAACCACTGTCACTTGTAGGAATGTCATGAAATTTTGTAACATATTGGTTGAAGGTTGGTACTATCTAAAAATCATTGGATTTGTCAATTGTAGCTCCATCTATATACCATCCTACGAACATATTGAGTGATGTAGTACACCTCAGGTCTCATCCTAACGCAAGTCCATTGAGCAATGTTGCCAGATCAATTGCAACTTCTATTTTAACAGTGAGGAACCATCAAAGGATAGCGTTAGCCTTAAACACTGGCAGAAAGATAAAAGTAAGAGTTTGTTTTTCAGAACGAGGAGAACCAGTCCTAAAATGTGTATTTTCCAAACAAACCGTTTTTGGGTCATTAGTACTGACCCTTTGAAGGGTACGTCACTGTTAAAGTGGAAGAAATTGGATCTTTCACCGACTTCCCGTTTTGAGAACAGATTGACTACTGTAACTCCTGACTTTGGACTTGTGGTTAGTTAGTATCCGATAAGTTCATTTGGTTTATTTATACCACTTTTTCCGCTTGGCGTACTTGTTTCCACAGTTAATATCAGTTAAGGTTGGAAAACCCTAGTTTTGATCGTTTTTTCTGACTTTCGAGGTCACTGCTCCTTTTTCCCTGCGACTTTTTCTTATTTCCACTCATGAAAAGGGGCATGAAAGGACATCGATTGGACAACATCGAAGAGGTCAAAAAATTAGGGAGGAGCCGTCAGCCATTTGTAAAGATGACTACAAAAAATGTTTCGAACAGTGGGACAAATGTATTAGTGTAATGGAGAGTATTTTGAAGGGGATAAGGTTGTTTTGCAAAAATTTGAAAATATATAGCTTAAATAAATAATTCCGGTTATTTTTTGGGTACCCCTTCGTATGGTTGGCGAAACTCGTTGGGTCCCTCCAAAACAAAATATACCTCGTCCCATGCATATCGAGGTCCCCGTGACCCGACGAGCGTCCATCATGCACCGCCAGCTAGACGAGAGAGCGCAGTATCGATTGGCAAAGTTGATAATGTCGTAATGTCTCGCATTCACGTTGCGGAAGTACGAATTTATAGAGGCGTTGTGTAGCTAAATTGAGTTTGAATTCGATATGAATAGCGGAGCATGTGAGGTTGAACGCCCGTCCGTCCGGCTCGCTAATGACAATTGGCTACCGTGAAAGGGTTGTTCCATCCACCCTGCCAGCCATAATGGAATCGCGCATTTACATTTACCACTCTCTCAGATACATTCTGGCGCTGGATCGAACCGTTGTCTTCCGTCCGTTTGAATCGCATATCGAATTAGGTGCTCGTCCAGTCGATGTACCGTCCAATGGATACGTCGATGCATCAGTTTGCACTCTGGGTTCGAAGCTATGAAGACTCCTAAATATGAGATACTCAAGTAAATGTTAGTTGGACTATAAAAAATAACTCAACTAGCACAAATTGTAGCGTTGGTATAATATAACACTTTTGCGCTGTACTTAGAGAGTTGTATGTTGGCATAACAGCCACAGCCGACTTTAAACAAGCCACGAAGTAAATGTGGCAACGCCGCGCCACAGCTAACTTGGAATCCGGCCACGACGATTTCGGCGCGCCTTTGCCGAGGCGTTTGAAGTAGATCAAATTTATTTTCTACATAATACTAGGTATATTTACTTTTAAAATACGTCATATATTGTTTTCTCTGCTTGGTCAATTAAATATAACAATATTGTATGCAAAAATCACACGGGAATCTACATAAAAACATGCGATATTCAATTGTTCAGCAAAACCAACGGGAAGGTGCAGAGCTAACACAAGCCCTTTAATAATATGAAATATTTATTACATATTGCTTACCTAATCAATGTACGTAGGACTATCGTGTAGAAAAGAAATGATAAATGATATCTCATATTATTAAATTGACACGCGTATTTTTTGCCAGGAAAATCGTTTTTTCAGATCGCTTATTACATGTTTTTGAATGAGATTTTAATCTGGTTTGTTCTAGAGCTTTATTGTTTTGAATTTTTACGTAGTTATTTAAAAAGAATCTTTGGAAAAATTGAACAAATAATTCTTAAAATGTGATCTATATTATTTCCACAAATACATGTGTTTAAGAATTCCAAATAAAAGCTATCTGACCTTATACCTCCTAAAGCTAAATGGCTAAGGAAGTTTTTTTTGATTTTCAATTTTAAGAAATTCTTTTTCCAAGTCGTTGTTAATGATATATTCTAATATAGCGTACATATGGAAAAAAATTATTGTCACCTTGGTTGTAGGTATGGACAGAACACCTCGATGCAAACAATCAAAATATTGATTCCCAATGAAGTTTCCCTTATTTTCAACAATATGTGAAAGGCAAATATTACATGAAATTTTTTTTAGTTAAAATATGAGATGCATATCCATAAATGTAAATTTTCACTGCATCATCAACATCGCAATCTGCTAAATATGAGGAAGAAAATATTTAAAAAATGTGTAAATTTTGTTGTAATATGGACAACATCCCACCAATTTTTAATAATCTCCAAAAAAATCAGCAATATCATTATAACTAAAATCTTTCATGGCTGCTATTGTTGAATGAGGAAAAACGTTATCCACCAAGAAAACCTTCTGTCTCTCAAGATTTATAGGAAAAACGGTTTTAAAATTTAATTTGTAAGCCTTTTTTCACAACAAGGTCTTTTTCTTTACATCACGAATGTCTTTAAATTTCCCATACTTAACCTCAAAGCTGTTGACGGTGTCCATTCTTTTCTGGGAATAGCTTTGAGCCATTTCTGCATTAATCCATCCTCATTGGGGAATCCAAAAACACTTTTTAACCCTCAGTTTTTCTAGAAGAATCGTAATTCGCAACGGAATGCAACAACGTTTTGGCATGTTTGTTTACGAATGAAATAAAACACGGAAAACACACAAAAAAACGATTGTATATCGAATCTGTACTATCTACACTGCACTATCTACAGATACTACACTTCAATTTATAATCGTCTAAAGTAATTATCACGTTTAAAAATTCTATTCAACGCAAATATACAAACAATTTCTTACAGAAATACATATAACGCCATGATGTTTTATGTCGACTATCGGACACCGTTCCGGCGTTGCCATTTTCTTATAGCATGGCTTGTTTAAAGTCGGCTGTGTAACAGCCTTCAAAGCTCAAAACGTATTTGGATTGGGAATGAATTCGATTAGCTGGCCTTCACATGCAGTTTCGACCAAAACTTAGTTCCCAGTTTTATAATCAATGAGTTCAAAAATCAGTTTCAATGTGTTTGGCCACAAAAAGAAAATCTTGTAAGATACTAGTGGATGTGAAGGTGGATTACGAAAAATAATTAAATTAAAATATATAGAATATCGGTAGAATATGGTCGCTAATACTTTTTGGTGGTGCCAAAAAATTGTTATTGACTACATCCAACTCCCTCAAGCGTCGAGAACTGAAACAGCCTCCAGAACAGAACCAAACCTATTTGGATTTTGGAAAGTAATTGCTCGGTTCGTATTCATCGTGGACTTTCGGTCAGAATTTGGTATAATGTAGTTCCCAATATCCTAATCACCTATGTCAATGCACACTTGGCAGGAAAACAACAATATTTTAGGACACAAGCTGATCTGAGGTTTAGTGAACTCAGAGAAGGGCTAGTGTTCGAAAATCCAATCATTTTTTTCATTAGGCATCAAATCCAGATATCCTACATAAATTGAAACTAAATAAAATTTGACACAAAACCCTCATCAACTTTCAAATCGCCAGCAGTGCACAGATTCGCTATTTTTTTCCATTACACTCCAAATAACTATTTCGCTGTAACCTGTAACAGTAATTTTCCCATTCTTGTTGCTGGTTGCGCTACGCTCCGTTTGTTATAGATCCTGCCAGCGATTGCAGCAGTTGTTTAATAGCTCCCAGATGATAGATATTGTTCTATAATTTTTCGGTTGGAATACATGGTCTTCAATGTTGCAGGCACGCAATATTGTCTGCAGTATCGGGCTCGTAATACCTTTTCAGACTTTCCTGCGAAATAAAAAAATCAACCGCTTCGGTTTTAATGAGCTCCATTTATCCTAGGCTTCTATGTAAGCGATCATTAACTATTTGTTGCGACTTATATAGGCACATCGGGTGTTTCAATTTACCGTAGACGTAAAGAATTGGAATATCAACTAAATGGTAAATATTGATTACTATTGATTGCGTGTGATCTTGATTACTTTAAGGTGTCTCCCGAGCGTTTACAAAGATGTATAAGAAAATCTATTTTTTTGATTAATGAATATAGAATGTGCCATAATAGAAGTCTAAAGAAATGAGACAATTTTTAGACGAAAAGAATTTAAAATAAATATCAAGAAATTCTAGAAATGCTAATGGGTCTAGTGGTTCTGGATAATCTACAGATACTGAAGGATTTAGAAATATAGCGGATCAAAAATAACACAGGCCGACAAAATTAGGCCGACCCTGTAACCCAGAAGAGAGTCCAAATCTCTCAATCGGCTCTGGTTTTCGAGATATTCTAATCTAAAAGTGCAAAAACGCGATTTTGGCATATATTTGAGGTTATGTAGCATCGCCATTTTTTTTCTCAAAAAATTATAAACAACATCTTAAAGTAAGTGCCTCGCCCTTTTAAATGACGACGAGTTTACTCAAATATATTTTTTTCGCTGCGATATCGCATTTTGAAATTTTTAAGTTTGTGAATTTCTTTATAATATTATAGAGGCCGACAGCGCATCAAAAATGGAAAAATATATTCTGGTTTCTGGGTTAAAATCTTATCGGCCTGTATAATTAGAGCTTTCATATAATCATTCACGTATGTGGCTCCAAATGTTTTATAAAAACGCCTACTCCGAAATCAATATCAGTAACTTCTAAATTAAAGTGATTTATTTGGTTTCACCGCTTTCCCACAATTCGAACGGACGTTATTCACGTGACAATTGCCGTCTTGCCCATATGAATATGATCCCTTTTCCTTCCGTTTTTTTACGTTTCACACGATATATCGTTTCACATAATTTCCTGCGTCGTCAGGCTTCTCAACGCAATTATGTGCCTGCCACCAGTGTGTGTGTCTCGGTAATTGTTCTATTGCACTTCTAAGGATGTCACGCTATTAATTTAATATATGTGCGAATGAAAATGTGGTACGAAAGCGACGTAAAACAATTCCAGTTGGACGTCATCGATTATATTGTTAGCACATATTCAGGTGAAATTCAGGTGGAATATGACATCGTTTAAATGTCCACCACGGCTTCTCACGGTCGGTGGCACGGATGCGACAGGTCCAATTTTCAATGACTTTGCCGCATAGATCCGGCCTAATTTGAGCGATGGCCTGGGTTATGTTCATTTTGAAGGCATCAGTCGATTGCGACTTATTGGCATTCACCTGCGACTTCAGAAAACCCCACAAGAAAAAGTCTAGCGGGGTTAAAATGCACGATCTTGGTGGTCAATTCACGTCACCTCCGGGAGAGATAACCATACCCTCAAATCGTTCATGCAGAATGTCCATCGTGGCGTTCGCTGTGTGGCACGTAGCGCCGTAGTGCCACCGGGTGAATCTCGTGTGGGTTGGTGTCGTCCCATATACGGCAAATTTGCTTGTTAACATAGCTATTCATATAAAAATACGCCTTGTTACTAAAGATGATTTGACCGACCAAAATTGGGGTCGGTCCTCTTCCAAACGCTCCGAAGCCCAGTCAGCGAACAACCGGCGTTGTCTATGGTCATTAACTTTGAGCTCCTGGGTCAATTGGATCTTGTACGGGTGGGTGCAAGCCCAAGTCCCGACGCAAAAGTCGCCAAGTTGAAGTCTGCAAAAGGCCGAGTTCTTGTGTACGGCGAGGAATTGACTGCCTCGGGTTCTCCTGCACATTGACACGGACAAATTTTTTCTAAATTTTAGAAACTATTAAAAACGAAAAAAGGCTTTAAAGTGCGATCGAAAAAAATATATCATTCCATAAAAAATGTATATGACGTCATCACTCAAAACAGCTCTAAGGGGCTTAGAATCTCCTGGTTACGGATCTGTTTCTCACAAAATGTATTTTCAAAATCGGTAACTTAAAAATGGTCAGATTTCTTTAGATAATGGAGGAAATGTACACAAAATTGCATTTCTGTGAATGTTTGTAGGATATATCAGTTCTTAGGCACATTATGGCTATTCCGACTAGTAGAATGCTTTTATTAGAATCAGAAAATTAATGTCTCTTTGAGAATGATGGTAACAAAATAAAATGTTTTACATTTAGTTTTTTAGAATTTTATTCAGGGGGCAGAAAAATCCCCTCAGTGCCTCCCTGTACGGATGCCATCTGAGGCCATCGTCTTGCACTCCTTCGGTCCTGCCCTCTTTCGCTAGCCGACTCCGTCATGCTCAAGGAACAGCGGTTCCTCGACTTTATGTAACTTAAGTGACATACACAATCACCGGAAGTAGTTACGAAGCACTTTGCACTAATACAAACAATTAAATGCCGATTTGGTACCGGCGAAGTGCGTTGATCTTAAAAATTGCGAAAAAAAACCTATTTATTTATAGCGTTATTGTCGAGGCGTAGTCTTTTTTGCCGGCCTATCCCATTAACAGACTTTTTCTCGCGTTCTGTTACGTGAAGTATTTAAATTTACTCAAAAGTGGATAATATATCGGTTTTTCTCTCCTGCCTAGAATTAGAATATTTCATGAAAACATAAAAAGGCTTCTTAGCAGATACGCAGTCCTACTGATTGAGATTTATTTGTCTGGTGTACTGAGTGTTTTTGAAATACCTGCCCAAATTGGTATCCCCTACACATAGAACATAATGCGAACATTTTTGCGTAGAACATAATGCGTGGAGTCCGTAGAGTTGAAACCGACCGCAATTTTTTTAAATTAACAATTTGTGAAAAAAAACGTATTTTTTTCACATTTTTGCTTATATCTCCGTTTCTTGGCATATTTTATATAGCATATGCATTTAGGAAGTTGTAGCCTATTGAATTTCCAAAATTTTAAGCCTTCAACCCGAAGTCTCCAAGTGCTATTGTTAACTTGCAAATGTCTGCTAAAGTTGAAAAAGTGTTTTTTTTTCACTATTTTTTTTACTTCGAAAGTAGGGCGACTATGATCATGACATTTCTTGGAGGGACTGCAATTTGTAGTATAACGTTACACAAAAAAAAGTTAGATCTTTTCGTAATAACTTTTCGAGTAATTAACGATCGAATTTTTTTTGCAAGCCTTAATTAACAATGACGCCATGTCTTTGTTTATTGTACGATATTGACAGTGTTGAGCTAGAAAAATCATAGATCTCTTCAAGTTTGCGAGACTTTGAGATTTTGAAAAATATTAATTTGGATCAGTTTTACAACGTTTTCTACGCGACTACCTTTTTTGACGCGACGTATATATTGTTTTTAGCGTTGCCGCTTCGAAATTCTCGGAATTGTGACTATAATATCTTGAAAGTACGCGTCAAGACGCGTATTTAAAAAAATGGGCGTCAATATATTAAAATACAATACACAAAAATATACAAAAAATACAAAAAAATACAATATACAAAAAAGTGTTTCGGCGTTAGCAGTGAAAAGTGTCCAAGTGCTCAAATACTTTTAACATGTCCAATAAATTGCTTATATGTATGTATATGTTCCTGTTACTTGTAATTATTTTTGTAAAAAAATTAAGTATTTAAACGCAGAAGTTTTTTCTCACGTTGAGAATTAAAATATTTGATGAAAACAGAAAAAAGCTCAGTACACGTGAGTGTAGAATATCTATAATTAAAATTTCTTTTGCTTGTATGTAACAATATTAATAACTTCCAATTTATTATAATTTATAATAGTGTTTAAGAGGTTTTATTATTCGAACGGGACAAAGAAACTACCTGGTTTAATGGTTCACATAAAAAAAACCGATTGAATTTTAATAACTACTGTTTGCGTTATATTAACTTGATAGAAATATGCTTAAAAATATCAATTTTGGTAGACTTTTTTTGTGTTTTTATGAAAATGATAAATGAATTGTGTTTTTTTACCGAAACTACATTAGTGAATGGGTTGATCGATTTTTTTGTCGAACTGTTTTATATACCTATCCTTAATCATATATACAGTTTAAATTAATGTATTCCTGTCACCTGTAACTTTTTTTTTAATTGGAGATTTTTTAAATTTTTAGCGTATGCAAAATTGTGTAACGATTTTTTGTTGAGAATTAGAATATTTTATGAAGAAAAAAAGGTTTGTAACAAAATACTACTAAATGTTTGTTTGTTTCATATGACAATATTAATAACTGAATTTATTTATATTATATGATATTTATTTATATACATTATAAGATTAATAAATCTGATTTTTTTTAGAAGATAGATAGGTTTCTTTAGGTTTTTGTGAATGGGTTGATTATATTTTATAAGATTTTTTTTAATTTGCACCTATTTTTATCCTTAATATACAGAATCACATTTACAAGCTGAGTAAAAATACCAAAAACAACACATAATCAAATCGATTTAAAAAGCAAAATTCTATTAAAACCGATTGATTTTTCAGTAATATGGTCACGTGTTAAAAATATAACTGTCGAACAAGATAAGTTCATAATTTTTTTAGCCGAGTTATCTCTCACGAATACGGCCTTTTTGGACGTTTCGCCTCCGAACCATTTCGTTCACACCGCACCTTGCATTATTTAGTAGCACTCAGACACGGTCCACTCTCACAGCTCCATTTACAATCTTTAATAATGTCCCTTTCATATTCTATTCCTAATCCTGTTTTATTATAGAATAGGTTTCGATGGTAGGTACATAGAAAGTATTAGCGAGATGGACCGGAACTGATACGGTAGATTATGTACTGGGGACAGACGAGATAAAAAAACGAGTAGAAAATTCAGCAGTATGTCGTGTCGTACATCGAGTATTCTTTTAAAATTATATACAATGTTAAAAGACATTGGTTCATAAATATGTAAGTATAAAAAAAAAGAGCAGGAAAAATTGTTAGTAAAAATTAGTAGGTAAATATGTTTTTTAATGGGAAAAAAATTAGTATAAAAAACTTTTCTCACACACCATTCGGTTACAAATAGTGTAGTCAATATTTTTTGTACATAAATATCAATTATTATGAATGTTACGAATAGCACTAGTATTCAATGTTACAGTATTTGTAACCGTAGAAACATTCAAGTTTAGGGCTGCTGCTACACGCTAAAACAATATATCGGATTGTAGTTTTAATTAACATTTTGATTTTATATTTAAATTGCCTTTATAACAGGTGTTAAGGGTAGCAATGGACCACTATTGTCTCGTTATTTTCAAAATAGCGCATCAAAGGTGCTACTCTCTCTTAACAGCAGCTGTTTAGTAGTTTTGGTATTTTGCAAACGGAAATCTGACAACTATAATATCACTTTGATTTTTTCTGAAAATAAGAGTTTTTCAATGCAAAATAAAAGTTTAAAGCACAAACTAGACACAAACCACTATTAAAACCAATGTAACGTTCAAATAATTTCGGACTAATAGCAAATGTCAAGTGAAACAACTTCGGATCTGCTGTCAACTGCATAACAACGAATATAGCGCGAAATCTAAAATGAATAAAACATTCGTTTATTGTATATATTTATATACATTTTGTGTAAAACCGACATCGGTCGGTTGTGAAAAAGGACAAATGCTACACTTCTCGTTCTAACGACAAGCACAGGTGGTTAGAGGGCCGGTTTTATTCCCTCACCACCTTCGATGCGTTGCTTCTTATCTGTCGTCTCACTTCTGTTTGCCCTTTTTCATAACTCGCCTATGTTGTAACATCATCGATTGTTATTTTGTTCAAAGTATACCTAATGCTTATAACTTTTTTGATTTTTAAGTTTTCTGAAAAATGTTTTTTGGAAAAAATATTTGGTTCGAATAGTTTCCATACGCTGCGCTGGTTAAAAATAGTACTCAACGTAGGAATCACCCTGTATAATAAAATATTGTGCGCCAGTTTATTTAAGCGTATAGATACTTACATGTTCACAATGGTTCCAGTATAGACTTTAGATGAAATGTGGAATTTGAAGAATTTGATTCAGACGTCTACTTCTGGAACGAAAAATATTTTATAATAGGCAAATAATGAGTGTTTAAAATTCAATCGCAGTCGGTATTTAGGAGATGCAATAAAAAAACGATTTTTTATGTATTTTATGGGGAAAGCAGATCAGCTACCAATTAATTTTTGAATTAATTACTAACATTTCAATGTTGTTATTTTTATATCGTTTAATTAAATCACAGTAAAACGTTTTAATGGTTTATAAGGATTTGAAAGTCTAGAAATATTTCATGTCTGGAATTTTTTTGTTTCCAAAATTGCTCAGTTAAGTAAGATATATACACTCGAACCCCTCTTAAGTCACCAAATCAGTGCATCATCGTCTCGATTAAGTCGCGAAATTTAGTCTCTCTTAAGTCGCGATCATAACCTCAACTTTTTCGTGTTTTAGCTGCAAAAAGAAATATTTAGAGATATACCACAGCACTTGTTATAACGAAAAATGAGCAAACTGTACGAAAAAATCAACATAAGTATATCCAGTCGTGCGTGACAAAGTTCAATTTTCCACTTGAATGAATATTTTAAAGGTTAAATGTTTTTAAAAGACACCTAACCTATTTTAAAGGTTAGGTGTCCATATTTAATGTATTACACAATAATTTTTTTCAATAAAAATCGTATTCATGCGAGAATCCAATTTCCAAACGTAGTTCTAAAACTTTTATAGGCGGCGACTTAAGAGGGAGGGTTTCCTGACATAATAGGGGAAAACGTGGTGAAATAAGAGAGGATGTGAATTAAGCGAAGGTGACTTAAGAGGGGTTCTAGTGTAGATACTCTGAACATTTCCTTTTTATATGAAACTAACAACTTTAAAAATATTTTCGGAATTATTACCTTCAACTTAGGCTTACTAGAGGCAGCATCACAACCTGTAATTATATCAGAAGCAAAAAAAAAACAATAGTGTAGTACAGAAATTACACCGGCACACACACAAAAAAAATTCTGAACCCGAGGTCTGACAAGTCATTTCTTTTGTATTTTGATGCGCTGAATACGAATGCCCGTTTTGCTTCATCACCCACCAGTTTTCCACAAAACCCCAATTTTGGGATACAATTTAGCAAACAAGACATTTAAATCAATTCTATTTACAATATCTTTACGACATATCATTTTCAAAGTAAGAATTGAATACACTGTTTACTGGGTATTATAGAAGAGTAGTTTTATAAGAAATAGTTCTTAGTGGATGACTTCTTTACCAAACCGAAACAACCAGTGTAGATTCATTTTATTTTCCTTTGTTTCTAAAAAAAATCTAAAAGTTCTTCAATTCAATAACTTGTTATTTGGAATTCACAACGAATAATAAGGTTTTCATATACAAAATTTTTTTCACAATTACTTTGCAGTAATGAAGATTTTTTTTTATTCTCTTTTTATTTTTTTTTTTTTTAAAGTACAATTTGTGCTGGTATTTAAACCGATATTTAGACTTAACTTAACATCAGTGTTTCATCCATTTTTTTCGTTCGTGGGAAATAATTTCAACATATCGCGTAACCGGTTTACGCGATATGTTATACAATATGTTCTGCAATAAACTTTAGCTTTATAACTATATTTAAAAGATGTCCTATTTGATAGTGGTAATTTTGAGTCAAAAGTCATTAGTAACCAAAATAGAAACGTAAAGTAAAATACTTTGGAATTTTTTTGGCCATTTTGACCCAAAGTTGAGCTTTTTTGGGTTACTCAAGTGTCACAAGTAAATTTGGACTACGGAATCCTGTTCTGTGATTAAAAATACTGCGCAAACGATATATCTGGAGTAAACGGTACAAAAAAATAGATTTTGGTATTTTCTTGGGCAATTTTGACCCAACATTGGGGTTTTGTGGAAAACTGGTAGGTGATGGAGCAAAATGGGCATCATATTCGTATTCAGCGCATCAAAATACATTGGAATTGACTTGTCAGACCTCGGGTTCAGATTATTTTTTATGTGCCGGTGTTATCAAAATTTAAGCAACCTTCAAAATGTGAGTGTATCTTTCTTCTGGACTTTTTGTTGCTGACTGTGGATTATTACTTAACGTTGCAAAAAATACGTTAATTTGCAAAGCCATAGAGACAATAAAAAAAATGTTAGTGTAGTTTTACATTTACACATAAGTATTAATTATGAAAAATTATTATAGGTAGTCGTGGTTAACAAAACTGATATTACGTGAAGTATACAATAAGAATTTGTAGACGTCTCTTCTATTAAAGTATTAATCAATAGAACTGGCACTGATCAATTTTATTTTATTTTTCACAGACGAAGAACAATCCACATCTCACCCCCGCTTTTAATTTTCCGTCTTCACATTAGTCGCGATCGCGGTGAATAGATCATATCGTAGACATAAAGGGCATGACAATAGCCTGTCAAGACACTCACACCCAAAACAAATTATCCGTTTAGGGAAAACACTTCTATTCGACGCTCATACGTCGGATCACCTTTCACTTCATTAATGTCCTCGCGCCCTTATCACGCGCCGGTGATCTTGATGCTGACCGATAACTTTGAAAATTTAAAATGGCCCATTAAGAAAATCGAGGACGGTCTGTCACGAGTGGGACAAAAAATATCCGACATCGCCGGCACGGCATTCCCGTACGTGTTTTTAAATATCCGAAGGAAAATGCCGATTAGATCTTAATACGGAGCGGCGATGTCGATTCCGTTATCTCAGACGTGTTTTAGTCGTGAATGGGTAGAGATTTTCCCTTTATAATACGAATAAATTCACTAAATAAACTGACAATCCGATTGTACCATAATAAAACATGCATGTTCATCGGGTCCGTACGCAGTTTATCTTTAGACATCCTATTCACGAGCGCGGGTCGACAAAAAGCTTTTAATTATAAACGGTAATTTTATTTGTCAGATGTTAGAAGGATAAAGACCGAGGCACGCTGCTATGCCGCTCGTCTACTGTTTCGCTTTTACCGATCAAAATTCGTTTTTTGTCGTCCATGAAGCTCATTAACGTCACTTTCTATACTGGCATTTCAGGCGGACATTTTTTTATCGAAATTATCTTCTACTGGGGGCTAGCTAGAATGCTGGAAATACTGACAGCTTCTTTTGACAATACTATTGATTATATTTTGCTGAAATTCAGTGATTACAACACGATTTAGTTATCTTTTCACCAGACAATAAATAAATTATTGACATTTTTTTTGTACTCTGATAACACAGGCCGACAAAATTAGGCCGACCCTCTAACCCAGAAACCAGAATATATTTTTCCGAAGATTTTTTGATTTTGATCCAAATCTCTCAGTTGGCTCTAGTTGTCGAGATATCCTAACCAAAAAATGCAAAAAAAGCGATTTTTGACTATATTTGAGGTTATGTAGCATCGCAATAATTTTTTTCTTAAAAAACTATGAACAACATCATAAAGTACATGTCTTGCCCTTTTAAATGACGTCGAGTTTACTCAAATATCTTTTTTTTCGCTGCGATATCGCATTTTGAAATTTTTTAGTTTGTGAATTTCTCTATAATATTATAGAGGCCGACAAGATTTTAACCCAGAAACCAGAATACATTTTTCCAAAGGTTTTTGATGCGCTGAATCCGAATTCGAGGTCCAAATCTCTCAATTGGCTCTAGTTTTCGAGATATCCTAACTTAAAAGTGTAAAAATAATGATTTTAGCCTATATTTGAGATTATGTAGCATCGCAATTTTTTTCTCAAAAAACTATGAACAGCATCAAAGTAAGAGCCAATGCCGTTAAGATTGCTCAAATATCTTCTTCTTTTTTTTCGTTGAGATATCGCATTTTTAAATGTTTGTGTTTTGTGAATTTCTCTATTTTTTGAAAACCCATTAAATACACCAAACAGTTGATTGGTTTTTTGATTAGGAAACACTGAAAATGTTTGAAATTTAATAGCAGGTCAACAACGTTTTTTTATGTAATTTTAATCATTAATAGGTTTTCAATTATAGAGAAATTCACAAACTTAAAAATTTCAAAATGCGATATCGCAGCGAAAAAAAAAGGATATTTGAGTAAACTCGACGTATTTAAAAGGGCAAGGCATCTACTTTAATATGTTGTTCATAATTTTTTGAGAAAAAAAATTGCGATGCTAAAATCCCTTTTTTTTTGCACTTTTAGGTTAGGATATCTCGAAAACCAGAACCAATTGACAGATTTGGACTCGGATTAGGATTTAGCGCATCAAAAATCTTTGGAAAAATATATTCTGGTTTCTGGGTTAAAATCTTGTCGGCTTATGTAATTTCCTTATGACAATTGTCAGAAAAATATATTGTTACAGACGGTAAGAAGAATTAAGCAGACTTCTGTAACTCTAGCATTAACATTTAAAATTTCAAAATAAACACGATGACTTTACTGTCAGGAAACATATGTAGATATTATAATTTTGTTTGTAAAATGTATTATAAACATTGTAATATTTTTTTACAATTTAATAAACACATGTTTTCGTAGACAACCAGGTGTTATCGTCACGACCAATAACTGTCCAGTTACACGTAACAATGCTAATAATTCGCTAATTATACACGGCAATATACAAAGATGAAGATAACGGTAAGAATGTGGCGTATTTTATGTTTTAATATTAGTTAAAAAGACCATAAAGTTTGCGTCTTGATTATCGGCGACTAGGTAGCCAAGATAAACGGGAACAAATTAGAATTTGCTTCACATACTAAACCATCCTTTCCATTTACATTCTTTGTGTTCATATTTTATTTTAACTCCATGATACGTAAATGTGCGGTACATAGAACAGTGCAGTTCTTGACACGGTTGATGAATAGCATGTTACGTTAGAAATGTTAAAATGCAATGTTAAAAATGCTGTATATTTTAAAGGTAACCACCAAATGGGAAAGCAGAAATTAAACACGGTTTTTTTGCACTGTATAAGATAATTCGTTACTGCAGGTTAGCTACATAAGTGTGCCATTTTTGAACCTGATTCCGAAATATGAGAACAAAAAGTTTGTGACAGCGACAAGATGTTATCAATGGTTATCAAAATGTGTAATCGAAAGTTTTGTATCGCTGCTTTAAAAAAAATAGGAGATTCAGTTTTTGCTGAAACATACGAGGTGTGTAAATTAAGTAATGAGACTGGCAACGTAGCGCCCGATCTAGCAACACTGCGGAGACGGGACCTGAAAGGGCGGTAGGTTAACATCTAATGCACCTTCAGTACACGTTTGAACTTGTTAGAGTCATTTGTTTGTTCTTTGTGACTGTTTTCGTAAACCGGTTTTTTCTACGTTTTAAAAATGAGTTACTTTAATTTTGAGCAAAGGTCTGCTATCAGGTTTTGCTTCAGACTTGGACACAGCGCAACGGATACTTTTGCAAAACTTCAATACGCCTACGGAGACAGTGTTTTTTTCAAGAGCCCAGGTTTTTCAGTGGTTTAAGGCATTCTCAGAAGGAAGAGAGTCGATTGAAGATGAACCGCGCAGCGGAAGGCCTTCATCTTCAATGAAAGAAATGAGGATGAAGGCCTGGTGAAGATGTCGATAGAACACAGGATCTTGTGCGTTCAGATCGTCGGTTGACGACAAGAATGATCGGGGAAGAGTTAAATTTGAATCACACCACTCTTCATCAGATTTTTAGTAACGAATTGGGGATGAGAAAAATCTGCTCAAAAATGGTTTCAAAAAAACCTTTGGCAGGAACAAAAGGACATCAAGAGAGGAAGGTGTCTTGACTTTTTGCGCCTTGTCACACAGTCAGTAAACGAAGTTCAGTTTTTAGCCAGTAATAACGTTCCTGTGGCTCCTCAGCCTCCTTATTCGCCTGACTTGGATCCTTGTGACTTTTTTTCCTCCCGAGATTGAAAAATCACCACAAGGGACGGCATCTTGGGGCCATAGAAAACACTCAAACGGCTGGAAGGGACCAGTTGAAGGCTATTCCTGTATAAGAGTTCCAGCACTGCTATGATGAATGGAAGGACGGTCTCCAGCGCAGTGTGGCTTCCCAAGAAAGTTATTTTGAAGGAGACAATAGTGAATTGTAATTCCATTCGAATAAAAAAAAAAAAAAAGAAAATAAATCTCATTACTAATTTTAATTTACACACCTCGTATAGGGTGTTCCATTTAAAAATATGTAGACATCTGTCAATGAAATGTCAAAACACTTGAAGCGATTTTGATTCTTGCTGATTTTATTTTTTATCTCCCAATCAACCACCTGGTAGATAACAGGAATGTATTACATATTATGTGATTATTCTTGGCCGAGGGTATTTCAGTTTTATTCTCGACATCTTTTTTTTACGCTCTCGGTCCAGTAAGGAAACGTACGAAGCAGAGAACAACATCAGCGCCTACTGTGCGCAGGTGTGCCCTGGTGGCGTCTCTCACGGACGAACGGCACAGTATGCCCTGTATAAATCTTAATAAAGCCGCAGATATGTGGTGATAAATCCCCATTTCACCCGGAGATAAGTTCTCATTAATCCGGGACGGACACTGTCCGTTTACTGGCGTTCCATAAAGCAGTTCCATGTTGCCCGGGATATCATCGCGCTTTTCATTTCTATAACCGTGATTTATTTATGCGGCAGTAAAACGTGCGAAGGGAGGTGTCTCGGGATTTTTTTTTAAGTATTCCGCTTCGTAGTACACTCGTTGTTGTAACCATTCCACGATCAACTAATTATAAAATCAATTCTGAAGGGTATCTAGTTAATGAAGAGGAAAACCACGGAAAATATGTAAGTCTGATGGAACAAGGTCTGGAGGATATAGCGGATGTGGCACAACTTCCTAATAGAGCACCTGGATAGTCCCTTCAAGGCGACTAAGTTGTTTGCAGTACATGGCAGCTGTGGTAGTTATAATTTTAGAAAGTAATTCATGGTAGAGAACGCTTTATTGATATCATTAAATGATACATTATATTGCATGGGTGGAGGCACTTATACACGAAGAGTTGCCTTTCTATTGTGACCAAAATATTCTTTTCTCTTTTTGGTATTGATATAAAATACGATGTTTCATCGCCATACGTGACAAAGATAGTCGATAGTGTTGAGGTTAACGATGTTGATAACGAACTCTGTAAAAAATGGGTTTACACCACTCTAAATTTATTATTTGTCTGATTCGCGCGAAAATTTTGAATTGATCGCATCAGTTTGAAATACCGCAGGGCAAACTGTTTTAATGTTGATTGGTTATATGGTTCAGCAGCCAATTCTCGACATGAATTCTTGAATTAAAACATTTAAACAGTCTTCATCA
Source organism: Aromia moschata (assembly GCA_029963805.1). Classification (NCBI taxonomy): domain Eukaryota; kingdom Metazoa; phylum Arthropoda; class Insecta; order Coleoptera; family Cerambycidae; genus Aromia; species Aromia moschata. The sequence continues at coordinate 5,406,139 of JAPWTK010000007.1, read as the reverse complement.
TGCCTTGATGTTCCTGCTGAACATAGATTCACTTATACTGAAGTGGTTACGTTTCAAAACCAACACACTAAACAGAAGAATCTGCAGGGAATGGTCTTTTTTACTTACTGGTGGCTGGAGAAATAAGAAAAAAGTCGCCAATGTTTTTTAAACAGTTTCCAAGATCTTTGGTGAAGCAGATTTTTACAAGCTTCGTTAGAACTACGAGGGGGTATCCAAAAATAATCGGAACAGCATTGCCGTGAGCGGAGCTTGTGTAGTACGCATTTCTGCCGCTAGGCGTGTATAGGCGCAATTCATTGCCAGTTCAGTGCGCCTCTGTTGTCGACCTGGCTTGTTGTGTTCATCTGCAGTGATTGCCTAACGCTGTTGAAACTGTTTTAGTGTTGAAAACAGCTTACAAAGATGACGCTATGGGAAAAACTCAAGTGTACGAGTGGTTTACTCGGTTTAAAAATGGCCGATTGATGACAAACCTCGTTCTGGACGTCCATCAACTGCCCGAAACGACGAAAATGTTGAAAAAATTCGAAAGCTTGTGCTCACAAACCGTCGACAGACAATTGACCAACTATCAAAGATTAGTGGGTTATCTTCCAGCTCGGTTCAGCGAATTTTAACCGAAGATTTGGGAATGAAAAGGGTTGCTGCCAAGTTTGTTCATCGGGCTCTGACTCACAATCAAAAAGAATGTTGAAACATGTCGTGCTTTGAAACAACAGCTTGAAACTGATCCAGATTTTCTGTCAAAGGTGATGAGTCATGGTGCTATGGTTACGACCCAGAAAAAAAACCAACAGTCAAGCCAATGGAAAAGGGCATTGTCACCCCGTCCAAAAAAAATGTCGTCAAGTCAAATCACACATCAAAACAATGCTGATTTGCTTTTTTGATGCCAAGGGCATAGTTAATTCAGAGTTTGTTCCCCCAGGTCAGACCGTCAATCAAACCTTTTATTTGGAAGTTTTAAGAAGATTGCGCAACAGTGTTCGTCAAAAAAAGACCCGATTTGTGGCAGACAGGAGACTGGTTCTTCCACCACTACAATGCACCTGCACACACAGCCATCTCTGTTTGCCAGTTTTTGACTAAAAATGGCATGGTTCCGCTGCCCCACGCACTTTACTCGCCTGACCTGGCTCCATGCGATTTTTTCTTATTTCCACGCATGAAAAGGGGCATGAAAGGACACCGATTTGACAACAATGAAGAGTTCAAGAAAAAACCAGGGAAGAGCTGTCAGCCATTTCTAAAGATGACTACAAAAAATTTCGAACAGTGGAAGCACCGGTCAGACAAATGTATTGGTTGTAATGGAGTGTTTTGAAGGGGATAAGGTTGTTTTGTAAAAAAAATTGAAAATATATAGCTATTAAAAAATAATTCCGGTTATTTTTGGGTACCCCCTCGTATTTCTGCATATCTTATATTCAGGTCTAGTAATAACCCTTTAAAAACTGGTGTGCATCACATGCATCATAAAGACACGATGTTCAAATTCTTGCATTTTCCACTGCTTGCGACTCAATTTTCTAACTTTTTGGAATTAAAAAAAACTCGACGTATTCGAAAAAATATATTGTGATATTAAAACCAAATTGAGAGAAAAAAACGCTAGTAACCTGAGGATATTATCGCCTGTGCGACGAAACGTCGACATCCGCCTTAGCCGGCCGCGGTAATGTGTCCATTTGGAAGCACGGTTGAGGCCTCCAGTTCCTTTACTCATTTCAATATTCATTAACAGCTGTACCGGTATCAGGTTGTCCTTAAAGATCAATAAACACTTCCTTTTCATTGAGTGTTGAAAAGGTGAGAGGGCCCGCTGCGTAAACACGTCCTGTAAATCCGTTAAGTCGAGGAATTTACGATAATTATTCATAAAGATATTATGTCCGCTCGCCGGTCTCCGAGCGAAATGAATCCATCTGTTTATTGGGATTATAATAAGCTGCATATGCGCACAGAGGCGTAGGAAGCAGACGCTAATCTCCAATGCAATGAAAATATAGAGTATACATAATATTATTTAACGAAATACTATTTAAATTAAATGATTGAATGTGATCAAGACTAAATGTTTCATAAATGAAGCAAATATTTCTCATGACTTTAAATTTACAGTTTCAGGGTTACATTGGCTATGTGATTGGCTGCATTCGAAATACCACGAAGGAAAACTAACCTGACCTACTACCTAAACATATTGCACCCCAAATCATTACTCAACAGCTAGTTGTAAATCCTTCTGTTCTCCATAGTCTCATATTTTGCGTCCATCATCAATACCACAAAAAATAATCGGAACTGGTCGCTAAAGACCACATCAAGCCATTCCTGTTCCCAGCGCATTCGTTCGTTACGCTATTCCAGTCTCCGCGCATGATGAATTGGAATAAGGGGTAGGCACAGAAACGCTCGGTAAGCACGAAGTCCATATGATCTTATTTTATCTAAAGTTTCCTATTTTCCCTCCAAAAACACAGCCCGTGTTGTGGAAAGTCTGTCTCTTACTGCCAACATTCTCAGATGACGTTCTTCACGATTTTGTGTCCTCCTAGGACTTCCTGATCCTCGGCGACGCCCATGAACACCTTCATGACTACCTGACCCAAACTCTTAAAATAGTCTTGTCGTGTTACGGTCTATGCGGTTGGCAATTTCCTTAAAAGAAAATTCAGCATCTCTCACAGTAACAATTCGGCCATGTTCAAAAACATTTAATTGACGATAATTTTGTCGGATTGTGTACCATAGAAACGTAAAAGCAGGACTGACAATCGAAGTTATAGACAATTTGGGAAAATAAATTCAACATTAGTTCAATTACTAATTCAACTCATAACTCAACTAAACTTAGTTGATTATTAATTTAATTTTGATGAATTAACAGTCCAGTAGGCAGAGATTTTTATGTGTTCTTGAAACATATAGGGCTTTGTAGTATGAAATTACAAAAAAATTTCAGCTCTATCTGTTAATTACTTTCCAGGAGTAATTAACGATAGAATTTTTTTGCAAGCCTTAATTAACAATAACGCCATTTCTTTGTTTATTGTACGATATTGACAGTGTTGAGCTAGAAAAATCATAAATCTCTTCAAGTTTGCGAGACTTTTTGAGATTTTGAAAAATATTAATTTGGGCCAGTTTTCTATCGTTTTCTAGGCGACTACCTTTTTTTGACGCGATGTATATATTGTTGTAGCGTTGCCACTTTGAAATTCTCGGAATTGTGACTATAATGTCTTGACGGCCATTTTTTGTTTAAAATACGCGTCTTGGAGCGTACTTTCAAGATATTATAAAAAAGGTGTCAAAAAAGGTAGTCGCGTAGAAAACGTTATAAAACTAGCCCAAATTAATATTTTTCAAAATCTCAAAACGAGATTTATGATTTTTCTAGCCCAACCCGGTCTATATCGTACAATAAACAAAGAAATGGCGTCATTGTTAATTAAGGCTTGCAAAAAAATTCGATTGTTAATTACTCGAAAAGTTATTAACGGATCGAGCTGACATTTTTTTTAACTTCATACTATAAGTAGCAGACTCCAAGAAATTTCATGATCATAGTCGCCCAACTTTCGAAGTAAAAAAATGGTGAAAAAAAATACCTTTTTCAACTTCAGCAGTCATTTGCAAGTTAACAATAGCACTTGGAGACTTCGGGTTGGGATTAAAATTTTGGAAATTCAATAGGCGACAACTTCTTATATGCATATGCTATATAAAATATACCAAGGAACGGAGATATAAGCGAAAATGTGAAAACAGACTTTTTTCTTCACAAATTGTTAATTTGAAAAATTAGCAGACGGTTTCAGTTCTACGAACCCCGGGTTTTTTTGCAGTCGATAGGATTACCACATTGAAAACTACAGGCATGGTGGGTGCTTGCCCCTTTTCCAGCCTCGCTGCTGCGCCGCTGCCAACGCGGTAAGGACGCTCGGCGTGTCGATACCGTCGGCGGATTGCCTTTTTCCCGATGTTATGAGAAGAGAACGGGTTTGCGATGCGCCTTATATCATAGCTGACTTACTGCGCACGTCAATCCCGCTAAATTATTATTATAATTACTTTTAATGCGGCCGTATCATGTGTCCGTTGGCATATTTATCGTGGCCGTTGAGATACTGCGACGCTCCTCTCTTGTACGACTTAAAATTCCATAATAATTCAGGGTTCACTCTTCGGCTGGAGTTTCGCGGTTCGATTTATCGGCGGGATTTTTTGGGAAAGGCGAGGGGAGAGACAGAAACGCCCGTCCAAAGAAAGTCTTATCCGTGCTGAAGGTAAAATAAAGAGCAACGAGAGTCGAGTATTTACGAAACAAGTTCTGAAGCTTGTGAGAAAAAAGTACGAGGGTGGTTTGATAAGTCCGAGACTTTTTGAATTTCCCGCGCAATGGCAACACTGCTCCCGTCAACTGCCATTTATCGGTAGACTAATGTAAAATGAGCAAGCTACGTCATTTAGTTTATGTTTGACAGCCATTGAAAGCAGCTAACCTCATTACCTTCCACAAAAATGGAAGAAAGTGAATTTCGTGTTAGCACAGCAAAAAGTAATGCTTAATCAGCATTAAGCATTACTTTTTGCGCAAAAAAACATTACCGAAACCAAGGAGGCTTGATAAATACTATGGGGACTCTGCACCGTCAATTTAAATGGTTAAAAAGTGGTTCACTGAGTTACGTTGTGGCCGCACCAGTACAAGTGACGCTGAACGTTTATTTCGCCTGAAAAGAAGTCATTACGCCAGAAATCGTCGATAAAATCCATGGAATGATATTGTACGATCGAAGATTGAAAGTGCGTGAGTTGGCTGAGGCTGTAGGCATCTCAATTGAGCAGGGGCATCACATTTTGCATAAATATTTGGATATGAAAAAAAGCTGTCCTGCGCGATGGGCTGCCGCGATTGCTCACGATCGACCATAAACACAACCGTGTGGCCACTTCAAAGGAGTGTTTGGGGATGTTCAGCCGCAATCAAAACGAGTTTTTTGCGCCGTTTCGTTACCGTTGATGAACATGGATCCATCACACCACACCAGAGACCAAACAACAATCGAAACGGTGGGTTTCTACAGGTGAACGTGCACCGAAGAAGGCTAAGATGGGTCTGTTGGCCAACAAAGTCATGGACACAGTTTTCTGGGATTCGCGCGGTGTCATTCATATCGATTACCAAAAATAGGGTAAAACGATCACCGGAGAATATTATTCACAGCTACTGGGTAGATTTGACACTGTTCTGAAGCAGAAACGACCGCATTTAGCGAAGAAGAAGTGTTGTTTCATCAGGACAATGCACGGGTGCATACGTGTGTAATCAGCACGGCAAACATTTATCAATTGGCTACGAACTGCTACCTCATCCACCATATTCTCCAGATTTAGCCCCTTCAACTATTTCCTGTTTCGAAACCTGAAGAAATGGCTGGGTGGTAGGAGATTCGGGTCGAATGAAGAGGTCATCGCTGAAACAAACGCTTATTTTGAGGGTCTTGAGGAATCATATTATTTAGAAGGAATAAAAAAATCAGAAACATGTTGGATTAAATGTATCGAGCTAAAAGAAGATTATGTAGAAAAATAAAATGATTCTGTCGAAAAAAATTGTTTTCCTTGAAAAGTCACGGACTTATTAAATAACCCTCGTATATTGGGCAAACCAAAACATAAACTTTATCTAGATTTAAAGAACATATAGGTCAAAGTTGAAACTTAATCAACAGAAACGTCACAAATCATGAAGCTTCGTGGAAGACGAAATATCGATACGAATTAAAATTGCTGGGGATAAATTCCATTTTCGACTGGCGGCGTTCCAGACGAGGTGATTCATCGGACGATGGCAATCACCATTAAGCGAAAGTAATGGTAATAAGAACAAGGGAAACTAAACGATGTTGATGATTAGGTCGGTAGCCGATGCATACTTCAGATCTCCACCCCAACACGTTCCCCGTATGGGTCTCGTTTCTGTACGAACAGCTACCCTCTACGTCATGATCTCATTAATTTGTGTCGTCCTGGTCACTTTCAGGATTAATATCAATTATTGGTATGTAAGGGTTTCGATGATTGGTGGTAGTTTAAAGCAGAAGTAAAAATTGTAAACCAAAAACATGAACAATTTTCACTTACAAGGAAGGTACTCGGACCCGAACTCTCCGATTTCAATGATTTTTATATATGTTGTAGAACATGAAAAAATAAGAGACACGTATTTGTTTTATGTGCCGAAAAACATTCTAAGGGGGTGAAAATAACCCCTAAAGTTTAGCCCAAAAACACATTTTTTAAATATCTCGAATTCAATTCAATTTTTTTCGATGAAACAAAATGGACATTGTTCCTTATAAAAAGCACTATTAATCCGTTATGATATATTAATCCGTTATTAAATGCTGCAACCCCTATTTTTTAGGGGGTGAAATGTAATTTTTTTTCTAATTTTCGATAAAAAAAATTCGCAAATTGCTTGAAAAATAATATTTTTTGTATACTTGACGTCAAAATAAAGTTTACGTGTTTCGGAATTTTCCTTAAAAATACCCCCCAAAAGGGGTGAACCACCCCTAACACAATTAAATTATTCCAGGCATTAAATTTTCGTGAAAATTGGTATACGGGGGTTTTTCGAGGATGCTGATCACAAATCTGTAGTCGGATTCTGTGAATTCAAAATGGCGGATCCAATATGGCCGACCAATTATTTTCAAAAACCTGAAATTTTCTTATTTTTTTTACGTTTCAATTTCCAAGGTTTCTTGTTAAGAATTAACCACTCAATTGATAAAAAAGGGTCAGGTCCAGTATGACATGCAAAACGTGAAAAGATTTCCATTTCGCAAAAAAAGTTTACGAAAATTAAAGAATTTTGTAATTTGTAGTTTTTACGATTACTAATCAAATTGAAAAAAAAAATAGAATACAAGATTTTTGAAACTCCTTAGGCGCAGCCGAATATGTTAATCGGGAATTTTACGGTTCGTTTAAGGCAGTCTTTATGAAAGGCTTCACTTTTTTTTCTTATTACTCTTTTTCTATAATCGCCTACATTAAATTTGGTGTCGTCATTGAAAATTACTTTTGACCAGTCTTCTATAGTCCACGATACCTTCGATTTGCCCCAATTCAGTCGACTTTTTTGTGCCTCAGTTAATAAAGGCTTTTCTTTAGCCTACGATCATTTACGAAAATTGACGATTTACGAAATTTGAAAAATAAAATAGTAGTATCTTATAAAAACTGAGCCCAGACTGATGAATGTATTTTCTGCAACAATCGCGGGATAGCCTTTCTCCTGTTTCAGAGTTCTATTCCGCTGTTATATCCCTTAAGGTGTTTCGTCGACTTGTTTTGCAAATTTTCACCAACAACCTTTGGCTCCTTTCAGTAACAAGGGTCTTCCAGGACTTTTACCTTTTACATCCAAATTTCCAGTCTCGCGGTAATGCTTTAATATGTCCCCAACACTAGACTTTGCAAAGCACAATTCTTCCGCAATTTCGCTGATTTTTTGCCCTGCAGTATTTTTTTACAATGAGCTGCCGCATTTTTATTTAAAAATAACGAATATTCGCAAAAACTACCAGAAATCACCTGTAACTGACATATAGTGACACACCTAATTGTGAAATTAATGGTTAACAACAAGTTTTTATCAATTTTTTAGGGCAGGTTTCTCAATTTTCCGAACACTTAGTTGTCAACATTTTTAGCAGATTTTTATATTTTAGGCCAAAAATACCTCGATAAATTCATAACAAATCCAAGCTAATAATAATTTTCAGCATAATATTATCTATGCAACTGTATGTAATTTTATATATTTTAGGTTTTTAAAGCGTAGTTGTACATTTTTGCAGGGCAGTGAATAATTTTTTTGAAAAAATGCGTTTGTTCGAACATATAGTTGTTAGGACTCGTACACATGAAATCTTGTAAACCGGATTCCTTTCGAACTGAAACTCAGTCCGCAGACGGTCCATTCTAAATTTGGAGGATTGAGTCGTAGTCCCGAAAATTACCGGATCGTTGCCGTCGACGTCGAACAATGCGCTGACGCTGATTAGCAAACGAGGAAGCGAGTAAACGCGGAGAGAGGGCCGCGAAGGGTGGCTGTTCTGCCCTTTGGTCTCTGCGACCCGCCAGATGGACGCGCGATCAATGGGTCAGGCCAGCTGCCCGGCTCGCACACTCCTCCGCACACAAATAAGAAAAGACGAGAATCGGACGGTCTGCAATGGGTAATTAAAAACGGGCACATGCAGCATATATTAACGTCGAATTCGTCCCGCGGCCACGGGCTGGGGTATTTTTCTTATTCATTATCGCCGAAACAGGTGAGTGGAGTCGGTTCTATTATGCTCACTCGGCTTTTAATTATTTTTGTTCTAATATATTCATCATATGTAACGTTTAAATAAACATTGAGTTATAACCACCGATATAATCTTGAGTAAAACAGCGGCGCTGTACCTGACCTGGGTCACTGCGGAGGTGCGTGTGCCACTGGAGATGAACGAGTGGATACGTTTAGACTTTTCAGGTGGTGGTTTTCACTCTATTGGTTTACTTGGTTTATTTAACTAAAATCTGGTTCAACACAATGACCGAAATCACGTTTCTGAAGAACAGACTGAACAAAAACTGAAATGTCAGCATATATGGTGTATAACCTATAATAAAAAATACTATAATACATTGTTTTAGATAAATTTTAGTGTACAGAGCGATACCCAGCTAACAAAGTGCATATTTAACAATAAACAAAATATCATTCAGCACTTCACCCTCACTTTATTCACTAGAGTCAATAGGCGATGTCCGCGTGACATAAGCGTGCGCGTCCCCTAGTAAAAGGGACGAGCGAAAAGTAAAAATAAAAAAATAGCTAGGTACTCCCTTATGATTTCTAAATATTTATTATAAAACAAAATGCACACATACGTTTGACAACAAAACCAGAGTATAGTGCGACCCTGGTCGCAGGGAAGAATTGTCTTGTTCTATTACTGATGAATCCCGATTATATTATGTGATTGACTGCCGAGGGGGATCGAAGATTAATATAGGGTGGGCCATCTATTGGTTTCTTTTTAAACTGAGTGTTATTTCTACATTGCCGACACTGACGCGCTTGACATTTGACATATATGTGGTGTCTAATCTCCGCTGTAAGAAATGGAACGTTTTACGCATGAACAAGGTTGGGACATATTGAAAAATTATTTCCAAAGTGAATGCTGTGTTGCAGAAACAGTGGGAAAATTGAGAACAGTTCTTGGTCGAAATGAAGCCCCGTCAGCGCCTGGTGTAAGAAAGTTCTTAAGGAAAGTTCATGAAACTGGCATTCTTATGATAAAAAGAAGTCATCAACGTGCTCGTCTGGTGCGCACAGCTGAAATAATTGCTGCTGTTGCCCAAAGTGTGCGTGAAAAACCCAAGCACCTCAACTCGTCACAGAGCACAACAATTTAATGTCTGTCGCACTTCTCTGAGGAGAATATTGCATAAAGACCTCGGATTATTTGCTTACAAGTTGCAACTTACTCAAGAGGTAAAGGAAAATGACCATCCACTTCGTTATCGCTTCTCCGTGTGGGCTTTAAATGAGTTTGAAAATAACGCCGATTTCAATCGAAAAATCATTTTTCGGACGAAGCTCATTCTTGGAGGGCATGTTAATAAACAGAACTGTAGGATTTGGGATTCCGAAAATCCACACGTAGTCATAGAGAAGCCAATACATCCTGCAAGAGTGACTGTTTGGTGTGGGTTTTGGAGTGGTGGCATCATTGGTCCGTACTTCTTTCAAAATGAAGATGGTAACAGCGTTACAGTAAATGAAATGCGTTACAGAGACATGTTAACTTATTTTTTGTGGCCGCGATTGGACGGTTTGGACTTGGACGAGCTTTGGTTCCAGCGGGATGGAGCAACGTGTCACACAAGCCGTGAAACAACCGATCTTTTGCACACTAAATTCGGTAACCGTGTTATCACCCGTTTTGGAGACATTAATTGGCCATCGCGCAGCTGCGATTTAACACCGTTGGACTATTTTTTTATGGGGACATGTTAAGGACCGTTGTTACTCCAACGATCCACAAACAATTGACGCACTGAAGGAAAACATAATTTCCTGCAATAGAGCCACAAATAATCGAAAATGTAGGTATTGCAAAATTGGGTGAAAAGAATGCCAAGCCAGCCGCGGCGGCCATTTAACTGAAATTGTTTTTCATAAATAGTGGGAAGGCATACTTTCTTGAATAAAGCAACAGTCATTTAAACATATTCAACGATGTAGTTTTAATAGCAATTTTAAAAAGAAACCATCTGATGGCCCAACCTTTACTTACACAACCAAATGTTTTTTCGTTCGTGTGTATTTTTTTCACCCTGTATTTTTAATTCGATCATTTCTCTGAAAATGGGCTGAAATGAATGACGGGTAAGAAAGAAAAAACACATTTTTATTTGTCCGGCAGACGTAGCAGGAATTCATTTATATGCCCATTTCTTGTCATCCTGTCCGTTGCATGGCACGACAATAAGCGGATTCCTTCGGATGTGGGTAACCGCCGGTGAGTTATGCAATTTCTCGATGATCATCCTGTTATACACGGGAATTCTCCAGAACGACACCCATGCGAGGAATCCATATACGACCAGCGCCGTTAGAGAGGAGACGCGGTAGCGGTGACCGCGGCAGTAAATAAATCCGTTTTTAGATATGGAAACAGTATTACGTTGTTTACGACGCCAACTATCATACAGGAAGAGATGAGCTCGGCAGCGCACGCTCTCGTTACTTTTTATTATTCGAGGAATTCATAAGAGGCCGTAAAGCAGACGCGAGATAACGTTCGGCTAGTCGGTGCCCCGATAATAATCATAAATTGGTGTATGAAGAGACGGCTTATCGACCGATCGGTGGATTCGAATAGCGAAGGCAGCTTTATTTGATCTTCTGCTGGCGGCTGATTGAGGTCGGAAGTCGAATTAGATTTATTAAAATCAGTTGGCGATCTTATCCGCCGATGAGGATTTATAAAATGAATTGGAAAAGCCGAGGAATTATCCTTCTTGCGAGTATCGATGTCACGAAGAGCAAACAACGTTGCGTAACCTGTCATCATCATAAGGTCAACGAAATAACAAGGTTCTCGGTCAAATTCTCGGAAACTTTGGATTCCGGTAATCTTCGATATAATAATAATAATAATACTCACCCTATAATTACTCCGAAGAGTAACCCCAGAGGTCCTCTCAGGGATCTGTGCGGGGAAGGGGTGGCTATTATTATTATTTGCCATGGCGCACTGGGAGCGACTTAAGATTATTTCGGTAACGCATTTGCTTTACAGTTCTGAGGAAACCCAGAAAACTCAGAACATTACCAAATCTAGGGCATGTGCGGTTGGATTGGCATCTATACATCCACACCTATACACTAGTGTATTAGTGGTTGCATATCAAACCCTGACGGAGAAAGCGAGACAATTAAAAATCGCCACCCCAGCCAGGATTCGAACAACGCGCACAGAGGTATCGCGACTGGAAAGACGGCGCTTTAACCCACTCGGCTACCCGTGCCCCTCAATATGCAGAACAAAAGTCTCAATGGGCACTAAGTCCAAAGGTTTCAATGTATATCTCTTTGAAGCTGGGTTTCTCATGCGGTTTTATTCAAAATTAGGAATACGCATTTAAGAAAAAAATGAAAGTGGGACACCTACTTGCAAAGAAAAAAAAAACATTGGCACGTAGCTTAGTAATTTCTTTATTTAATTCTCCAAACAGCCTGTAATCGCGAGGGGCCTTGAGAGCGGCCAAATCGAAAAGGAAGGGCGGACTGTTAACCACCTAGTAGCAGTGAGTGGCAAATTTCACATTTGATCTTTTTGTAATTTCATACCTATTATTCCGATTCTCAGACAGGTATAATTTTTTACCGGGAAATGAAATTATAACGGGGACGGAATGGGATTTTAGAAAAGGCGGATTTTAATTTTCTGGGTGATTTCGTCGGCCTTCTGTGGAGAGGAAGCAAAATCAATATTAGTAGATAATATTTTTTATGGTGAATTAACACCTACCGTTTGTAGAAGTGAAACTGCAACGTCATAAAATTGGCTTTGAAGATGCCTCCATTTTTTTTAGTGTTTGGAACGAGATAATTTACAGCTCTTCACCATATTTGTGTAGGTAGAGATTAATATAAGGTTTAGTTTACAACAAAAATGAAAAGTCTATATCTGCCGCTACTTTTTTCAAGTGACATATTTATTCTGAACAAGTTATTTAAACAATATGTCTAAATATTTTACTAAAAAGTACGACTTTATCTGCACAAAGAATTAGAAAACTGAGCCTGTCAAGACTTACTCGATTTTTCGAAAATTAAAATATGATAAACATCCTTCGACCACCAGAATTAGATGACAAAAGGATTCAACATAAAGCATTTTGACAGTGTTTATACCTTTTTTTTTTAACTTTTTCTGAGACACGTTGTGTAATATTTATAATTATTAACATAAATAATTTAAGTCAAGAATCAAGTTTGTGTGGTTTTGGATTCTTTTTTTTATAAATTTATAATTTTGTATTACTAAATTTAAAAGGTCTGTTCCTGTTACCCCTGGTAAAAATGTCATCGAAATTACTTGCGGACGGGTGATTCTTGTGCCGGTGCTTCCAATTTGACCTACTAAATCATGCCTAAAATTAAAAATGTAGGACACGAATTATGACCACATTCTAGAATAATGAAACAGGTGCACGTTTTTTCTAAAGTGCACGTGTTAAACTATTTCAAAGGAAACAATGCCGAGGCCTTGTTCCCACGCGCATTTGCATTTTTAAACTAATAAAATAACCCGGCACATGTATTTTGTTTTTAGAAATTTTTGTAAATTGGTAGATAACTTTACTGGAAATATTAACTTCACTGGAAATATAAATACAAATAAATATTCCTACAACACTAAATGATCTTGTCTTTAGGTAACGTTTATTATAACGAGCCATTTAAAAAAAAATGTCATCAAAGTTGGCCACGCAAAAAAAGACGTTTTTCTATTCTTAATCCTAAAAAGAAACAATATCTTGGAAAAAAATAAGACACTATTAAAGAAAATGACCACCGCCCATGTTCATACACAATTGATCTCTTATTTTAACTCAATCAATAGCGTGGAGTAGTATCCACGGTGTTCCATGAATTTCTTCAATTTTGTTGACAATGCGTTGCTCAACGTCTTCCAAATCGCAAGACATCTCGAGAAATCTCGACTGACCGAGAGTCTCGTCTCGTCCCGTATCGACTTTTTTTCTCGTCTCGAGGATCGAGATCTCGCACATGCCTAGCAATTGATGTTCTTGGATTGTCGGTTATCACTAGCCTAACCATTCCAACGTTTTCTTCTGTCCTTACTCTGGGTCTGCCACTTGTTTCCGATTGACGCTTCCAGTTTTTTTTTCACAAATTACGCTTCCAGCCACAAATTTAGGGAACGTTTTACTGACCGGTTAAAACGGTTGATTTTCACAATGATAAAGAGTACCACGATAAAAATGAAGGCAAACGCAATTTCCTCCGTCGGTTGACAGAAAGGCATAATACAGTGCGCGCCTAAAGTATGGAATAAATTCAATAAATGTGAAACAAAAAATTTTTGGAAAAAATCCTCGAACAGGTCGATTTTGTTTAATAAAAACACACATTTTTGAGGGAACGTCTATTTTCAGATGTCATTTGTTTTTGAGTAATGACGTCATCAACTTATTTTTTCAAATCGCAACCCCCCATTTTTTTTAATTTGAGAGACCCTTTCATTGTCGATTTAACGGTATAAAAATGTTGCCACCTTTTATATAACAAAATTTTTGAGTAAATGAGAAATTGAATGTTACAAAATGAAAAACATATTTTTCACAATTAATAAACGAAAATTTCTTTAATAAGCAAACACAATTTTAAATTAAGTGTTCGAAATGCCGTCCATCAACTTGGCGGCAATATGCAAGCCTGTATACAAATTCTTCTTGTACATTCTGAATGACTTCCGGGGTAATGGATCTCATTTCATCTCTAATGCGATCTCGTAGTTCGGCTAAATTGTATGGTCTTCTGCAGTAAACTTTTGATTTCAAATAACCCCATAAAAATAATCAAGTGGTGTAACGGGCCTCGGTCCTGTCTGCCAATCCACCTCTGAGGAAAGATAAATATTCACGAACTGAGCGTGTTTAATGCGGGGGTGCTCCGTCTTGCCGAAACCAGAGTGTGCTATCTGGAATGTCAGGATCATTTTCGTTTGGGAAAATTACTGCAAGCGCTGGAACTAGATCATTTTGCAAGAACTCCAGATATCTTTCTCCTGTGAGAGTTTCTTCTTCAAAGACTATTCCGGCCCACACATTTAATTTCTGCGGATGTTGAGTATGTGCTTCGATGATCCAATGAGGATTCGTCCGACTCCAATACCTGCAATTTTGACGGTTCACTGTGCCGTTTAGACAAAACGTGGCTTCATTGGAAAGAAGTATTTGCTGGTGTAAATTTGGATTTGTTTGACAAAGATTCATCATAATTTCACAGAATTGCAGTCGCCGGTCGGGGTCGTCCTTGTTGAATTCTTGCACAAGCTGTTTATAGGAATTATAGTTTTCTTTCCTCAGGATACGTAGAACTGTCGTTTGACTAACTTCATTTTCTGAGGCAACTAGAGGTACTCTGATGGTTCTCTTCCATATTTAACACAATGCCAATCTTTCTATCTTGGTTAATTTTTGGACGTCTTGATTTTGGTAATTTCAACATCATCAAGATCTAACATCACCAGTTTCTCTAAAGTTGGACTCAATCTTACTAACCTTGGATTGGGTGATAGGGTTATCTGGATATTTTGCATGAAATAAATTGCATACCTCCTGCTGAGTTCTGGTCTTATTTCCACATCCGATGAAAATCAAAATTTCAATTCTTTGTGTCACAGTTAAATGTGCCATATTAAAATTGGAATTTTTATAAATAGTAACATACATTAATTTTTCGCACAATTTAATGACAAATCTTCTGATTAACTGACAGTAAAAACCATCGATACGTCAAAAAACTTAATCTGATAATTTTTTTTGCTTAGCGACGTACTTTTTCGCTATGTTTTATTTGTGTTCAGTTTTATCAGAAATTTTCGTTTATTTATTGTGAAAAATATATTTTTCATTTTGTAACATTCAATTGTCATTTACTCAAACATTTTATTATATAAAAGGTGGCAACATTTTTATACCGTTAAATCAACAATGAAAGGGTCTCTCAAATTAAATTAAAAAAATGGGGGGTTGCCATTTGAAAAATAAGTCGATGACGTCATTACCCAAAAACAAATGACATCTGAAAATAGACGTTCCCTCAAAAATGTGTGTTTTTATTAAACAAAATCGACCTTTCGTTTTTTCCAAAAATTTTTGTTTCGCATTTAATGAATTTATTCCATACTTTAGGCGCGCACTGTATAAATGCTCGCAGTTCCTTTCCTATACAATGCGATGGCTTGATTTACGGCGATCATTTTCGTAGACACGAGGCGGCGCGTTTACTTCCCACAACAATCGGCAATTGCCGTTATTTGCCTCTATTATTTTCTTCCTGAAATAATACGTTTCCATTGTTAATTGTTGCGGTATCGTAAATAAATACGTACGTACGATTGTTACATATTATCTTCAGCAGCGACATGCACGCTGATTTTTACAGTTCCGAAAGGAAAGCGCTTTATGGCCGTCCATAAAAAGCGCGATTAGGAAACTGAAATTAATGCAAATAAAGTGTAAAACATGCGAAGCTCATTACGCCGCGACCAGCCATCGCTGATCTCATATTTGAAACGGGCTTTTGTTCTGTTATTACTCGAAAGCAATTTCTTGTCCGTTTACTCGGCTAACCTGGCATTATTTTATGATAGTTTCGATTGTTTTTTATCGGCCATTGTGTACTTTACGCGGAATCGCGGCTCTTCCGCTGGCAAACGGTTCTTTAACTCTTCGAGAGAAATGGTATATTGCTTGTAATTAGAACGAATTATAAAAAAAAATGTTACATAAAATAAGTAGCCTTATATAGTCTTATAAAAGGCACTAGTCTTTTTAGCACTCCATTGAAATTAAGTTACTATCGCGTCCTATTGTAAACAGGGCTGCGGCGTAGAGTTTACGAAAATTTAGATATTTCCTAGGGTAAGCAGATCGCTTGTTGGAAAAGTGATTCTAGAGGATACAAACAGCAGCTTTGGAGAGAACATATTGAAGAATTTTTGACAAGGGCTTTCGATGAGAAGTACAAGGTGTGTAAATTAAGTAATGAGCATTTCTTTATTCGAATAGAATTACAATTCAGTACTGCCTCCTTCAAAATAACTTCCTTGGAAAGCCACACAGAGCTCGAGACGATTCTTCCATTCCTCATAGCAGTGCTGGAAGTCATATACTGGAATAGCCTTCAGCTGGTCGGTTACAGCCATTTGAATGTTTTCTATAGTCCCAACACGACGTCCCTTGGAGGTGATTTTTTTAATCTTGGGAAGAGAATAAGGAGGCTGAGGAGAATCACATGGATGTTTTTACTGGCTAAAAACTCGTTTACCGAAATGGCCGTGTGAGAAGGCGCATTGTCGTGATGCAACATCGAGTTGTTCTTGATGTTTGGTCTCACACGCATGACTTTTTTCGAATTTTTTCAAGAACTTCTATGCAAAAGTGTGGATTTACTGTTTGGCCTGGAGACACAAACTCTTTGTGGACAATTCCTTGGCTATCCAAAAAAGCAAATTAGCATGCATTTGATCTTCGACTTGCTCATTATTGCTTTTTTTGGGTCTTGGAGAGTTTGAATTGTGCCATTCCATGCTTTGACGCTCGGTTTCTGTGTCGTACTCAAACACCCAAGTCTCATCACCAGCAATGACATGTTCCATAAAATGGAGATCATTTTCAATAGATTCCAAAAGGTCAAGACGCCTTTTTCTGCTGATGTCATCTTGTTCCTGTGAAAGGTTTTTTGAAACCGTTTTATAATGGATATGTAGATAATAGATATACACTGTAGCTCAATACTACGAGAAAATGTAATAATAATATGTAATACTACGAGAAAATTAATTTAAAAATAACAGTGGTGAGATTCAAATTTAGCTCTTCCCCGATCATTCTTGTCGTCAGCCGGCAGTCTAAACGTGCAGAATCTCGTATTCTATTGGCATTTTCATCGGTTCTTGATGATGAAGGCCTTCCGCTGCGTGGTTCATCTTCAGTCGACTCTCTTCCTTCTGAGAATGCCTTAAAACACCAAAAAAACCTAAAGAAACACTGTCTCCGTAGGCGTGTTGAAGTTTTGCAAAAGTATCCGTTGCGCAGTGTCCAAGTTTGGAACAAAACCTGATAGCATACCATTGCTCAAGATTAATGTCATTTTTAAAATGCATTAGAAAAAACCGCTTTATGAAAACAGCCACAAAGAACAAATAAATGACTCTAATAAGTTCAAACTTATACTGAAGGTGCATTACATGTTAACTTATCATCCTTCCAAGTACCGTCTCCGCAACGTTGCTAGATCGGGCGCTACGCCTCATTAGTTACACACTTCGTATAAATTTTTAATAATTAATTCATATTTAATACACACGTTTAATAATTAATTCATATATTATTAGGTAGTGTGTAAGCATTTAGTGACTAGTAAAAACATATTGTGTGACGTGTTTTAAAGACAATAATGTACAATTAGTACAAAATATGTACTACAGAACAAAATCGCATTTTTAAATTTTACATATTTAACATGTATACTTTCTATTCCCACAGTCGAAAAAAAGAGTAACATATACACGTACCTAATACCAATCACGTGTACTGCTTATTATGAAATTTATTACACAAATAATTGTTGCAAAAAGTTCCCGTATATAACACATACAGGCGGCATGACAAATAGCATTAGATCGACATTGTAAATTACGTACATGAACGCTTTAAAATTTTTACGCGATATAACATTCTACGCGCATTTAAACTAATAGGGTAATGATTAGATAACATAACTTCACACCTACGAGTCCCTGGAGGTTGGAAACGCGCAGGGCGGGGTGCCGATTCACGCGACCAGATTTTTTTATGCGGATATTTATGTTAAAGGGTGCTGTAATGGTTTTTCGTCGCAAGAGTAATTTCCTAATATGCCCATAAAGTTAATTCAGACGTGCTGTAAAATAAGTAATTACAAAAAAGCATAAACGACTAAACACAAATAAAGGAAAATATGAAACAAATATCTAAATAATTAATTATATATGGGGCATTTCACGCCAACTAAGTGAGGTCAAAAAAAATTATGTTTGAAACATATCACAATCGATAGTATAGACATAAAAAAAACGTCATCAAAGTTGGCCAAGAAAAAAAAGACGTATTTCTATTCTTAGTCGAATTTATAACCTTATTTACTTGTCAAAACTGTCACATCATATGACAGCTATTTTTTATTTTAATAATTGTGACAGTCACTTGTCGAAAGTTTGACATAACCGAAAAGCTTAGATATGACCGCTATTTCTATCTCTCTCGTTCATAGCCAGAGTTGATGTAAGATCAAATGCATGCTGATTTGCTTTTTTGATAGCCAGGGAATTGTCCACAAAGAGTTTGTGCCTCCAGGTCAAACAGTAAATCAACACTTTTACAGACAGATTCTTGAAAAATATCGAAAAAGGGTCATGCGTGTAAGACCAAACATCAAGAATAGATGGAAAATATAGTATTTTTATAATGACCAGATTTACTTGTATCATTCTGAATACAAGTAAATCTGGTAAGTCGTTAAGATTTTGTAAGAACAGAAGTGGTCCAAATCTATTTCCCTGAGGCACCTCTTTTTTATAACAGCAAAAGTCTTATAAAATAACGACGCATCAGAAAAAAAAGTCATCAAATCTGGCTATGAACGAGAGAGATGAAAATAGCGGTTATGTCGAAACCCTAAGCGAAACTTTGTTGTCAAACTTTTGACAAGTGGCTGTCATAGTTGTAAAATAAATCATGGCTGTCAGCCTTGACAATTAAATAAGGTTATAGACGAAATTCGTCTCTTTTTGCTCGGCCAACTTTGATGCCTTTTTTTGGATGGTTCGTTATACGTACCTATCTGTTATTAACTATTGCATTGAAATATTATCCTTTGATGTTATTTCGGCATAATCCAGTATATATAAAATTTCCCGTTAGTCTCGACGCCGCGTGTTTCTGCGCTACCATATAAAACCCGCCTAACAGATACTTTGTGGCGAAAACACCCACTTTAAATATTTGTATTTTCGAGCGGAGGCCTCATAAATAATTCCGAACACAACGAGATATTCCTCACACAAAAAGGATATCGATATCGGCCTGATCTGATCTGAATAGACAAGAATATTCAATAACTTGTCCTGTAAGGGTACAGATCCCTCCAGGGGCGAGTAGCACTCAGCTACTGTCCAAATCACGGAGCTCTCCCACGAGTCGATCCTTCAAACTTGATAAAACGCGAAATATTCGGCGAGACAGCTTTTTATATAAGCTAGACGCAAACAGGGTGGATAGAAACGATTTCGTCGAACATAAAAAAGTCGAAAAATCAGACACGTTTTATGCACAACGAAATACTGTGTTACATGCCGTCACAAACGTTGTCATCATCAGGAGATGGGTGAAAATCGACTGTTAAAAAATTGCTATTGCCTTGTCCGATTTTAATTCTTTTTAATTCTTTTATATTAATTTTTATTTTACATTCGGAGTACAATAACAAAGATCAAAATTAGGTAGCAGAATGTCAAAACCCTATTCGCTGTTTTCATAAATCTCTCTCATCTTTTTCTCCGTTTTTTTCTGAATGCAAAGGATAAGATGCAGACACATATTTTCAACATTATTTATAGAACTGATTCCATTTTTTGGCATGAAAAATAATTGTCGGTTTCTGCTAGTAACAAAGAACGAGCATATCTTTCTCGCTTCAATAAAATTATTGGTGAATTGGAGTCACAGAAATTTCGATTAAAACCCATTCACTGACCCCATCTAGCAAAATACGTAATACAATTAGTTCAGGGTTGCACGAATTACCTTTTCGATGGCAGTCCAGTGGTTATAATCAAGACTCAAAGCGTTCTGCTATGCAGCAAATGTTAATAGTACGAGGCGCTTTCATAAAGTAAGGGCCGTTTGGTCACAGAAAAAAATGTACTCATAAGAAACAAATTTTATTGTCATATTTAGTTAGGTACAATCTTACTTTACTTCTCTACATAATCGCCGTTCACTTCTAAGCATTTTTCGTACCGCTGCACCAGCTTCTTTAACCCCTCTGCATAGAAGCTTGCCGCCTGAGAGTTGAACCAGTTGACAACGGCGTTTTTGAGTCCCTCTTCGGTTTCAAAACGTTGTCCACCGAGCCACTATTTATGATGCAAGAAGAGGAAGTAGTCGCTAGTTGCAAGGTCGGGACTGTACGGTGGGTGGTCAAAAGTTCCCAACGAAAATCTTGAATTTTCTCATTGGTTTTCGCAGCAGTGTGAGGACGCGCGTTATCGTGGAGGAGGATTATGCCAGATGACAGTTTCCCGCGGCGTTTGTTTTGGATCGCACGTCTCAATTTTTTGAGCGTTTCGCTGTACACGTCAGCTGTAATTGTTGTCCCACGTTCCAAGAAATCAACCAAAAGAACACCGTCTTTGTCCTAAAAAACTGTAACCATCAATTTTCGACTTGTGTACTGAGTTTGCTTAAACTTTTTCGGTTTTGGTGAAGATGAGTGTCGCCACTGCATCGATTGCAGTTTTGTTTCTGGGTTGGCGTAGGATACCCACGTCTCGTCCCCAGTAACAATGTGAGAAAACAAATCATCTCCATCTTGTTGATAACGGGCCAAAAACTTTCGTCCACTAGACATTCTTAGCTCTTTGTGGTGGTCGGTGAGCATTTTTGGTACCCACCTTGCACACAATTTGCGGTATGCGAGGTTTTCTGTGACAATATTGTAAACATTAGTGCGTCCAAGTTGAGGAAATTTGTTAGCCAGGCCATTAATCGTCAATCGACGATCAGATCGCAGTGTTTGGTCTACTTGTGAAACGATTTCATCGGTCTGGATACTGGGCCTGCCACTCCGCTCTTCGTCATGGACATTTGTTCGGCCATTTTTAAAATCACGGCACCATTGTCTAACCTTTCCTTCACTCATAACTGTAGGTCCGTAAACCAGGCATAACTCCCGATGAATTTCAGCAGCCGACGATCCTTTTGCACATAAGAAACGAATCACAGAACGCACTTCACAGTTGGCGGGATCAACGATTTTCGCGGCCATTGTTCTTTGCATTCACGGACAACAATACGACTTCCGAATCAAAACAAATGACGCTGTAGCTTCGCAATGAGTCAGTAGATGGCGCTGCAGTAGTAAAACTGTGCTTCGAAGCGCCAATATTTATATATAAGCAAACGGCCCTTAGTTTATGAACGCGCCTCGTATGTCTGGTTAATTCCGCTTTACTGTACACATTCACACATCTCCGATTTGTAACGTTTTTATTGTTTTTATCTGTGATATGTTTTTGGCAGTGATACAAATTTCACGATTATTCAAAACACTGACTAAGACTTGCGTTTATAAAAAGTCTGTGCGTAAAAGTATGTAAACACCCTGTATTATGAATAGAAATGCGAGCGCAATTTGTTTTTTTTTCCTTGTGTGTAAGACAAGGATGTATACACAAAGAAACCCGCGAACAGGTTTTTTCGTTGCTCCCCAACAAAACAAAAAAAACACGCAAGGAAACTTTTTGACTGATGCGTTTTAAAGTGTTGGCCGAAGTGGCATCATAAGTTGCGGGGCCGAATATTACTCGCAGTCCCCGGGGTGATATCAATAAGTCTGGCAGAAATGGGATTTTTCATCCTTCCAGACAAATGGCCCTCGGACACCCTCAGGGGCGATTTATAGGTGGAATCGATGGGGGTTGTTATTTCGGGATTGTCGGGGACGGGGAGGCATTAAAACTAGATGCTCTTACAGAGCTTATACCAAGCTACTATACAGTGTATTCCAAAAGTCACGAAAAATATTCATAATAGTCATTCATAAAATTATTTGCTACGTTATCAGCGATTTTAAAGGAAAATCCTCGGACACTTCAACGTTTCCAGCCATGGTCATCTTCAGTCTTTGTCTTGACACAAATGGAATCTTCCATTTGCGTCAAGAAATGAAAGAGTACTGACAGGAAACCAGGTAACCTCGAACCATTTTACATATTTTTATGATGTTAAAGATTTTCAGGGGTGTAAAGGTTTTCAAAAAGTAACCAAGATACATATGGTGTAGTCCATGCCAACTGGACATGGCCAAAAAATATCGCTCAAACTTCGGGAATATGTTCGTCTATGTGTGCCCGAATCTCAAAAATTGTTTTAGCCCATTTGGGCAGTCCGTTCCCGAGTTATGATTTTTTTAATATTGGAACAAACGAGATTTTTTAAAAATCTTGATTATTTCGATAATTCATATCTCTGGTCAAGTACAACGAAGAGGATATTTCCATATAGGTTCTTCGCGGAAATTTCCCGTTCTTTCCAATGAAAATATCTAAAAAAGAATTGGTCCATTTTAGATCATTGTTTTGGACTTTTAATTTTTAAATTGGCCAAAAATTACCTTAGCCCCAAACGGATCGTCTTCTAACATGGCTCATTCGATTCCCCGTCCAAAAAACTACGCGCAACCATGTTTTGGGCGGTCTCAAATTGCCCAAATACTATCATTTAATCATTTTGAAGTACCCATTTTGTAAAAATCGATTTTTCGTCCAAAAATTATTAAATGATGGTATTTGGGCAATTTGAGACCGTCCATCCTAAAAACTTGGTTACGAGTAGTTTTTTGGACGGGGAATCGAATGCGCCATGTTAGAAGACGATCCGTTTGGGGACTAAGGTCATTTTTGGCCAATTTAAAAATTAAAAATGATCTAAAATGGACCAATTCTTTTTTTAGATATTTTCATTGGAAAGAACGGGAAATTTCCGCAAAGAACCTATATGGAAATCTCGATTCGTTGTACTTGACCAAAGTTATGAATTATCGACATAATCAAGATTCTAAAAAAATCGCGTTTGTTTCAATATTAAAAAATCATAACTCGGGAACGGAGTGCCCAAATGGGCTAAAAATTCGACATACATAGACAAACATATTCCCGAAGTTTGAGCGATAATTATTTTTTGGCCATGTCCAGTTGGCATGGACTACACCATATATATCCTATATATATCAAACCAACAAAAAAATGTAGACGATAAATTACACGTTTGGAGATGGTTCTCAACACTTCCATTTTGATCGTTATCTCGGGACGATTTTTCAAAAATTATCTTCGAAATCTGAAAAACGGACAAACAATTAATGTATACCGGCATTACTTCTTTAACTCCGAACGCGCCGGCTTGTTCCCGTGTAAATAAATAGTTTGGGTTCGCTGATGAGAGAATTAAATTTAAAA
The DNA here is from genome assembly GCA_029963805.1 of Aromia moschata. Classification (NCBI taxonomy): domain Eukaryota; kingdom Metazoa; phylum Arthropoda; class Insecta; order Coleoptera; family Cerambycidae; genus Aromia; species Aromia moschata. The sequence goes on along the minus strand of JAPWTK010000007.1, from coordinate 5,382,512 downwards.
TGATAAAGTGTATTTGGTGTTGATGTTGGGTGTTGCAGGACACACATTGTGTATCGCTGTGGCGTTCACGGGCCATCTATCTTAGGTTGTTTGCAGTGGCGTGCACTGACGATACTTCGACAAACGGTTATTTTTAAAGTTTTGAAATTACCAGTGCTTGTCAGTCATATCCATTCATTTAAAAATATTTGTTGAAAAACTATGTACCAAACTCTTTCGTTTTTTACATATCACCGCTTCAAAACACGAAATAATATAATTTTATTGGCCTTCTTCGAAACTCGTTGTCTCTTTTTGCTTGAAATTTATGCCGAATTGTTAGACAGAACCTAACTTCACGAGGTGGTTATAATTCATGAGGTAGAAAATCATTGGCGTCTCAAAAAGAGACGCCAATGGAAATCTTGCTCTAGATGAACATTTGCTGCACATCCAACGGGATGGAGAATCTCCTCATTATGTACACCCAGAGAGTGGTTTAGTTGGTAACAATTAATAAAGTAATTATAAAGGTAAGAATTTGAGTATTTCATTATCATACTTTTAAAAGTTGCATTATTTCAATTTAGAAATTAAATACATTCCACACATTCATGAGGTTAACTACCTCAATTTTGACAAAAAAGAAATATGGGACTTATCTAGAATTGTACAAGAAACTCAAAAATGGCAAAAGAAATAAGGGTTGCCATTTAAAATTTTAGGGGTCGGTGCCCTGGGGGGTTAGGGGCTTGAAAGTAATACTACAACAAATGTCATTAGTTTAGGAAATTTACTGTCATTAGTTTAGGCAATATTAAATGCTGTTCGTTTTCAAATTGACACCGTGTATATCTTCGGATAATCTTGGAAAAACATGTAAGTACTTCTGCTAAAGTAGTTTCTTCTGGGTTGTGCCGCGGTCGTCTAACGTGTCTTGACGTTTCGCTGATCAAGCTTCTTCAGAAGTTTTCCAAAGTTGGTTTTTGTAGTCTTCTGCTCCTTGTTAAGTACCTTGTTTCTGTTACGCTTTGCTGCTCATCGTCCATGCTCGAATGGCCATGATTTTCACCAGTTCTCTAGTAAAGTCAGTCTTGATGTGTTGCCAAGGAGCTATCCATCTTCCTTGTCGTTATTACTCTTCACGATTTCTAGAGACTCTAATTATTCTTGGATGGTATCTTGTATTGCGGTCCAGCACTCCCACGTTCTCAATCGATTCGATGGTTCTCATTGGTGTGAACATGTTCCGCTACTGCTATCTCTGAGTCTGGTGTGTCGTTGATGTTCCTTGATACGGCATTGAATGCTCCTTCCTGTTCGTCCAATATAACTTTTGCGATAAGTAAACGCGTTTTGTCATAAGTTTAGGGACTAGATCGTTGTTGGAGGGAATCATTCACCATCAGAAATCACACTTCCAGACTATTGACTATTCATTGTTGAACATTGAATTACCTCGATCATTATGCGGTTATCCAATTTTGGAAGACCCACTGCTCGACTTCACGACACGCCTCTGGAGGCAAACTCGCGCCGAAAGCGTCGGCCAACACCTCATCTTGCACCTCTGTCGGCGCGCTGGCCCCGGCCAAGCACTGCTGCAAGTGTCCACAAGGATATTAATGATGGAACCGCGTGCACGCACTGGCCAACCGGATGATTAATCGTCTCGGGTCCTGCTCGCCATATGAGGCCAAATATCTACCATTATTTTACTATTAATCAACGCGTTTTGTACCGCACGGGGAATAGTAGTCGGCTATTTGGCGTAATCATATCGCGGAGGACGGTGTAGCCGTTGCGTTCGACGAATTAATTATAACTTTGGTCTCGAATTTTTAACTCAGATGGATTGCGTATATTTATATTTTGATACCTGCCTACAGAATTCATTACACGAGAATAACAAAAAGCATCCAGTTTCTGTCTAAGTTTTTTTTGTTTGTATTATCTTTTAAGCTTATCAAAAACAGTTTTTGTCAAAAGCTACATCCAGCGCGTCCGCCATTTTTTGAATATTTTTCTTATGTTGTTATTTCGAAGAGAACTTACTACGTAAGGGGGGGGGGTTTCCCGGGGGGGGGGGGAACCCCCCTTGTTTTTTTGGCCTACAAGACAGCCAAGAGGGCCATACTAAGGACCTATTAAGACAAAACATATATCTAACTGGGCAAAAGACCTCGGTTTCAGGAAATCGCGTGTGTTCATTGACGAACCATCCTGGAATAAGACAAAAAATCTAATAGAACTGGATATAAACCAGCTGAAATGGACAGCAGTCCAGTAGGCAGAGATTTTTATGTGTTCTTGAAAGATATAGGGCTAGTTTTGACGGTTCCCTGTGTATTTTTTGCGTAGGGACACAATGCGCGGGGTCTGTAGAGCTGAAACCGTCCGCTAATCTTTTAAATTAACAATTTCTGAAAAAAAAAAACGTATTTTTTTTCACATTTCCGCTTATATCTCCATTCCTTGGCATATTTTAGATACCATATGCAAGTTGTAGCCTATTGAATTTCCTAAATTTTAAACCCAACCAGAAGTCTCCAAGTGCTATTGTTAACTTGCAAATTACTGCTAAAGTTGAAAATGTGCTTTTTTTTCACTATTTTTTTTACTTCGAAAGTAGGGCGACTATAATCTCGAAACTTGGAGGGACTGCTATTTGTAGTATGAAGTTACAAAAAAAAATGTCAGCTCGATCCGTTAATAACTTTTCGGGTAATTAACGATCGAATTTTTTTCAAGCCTTAATTAACAAGGACGCCATTTATTTGTTTATTGTACGATATTGACCGGGCTGGGCTAGAAAAATCATAAATCTCTTCAAATTTGCGAGACTTTTTGAGATTTTGAAAAATATTAATTTGTGCCAGTTTTATAACGTTTTCTAACCGACAACTTTTTTTGACGCGACGTATATACAGTGTGGAACAGCCAAATGGAATAAATTCAATAGCTCTATTATTATGCATTTTTTTTAGAAAATCCTGAGACACGTCAATTTTTAATTCTAAAATGACATCTTGCGACGTAAATATGTCATCCCTAAATTCAACCCCTTCAGGTGACAGCTACAACCCCTAAATTTTCAAATTGGAAGTAGGGGCTTGTGATACACTTCATTTGAAAAATCTTTTTCATTCTCTATTCAAAACTGCTACAGTTTTAAATTTTATTGCAGAAATTAACAAGAAAAAAAGATAAGTTTCTCCGGCGTAGGAAATTCGTTACATTAAAATAAAACACAAATCATTATCAATGCAGCAAACGTTCAAAATGCATGCCTCCAGCATGGCTTCAAGACGCGTATTTAAACAAAAAAAATGGGAGTCAAGATATTATAGTCATAATTCCGACAATTTCGAAGCGGCAACGCTAAAATAATATATGTATACGTCGCGTCAAAAAAGGTAGTCACGTAGAAAACGTTATAAAACTGGCCCAAATTAATATTGTCAAAATCTCAAAAAGTCTCGCAATCTTGAATGGATTTATGATTGTTCTAGTCCAACTCGGTCAATATTGTACAATAAACAAATAAATGGCGGCATTGTCAATTTAAGCAAAAAAATGCGATAGTTAATTACTCAAAAAGTTATTAACGGATCGAGCTGAAATTTTGTTTTTGTAACTTAATACTACAAACAGCAGTCCCTCCAAGAAATGTCATGATCCTATCCACCCTACTTTCGAAGTAAAAAAATAGTGAAAAAAAAGCCCATTTTCAACTTCAGCAGTCATTTGCAAGTTAACAATAGCACTTGGAGACTTCGGGTTGGGCTTAAAATTTAGGAAATTCAATAGGCTACAACTTCTTATATGCATATGCTATATAAAATATACCAAGGAACGGAGATATAAGCGGAAATGTGAAAAAATACGTTTTTTTTTTTTTACAAATTGTTAATTTAAAAAATTAGCGGACGGTTTCAGCTCTACGGACCCCGCGCATTGTGTTCTACGCAAAAAAAAATACATAGGGAACCGTCAAAACTATATCTTTCAAGAACAGTTTCTGATGATTTTAGCTCTCTGCCTACTGGATTATAGTGGGACTATGCAACTCTCTTCAACATCTCCCCACAATCGAGGTGAAAAATGATCTCGATTGTAGGCGGTGTGGAGAGGAGGAAGAAACCCCTTCCACATATCATGCGAATGCCCAACACTGGTAGCTATTAGGTATTGGAACTTTGGGGCTACAACAATAGAACCAAAAGAGGTGACATACGCTCGATTAGAAACTGTCCTTAAATTTCTTAAGGACTAGGTCATGGAATGAGTAGCCTGTGGGGACACAATAAGCATCGGAATAAACACAACTGGAATTTTTAAAAATACTGATTTGAATAAAAACCGCAATACCCACTAACAGTTCATATTAGTTAAACAAATAAGCAAACATTGATTAAAAATATGTACTTTTTTATATGAAAACCGCAAGAAATACCCGGGTCACGTTTTTTGTTGAAACATTAATCACATCTTTGTTATATTGAAGTACGTCTTATGTGAAACTTTCAGATAAATTGGTTAACTAATATGGGTGATGCAACTTTCATTCACATTTATTCAACATATTTCGAAAGTTATGTGGAATTCTGAGGAGCTCAAAACCTGAAACCTGAGAGGATCTTAATATCCGCAATATTTCGCAACAATAATTTAATTATTCGCGATAGTAGCCTTTCCACACTGACCTGTCAGACGGCCGAGCCCAATTCTTCGGACAAATTGGAGACGACGACGACCAGTCCTGGCTCGAGCATCTGCTCTTTGTCGCTATCAGCGGGAGCGAAATCGAATTCGATCATTCCTGGAGACGTCCTGCGAGGACCACCCTTTCGCTCGTCCGATGCGGACGGCCGCTAATTAGCCCGAAAGATAATGGGCACGCGGTTGCTCCAATAACCGCCCACCAGCGAAATAAATGAATTATACCTCTTTATAATCCGGCCATCTAATCCGACGTATGCCATAAATTATTTTTTCGACACCTGGTCGGCGATCGACGGGTCCCTCAGCGAACATGAGATCGAACGACGCTGACAAGCTACACATCGAGAGTGTAGATAAAGACGGGTAGGACACGGGGCCTCTATGTTTGAAAGACTTCGATAGGAAGAGGATAAAACAGTCCCACCTTCCACCAAAACCTCCCAAAGAATTTTGTTAATATGTTACTTGATGATATTGTTGTTGCTTCTTTAAGGATATATTATAACTAGTCCTGAAAAAGCTTAAAAAATAAAGTGAGACGTAGAGTTAATTTTATTAATTAAGCAAAAACTCAAGTGTACGAGTGGTTTGCTCGGTTTAAAAATGGCGACATGTTGATTGATGACAAATCTCGTTCTGGACGTCCATCAACTGCCCGAAACGACGAAAATGTTGAAAAAATCGAGAGCTTGTGCTCACAGACCGTCGACAGACAATTGATCAAATGTCAGAGATTAGTGGGTTGACTGAAAAGGGGCATGAAAGGACACCGATTTGACAACATTGAAGAAGTCAAAAAAAAAAAACAGGGAGGAGCTGTCAGCCATTTCTAAAGATTTCTAAAGATGACGAAAAATGTTTCGAACAGTGGAAGCACCGGTGGGACACATGTATTAGTTGTAATAGTATTTTGAAGGGGATAAGGTTGTAAAAAAATTTGAAATAATATAGCTTTTAAAAACAATTCTGGTTATATTTGGGTACCCCCTCGTATGTGAAGGAACCAGAAATGAGCCAGACTTCCGTGAAAAAGTTTTTACCCCAAAAGGGACAACTACAGTTACAACAAATTGAAAGACTTCGTTTGAACAGTGCTTGACAGTGCGAAAACATTGATTTTTAAAAGGTGTCAAACCTTTTAAAAATCAAGATTGAGGATCTACTATGACAATCTGGAAACATCATCTAGCTACTGAAGAGACCTAATCAGAATGGTAATTCAATTAGTGAAGGCAAGATTGAGGCATCATACTGAATGGAAGGTCAGAAGGTGATGACTGAATAAACAAGGTCACATGTCGTTTAATTATCCATCACACAACTCAGTTTTCACAACTTTACACTAGAGCTAAAAACTGCTGTGAGATGTGCCAGAAGATTTTAATTGTGTGAAATTTGTAAAACTACGGCTAGCAATGCTACGGGTGAATAAATCAAGAAACTAAGTCCTCCAATCGCTCAGGCGCGAAAATTTGAATGGAAATAAATTATGAACTCAGTTTGGCCAAAAACTGAGTTGTGTGATGCTGGATCTTAAACAACGATATGCATATATCAGCAAAGAAAAAAATCGAAGAGTGACCACTTTTGTATTATTTGACCTAAAGCTAGTCTAAATTCAGACTGCGAAAAAAAATCTGTTAGATTCAGCTCGGGTAAATAAAAGAGTACCAATGGAAAATAAGTCGACCGACACCGCGCCGCGATCGTTATTAACATTTCCGAACACGGACGAGAAAAAAGGACCGAACGACCATAATCCAGTTACATGTACGGTATGACGGACATGCCTGGCATTTGTTATCCTTGCTCATAACGACCGGAATATAATAGATCGCCGCGCCGGCCATCCTAGAAGTTCATCTCCCTAGAAGGACGCGCCGCCAATTACACGAAGCATTTATGTAAACGATATGGCGCGCAGCGGTCCCAAATCGAAAAAATCCCGTCGGAGAAGGACATGACGTGTATTCGCTCTTGGTGGTATATGCTACTTGACACTGTAACAACCCTTTTTTAGCTCTGTGGCTGTGTATTTAACAAATCCAATTTTCCAAGGATTAGTTACAGAACTGACAGGAGCTGAATCCCATAGTTTTTTTTGCTTATATTTTTCTAGTACGTCAGGTTTCAGAAACATGTTAGGTTAAATGGTACAGAAATGGATATTTTTCCCAACTTTTATTTTTATTGGAGTCCGTATATACTTGTAGTTAACATGTTTGTGGCTAAATGTTTTTATAAAAACGTCTGGCTCTTTATTTCCCTCACCGTGATCCAAGTGTTGTTAACTAACCAACCACATCTTCTAGAAGAGAAGAGGATGTAAATATAAGGCGAAAAAATTGGGCACAACTAAAGGAATCAAGAAATGCTACTGCTTCGGACAGCGACATCTAGGGAGAGATAGCAAAGTGCGCGCTAATCTGGGTCATTGACTGGGTTTTTGTCAGCAGATTTGAGTCCCTCCTAATAGAATAGATAGAATGCAACTTTATTAGCACATGTGAGTGTAAGTGTGAGTATATGTAGACAAAAAAATTATCAACTGTAAGCTGAATCTCACAGATGCTACTTTAACCTTTAAGACGGTTTAAAGGTTAGACGTCTTTAACCTTTTCAATATGACTCAAGAATCAGCAGAATTTAAGCGCGTTGAATACCAAAGCACACGGGCTTTCCACATTACGAAGTTGAGAAAAACATTTTTTTGCGTTTTACGTCCACTGTATTGTCTCGTGGATACATAAGACAATTGGTAATATATCTGCCCCGTTAAGGCCCATTTTAAGTGCCTCTTTCAGTATTTGGAACCACTGTGAGTGCGGCGCGAGCCTTCGCGTACCTAAAAGTAATTAAACGATGAACTAGTAAACGAAGTTAAAATACCGACCGGCCAACATATATAACTCGTACCAATCGAGTGGAACCAGTAAAAAAAATTACATTTATTACGCCGAAGACGTACTTACAGTTATTCGCGTTTTCCAAATAGGTGAATTTCCTTACGGGAAAGGAATGCATAAAGCGAGAGATTTATTAATGGGTTTTTATTAAGGCTATAGCGAGCGCGTATTTTATGAAGTCCTGTCGTCCGGGCTCCTTGTTTGTCAGTAGGCGATCGGGTGTTCTTTCATTCATTCACTATTCTCAGTTATCTTTTTTTCCATAAGCCAATCTCGTGATACGTATTTTAACAAAATCAATGAGGAGTTGCATTTTTTGACTCGTCAATCAAAGTTTAATGTGTTATACAAATAGTTAAATAGTTAGTAAAAACCAGGATATAGAACTCTGAAATTTGAGTCGGTTTTGAAGGGAGAATTTTCAAAATGCGATTGGAGAGAAAGCCGTTTAGTTTTTCGAAACAATGGCGCTCAAAATACAGGGTCACAAATTATTAGGTAGCTTATTTTAAATCATTGGTAACACTGAAACCTTAAGTGAGTTAACCTGACGAAATTCGAACCAATGTGAGCAAGAGTTTTATGTTCTCAAGATGACAAATAATCTTTAAATAAAACAGATACATACGCCATCACCGAATGTCTCAACTGTTGTGGAAGGACACGTTGTCTGTGCGTAGTGAGTACGTGATGCCGATTGTAGCGCGTTGACTCATGATGACGACATGCCATTATTTGCTGGTTGGACTCTAAGCTATAGAAAAATTTATCAGGTGCGTCGAAACGTTATCCGCGAGGTTGATTAGGCGGGATCGATAAATCTCACCTCCGGACCGAATTATAAATGGAAAGTTGGTGTAACAGAAAGCGCGCGTCTCGGAGAAGAAAAAAACGGTGACGACAACAGCGCCCGACGATTCCGACCGAAAGGGGCCTAATTTAGGGCCGCCTTTTCGCGCTGCCGTCGCCGAACGCGCCCCGCAAATCTTGTCGCGAGAGTTCAGGTTCCCTTTTAACATTCCGAGCGGGGCTGCGCAGCGGCGGTCGGTGGAATTCGAAACCCGCGTAAGGGAGCATGGGGTTCACGTCATACTTTTGAGGGACAATAATTAAAACAAAATACGAGGTGTGGCTATTACATGACCGAAATGCTATCATAACTGCTATCAATTACAGTAGCAACATTTTGCCTTCAATGTACTTCCATTAGCGATCTCTACACCGCTCCATACGACTTTTCCATTGTTGAAAACAGTGCTGGAAGTCCGCTCCTGTCAGCTGCTTCCATACAGCTTACTTTAACCGCTTCCACACTTTCGAATCTTGTCCCCTTCAACGCCGATTTGACCTTGAGAAATAAAAAAAGTCACAGGGGGCAAGGACGGGCGAGTATGACGGATGTTCCAAACAGTAATACCGTACTTTGCAAAAAAATGCCTTCACAGACAAAGCAGAATTGGCCGGTGCATTGTCTTGGTAAATCTTCCATGATTTGGTCATCCACAAATCGGGTCTTCATCTTCTCACACGCTCACGAATAAATATTAATTCCCGTACACTTCTTTTAAAATTGCATAAGCTTCTGTAAAAGTTTTCCCCAGTGTAACAAGGAACGTGAGATTAACCCGTTGCTCCATCTGAACACTTAACATTTTTTTCGACGCGTCGCTGGTGCGTAGACTAATTCAAACGACTGTTACAGTCAAACTGAGCGACCCACTGGCTTGTCCAGCGAGCTCAAGGTGGGGAAAGTATCATCAGACACAGTTCTGTTCAAACTTATAAGACACCACACCTTATATAAGATGATAGTAGAACAGAAGAAGTAGTTCACTGTTATTCGTCGTTATAAATCGCAAATCCGGATTTCAATCTTATTCGAAATTTCGACACATCTGACGACGAAACAATGAACGGGGAGAATACAGCGGTGGCATAGAAATTCTGCCCTCTAGTGTGCCTAAATGGGAATCGACGTTCTTGTTAAATTAAATTTTCTACTAACCTAACAATACATCTAAAGGGCTGATTTAATACGTTGTTATGACATTTTGTAGTTAAATAAAAAACATTTCTCTGTTAGTACTTCTTCGTTGGTCATTAGGTCCTTCGAGCCGGATGACGCATGTGCCATTTAGAAAGAAGTTCCAAAGAAGTGCCCAAATTCCATAGCAGTGATTACAATAAACAATTACACATCTACACAAAAAAAGTCATGATCCTGGGTATTGACCTTAGTATCCCTACGAATTTTTCGACGCCGAATTCGAATCCAACCTCAAAAAAGTCAATATACCCTCAAAATTTTAACATAAAAAACAACAACAACAAAGAAACAAACATTAACAATGTGTGTGTATTATTATGTCATCATAGCACTGGATAAAAAACGAACTGGCCAGCTACACTTCATCGTTCTCTCCCAATTGTCAAAATTTAACCCATGATTTATTATGCTATATATGTATGTACATCGTACTCCTTGCAATCCCATTTATGGCTATTGTTGACTCAACAGTAAACAAATAAATTCATAAATCCAATTGAGAATTATCTCAATCAATTTCTGTTTTATTGTTAAGGTTTGTTTTGTTGTTTTAAAATAATATTAATTTTGAGAATTGTTAATTCTCATCAATAAAAAAATAAAAAAAATCAAAAATATTTTTCTGTAATGAATTAATTGATTTTTTTTCTCCCATTCTGCGGTCTGTAACTTCGTTTCTGTTGAGTTTAGAAAAAAAAACATAAGAGCAATTTTGTAGAGAATTAAATTTCCTATAAGACGGTAAGAACCAAAATTTGAAAAAAATGTTTTTCATGTAGTTATTTTAAAAATAAAAAAAAAACGTATTTTAAATGGGAGAGGACCCCCAATGCGCAAGCTCAATTTTTAATGGTTTTATCTAACTCCCCTTAATAAATTTTTGAAATAATGAGCTCAATTTTTTGAGAATTTAGTCTACAAATTTGAAAAAATCAATAATTTTTTATGTTTCATATTTCCAAAGTTTAGACATTCAAGAATAAGCCATCAAAAGGATTTTTCAAAATTTCCAATTATTTTATGAGTTACAGCCATTTTTGTGACGCGGCATCGGCTCCGGTCCGACCGGAACAAATGAACAGTAGACGGTAGACGCTGCCCGAGTACTTACGAAACACGAAACGTATTTAGTCGGAATCTTTTCGTCTTAGTATTTATTTCAAATCAGTTTTGAGCCAGCCTTCAAGCAACGTGGACGTGCTAACTGAGTAAAATTGCCGGAAACTTGTCTCAAAACTTTAAACGCGTTTTTCTCAAAACTACTTTTTTCGAGTTGGCGTGCACGATATCTCAAGTTCTAATGAACCGATTTATTTTGGTGAATGTTCTTTATACATTCTTCTATCGCCTCAAGCACGCTCAGAACAAAATTTTTAATTTTAATATTTTTAAAAAAATCGGAATTGTTAAAAAAACATGCAAAACAAATTTTTTTTTTTCAAACGGCTGCCATTTTATGAAAAATTTTTTTTTACTTTTCCAAGGTTCGGGCTATAGGGGCATCTATACTAATTAAGAATCCGTTCGGCTTTTTTGTTTCAGTTGACCAGAAGGGTTGAAATCATGCACGCCAGGACACCCCTTTTTTTTGGACCCCCCACTTTGCCAGCTCATAACTTTGTCAATTTTGAGTCTTTTTTTTGCAGTTAATTTTTCATGTTATTTTAAAATATCAATAAACAAATGATAAAAAATGGATACCAAAAATATTTTTTGTTACGTTTGTACAGAGCTTCAAAAACCGCCCGAAATTCATGCCTCTAGACTAGAATACCCCCTTAAGGCTCGGAAGCAGTGAAGACGCCCTCATTTCCATATATCGTCCCGGATTATCGAATCCATTAGGGATATTTTTTTAAGTCGTCGGGCCGAACGGCCATCAGCGTCGCCCATAACGCCGGCAATAACATAAATATTTGTAAAATCCCCCCACGCCGGGAACGCATCGGAATTACCGGTGCTCCTATCTATATTTCAGAAGAGTTTTGACGTCGTCGGCGGGGAGCGATATCGCAGACGGATGGCCCTAATCGCCTAAGAGGTAATTCCCGTGCCCCGGCCCTGAGTTATGATATCACCGGTCAGCCGAGGCGAAGTCGTAAATGCTGATTCAATAACCCATATACCTAGAGCGCGGCCTTAGATGGGCCATTTGTCAAGAATCGCCCGCCTCTATCATAAACATATTACATAAATTGGATCCGCAGATCGTCTTCCGTGCGGATGCCATTTTTTTGCCGATGGGGGATTTAATAAAAGATTTTTCGATATAGATGGGATCGGATGCCTTGTCGAAGAGATATAGTCTATTATTATAATTATTTGATGTATCACATGTGACGTTAACCGTAATCAGCATTCTTTTTTTCTTACACTTTCTTATCTAGAATGGGAATTTCTTCCAAAAGGTGAAGGATACACCTATATGGGCCATTTATTGGCCATATCTGAACTGTATCCATATTCAAACACTTAAGTAGTTAAATTCAATACATGCTTCATAATTTTGTAAAGGGCTCTCAAATTTTATAGAATCTCGCTTTTCAAGCCTCTCTTCGATGTTTCGTCCTTTTAGGTTTACATCATAGTTATTTTGCAATATGTCGTCATAATACTAATCACCACTGGGATCATGTAGTAATTAGCTGCTCAACTAGCCTAAGCTTTGTTGATCCTAGTCAATCCCTGATTGTTTGTTATACCATTAACGTTTCATGATGACTACGGATCTTGAAACTGTTATACAACTTGATATTCTATCATACTAATTGTGGATAGACCAATCTAAAACATGTCAAGGGAATTGTAAAACCATAAATATAGGACCATAGCAATTGCTTTTAATTTTTCTTGGTCTCTTTTTTATCTTGTACAGTTTGAGTTTGCCGGTCTAGCTAACCAAACCAGTATATGTGAAGGTATCTACGTATAGCAAGATAATTTGTAATTATAACTAAGCATACATGCATTGCTCTTACAAGTTCAGTGGCACAAGCTAGCTAACCTTTCCCAAAGACAAATCTATATGTTCAGCTTGAATTTGCAACTGGCAACCTGGCAAACGTCCTGGTGCTTGGAAACTTTAAGGAACCAAGCACCTTAATTCTGCTTGGTCATCTAATGCTGCTATAAACATCTAATCACGCGTTCAACAACTATGTCGGTGGAAAGCTTGTATGAACCAAGCATCTTAAACGTTAATTTAACAGTTGATGGTGCTTGAAAACTTCAAGTAACCAAGCACTTTAATTCTGCTTGGTCATCTAATGCTGCTTTTTTGGCAGAATTAGATGATATAACACCATTAGATGCGTGATTAGATATATATTATATATATCTAATCACGCATTCAACAACTATGGTGGTGGGAGTCTTGTAGGAACCAAGTATCTTAAACGTTAATGTAACAGCTGATGGTGCTTGAAAACTTCAAGGAACCAAGAACCTTAATTCTGCTTGGTCATCTAATGCTGCTATAAACATCTAATCACGCGTTCTATAACTATGGTGGTGGAAAGCTTGTATGAAGCAAGCATCTTTAACGTTAATTTAACAGCTGATGGTGCTTGAAAACTTCAAGGAACCAAGAACCTTAATGCTACTTGGTCATCTAATGCTGTTATAAACATCTAATCAGGCATTCAACAACTATGGCGGTGAAAATCTTGTAGGAAGCAAGCATCTTAAATGTCAATTTAACAGCTGATGGTGCTTGAAAACTTCAAGGAACCACCTTATTTCTGCTTGGTCATCTAATGCTGTTATAAACATCTAATCAGGCATTCAACAACTATGGCAGGTGGAAATCTTGTAGGAAGCAAGCATCTTAAATGTCAATTTAACAGCTGATGGTGCTTGAAAACTTCAAGGAACCACCTTATTTCTGCTTGGTCATCTAATGCTGTTATAAACATTTAATCAGGCGTTCAACAACTGTGGTGTTGGAAAGCTAGTATGCACCAAGCATTTTAAACAATTGATGGTGCTTGAAAACTTCAAGGAACCAAGAATCTTAATGCTGCTTGGTCATCTAATGCTGCTATAACTTCTAATCACGCGTTCAACAACTATGGTGGTGGAAAGCTTGTAGGAACCAAGCATCTTAAACGTTAATTTAACTGTGTTCCACATTCTGGTCCAGCTCTTCGTCTTCGTTTCCCTTCGCAACCCCTTCCGCCCAACGCACCTGGCCGGGGAGGGACGGGAGGTAACCGCCCCCGATTACGGGGTAAGGGAATTATTTCTGCCGGGCGCGAATATTAGAATCCCGAACGAGATTTATAGGCAGTGTCGCGCTATAAGCCATGGCAATCTTGGATAATGGGCCTCCGCTGCCGCCGCCGCCGCCGCGCCGAGCGCAACATGGCGGACGGGAATTAATTAATTGGCTCACAAAATAAAGACCGTAAATTCTCATAGCGTCACAAATTATGGGCGAGATAGGGAGATGTCGCGAAATAAAATAACCATATCTGCCAGCCCGCCTGTTCTGCCTCCGAGCAGCCGGAGCGACGGCCCGGATGCGGCGTTGCCAGTCGGCCAAGTTTCTCCGTAAATCTGAGGAAACCACGTTTTTCAGTGTAGAGAGTGATCAAGCATTGCAAATTGACTCGTAAAGGAAAATTTTGTGAAAATGTTAGTGTCATGTAGTATTTCTGTGTCGGTTAGTGGCGTATGATATTTTAGAGAGTGATATACGAGGTGTGTAAATTAAGTAATGAGACTGGCAACGTAGCGCCTGATGTAGCAACACTGCGGAGACGGGACTTGGAAGGGCGGTAGGTTAACATGTAATGCACCGTACAAGTTTGAACTTGTTAGAGTCATTTGTTTACTTTTTATTTTTACGTTCTTGTGACTGTTTTCGTAAACAGATTTTTTTCTAGTGCGTTTTAAAAAAGAGTGACATTAATCTTGACCAACGGTGTGCTATCAGGTTTTGCTTCAGACTTGGACACAGCGCAATGGATACTTGTGCAAAACTTCAACACGCCTACGAAGACAGTGTTTTTGAAGAGCCCAGGTTCGTCGGTTGTTTCAGGCATCCTCAGGAGGAAGATAGTCGATTGAAGATGAACCAGCGAAAGGCATTCATCTTCAAGAACCGATGAAAATGTCGATAGAGTACGGGATCTTGTGCACTCAGATCATCGGTTAAAGAGAAGAATGATAGGGGAACAGTTAAATTTGAATCACACCACTGTTCATCAGATTTTGACTAACCAATTGGGGATAAGAAACATCCTAAAATCTATCCAAAAAACCTTTCGCAGGAACGAAAGGACATCAGGAGAAAAGGGTGTCTTGACTTTTTGGAATCGATTGAAAATGATCCCCATTTTATGGAACGTCTCATTACTGATGATGAGACTTGGGTGTTCCAAGCGCCAAAGCATGGAATATCACACTTCAAGCATTCCAAGACCCAAAAAACCAAGAATGAGCAAGTCGAAGATCAAATGCATGCTGATTTGCTTTTTTGATGGAATTGTCCACAAAGAGTTTGTCACAGAGCCACTTCAGTAAATGAGTTTTTAGCAATTAAAAACATTCCTGTGGATTCTCAGCCTCCTTATTCGCCTGACTTGAGTCCCCGTGACTTTTTCTCTTCCCCTCAAGGGACGTCATTTTGGGACCATAGAAAACATTCAGACGGATGTAACTGACCAGCTGAAGGCTATTCTAGTATATGAGTTCCAGCACTGCTATGAGGAATGGAAGAACCGTCTCCAGCACTGTGTGACTTCCCAAGGAAGTTATTTTGAAGGAGACAATACTAAATTGTAATTCTATTCGAATAAAAAAAATTAAAAAAACCAGTCTCATTACTTAATTTACACACCTCGTATGAGACCTAAATAGAAAGCTATTACCTGATTGCAAACTACTTAAAAAGTGTTTTAAGGTACATATATCTTTTTTTATTATGTAATTACTATCAAAATTCTGTTTTGATTTTTTTTAACTGTAACTGATATTTTTTTAATTCTGACAAGAAACACGGCTGGTTTGTAACTCTTTTGTACCAGCTCCAACGCCAGAAATGCTAAAAAACAGAAACACTCTATGCCAAAACTGAATAGTGAAAAATTGACTTTTCACAAAAATGAAATTTGTCACTAATTAATTATTTCAATCATATTAAAGCCGCCACCGGTGGCAACACTGGTCGCCCGAAAACGGCCTGCGCCTTAGATTTCTGCCCCTGAGTTCCGGAGGCTGACATAAATTAAAGCAGAGCGGGAGAGAATAAAAAAAAAAAAAAAAAAAAACGTAATACTCATTTAAATTCTGCATGGTCTTGGACTCGTTATTTTGTGAGCAGCAGGCTGTAACTCGCTGAAAATTTAGTCCCACTTTCAGACAGGAATATACAGTGTCAGCAATTGATGTCTCGGATATTAGTTCAATAAATTACTCGTAATATACAGTACCTAAATGTCATAAAAATTAGAACTAAGTCGACGAATGTTGATTGATAAGGTTGCCTCAAGGTAGTAACCTAGAGCCGTTATTATATGTTTTATTAATGATATCGACTACCGATAACAACATTAAACGTTTCGCTTTTTTGCTGATGATTATGAATTTTTATGCATTGGTTGAATGTATAAGAAATAAACGCCTAAATTGACGACATGAATGTCTTGAAGTGCGGCGAAGAGAGTATTACACGAACAATGTTCGAGAAGCCCGGGAGCATACGCAATTATTGCGACACCGCATCCTGTTGGCCAACGACACTACGAAAATTAATAGGAATCAGCGTGCCGCCATATAAATTTCGCTCGATTTAGATTTCCCTCCGGTTTTGAAACCACCATATTGGTGAAACGGACCGTTGCGCAAGGTGAACTCCACGTAGAAAGGGAAATCATGGTGGAACAACCCGAGGCCGGGTGTTATTATACGAAATAACCGTGAGATCTGATATGTTCCTTCGGTAATATAGTGCTTATGGGTCGGCGGTGTGTGGTTGGCTCGTTTATAATTTGTTAGAAATGAAAGCGTGAATTTATCATTGCCGTGACGGGGGCGGCAAGACTTCCGCCTACGCTCTCATATTGTATGCAAATCATAGGAATATGCACGCGGAAACGCCGTTAATTTGTATTAAGGCCGGTAGTGTGGGCGGTTTGTTCGGAAATTGGCTCGGTTTCGTTGCTTACGCGTAAAACACCGAACGAAACCTCTCAGATCACGACAAATTTACGTTATTGTTAGTACCTAGCAAATAATCCGTTGGAATTCAGCAGATCATTGGTATTTATCAAAGGTTACAAGAGGTCCTAAGATCGATCCTTGAGGTGCACCATTTTTGGTACGTAAGGTATCCACGGTTTCCTCTGTATATTTCCTTCCGTTTTGTTCGAGAATTGGCTCAGTGCAAACATTGAACGAGACCTCCCTCTCAGATCACGACGAATCTACGTCTTTGTTATAGCCAGGCAAATAAGTAATGAGAACATCTATTAGCATTCGGCAGATCACTAATACTTATCAAGAACGCGAGGGGTCCTAAGATCGATCCCTGAGGTATACCATACATTCCAGGTTCGAACACATCAACCAAAGGGCTCCTTCGTATTATTATTATTACATATGGGGTAGGTACGAGCCCTATGCACTTAAGCCGATACCTATTGTACTCCTACAAGCTACTCATTCCATTAGTCCTGTTTCCTTAAGAAATTTAAGGACAGCTTCTAGTGGAGCGTCTGTAGTGCTGTACCTCTTTTGATTCTATTGTTGTAGCCCCAAAGTTCGAATGCCTAACAGCTGCCAGTGTTGGACATTGGCATAATATGTGGAAGGGAGTTTCTTCTTCCTTTTCACACCTTCTACAATCGAGATAATTTTTCACCCCTGTAGTCCCACTGTCCATCTCAGGTGGTTTCTATCCAGTTTTATAAGATCTTTCGTCTTATTCCAGGATAGTTCGTCAATGAACATCCGCGATTGTCTCAACTCTGGGACTTCCGCCCCGTGAGTGAATATGTTTTTGTCTTAATAGGTTCTTTATGGCCCTCCTGGCTGTCCGGTAGGCCAAACCACAGGTGGGTTTTGGCTCTATCAATGGAACCTCAGTCTTTTGCGAGAAAGTCCGCTCTTTCGTTCCCTTTGTGACCTTGGTCTTCTCTGATCCACGTTAGAGTGATACTTTTGTATTAGAGGATCCATAGTCCTTGAATACCTGGGAATGTATTTTTACTGCTTCTATGGCTTTAATTGCTGCTTGGCTATCAGTGATAATCTGAATCCTCTTATTTGTATAAGACCTCCTGATCATCTCCTGTGTACGAGCGGATATTGCAGTTATTTCTGCCTGAAATAGGGTTGCTGAGTTCCCGAGGTTTATGCTGACTTCCCAATCGTGGCTGTCTGTTGGTTGCACTCGCTCCAGTGCTTTGTTCCGTTTTGGACACATCTGTGTACCAGACGGTGGGTTTCAAAAATTGAATTTCGAAAATTTGTTAGCAATTTTAATAAATTAATTAACTTATCTAGAAATCTAGATCTACAAATGCCTACACTAAGCCAACAGATTAACTCAATTTGTTAATTCGGATTAACTCAGCTTGGACGATTGAATCATGTTAAGTTTTCGCGGAATGTTCTGGGTGTAGGCATGAAGATTATTTCGGCGTCGACCGACCGATCTAAGACAATTAAAGCCGTGTCTAATGCTGGAACGGTGTCTTACAAGCGGCCACCAGCGGACCGCGGCACCGCCACAACCACCTCCGTCAACTTTTTTCCGCATATACATACGGTAATTAGTAACGTGCATGAGTTAGTGGGCAAGATGGCCGACCGGAAGGGCGCCGCGGGGCGTGTGGGAGTGCGTCACTCCGCCGCCGCCGCGGACCATAACTTAGATCGCTATCGTCCAGAAAGCGTAGCCCCGTTCCACGTCTCTCGCCGACGAATTATGCGGGCAGCTGTTGAATATGTTTACGAAGGTCCTCCGCGTGATGGCCTAATCTTTAATTGTCGACTTAATAACCGCTGCCCTTGATAAGCCCGAGGCGAGCATTATCGTACGTTTTGACAGCCCAGATGTAAGACGTCGATAGCACTCGTGAGCTATAATTGAGTGCCTTCCTCCTCCTGCTGCGCTGACTCGATCCTACTTTCACAGCAAATGTCTTAGATCCTAAATACTTGAAGAAAAAGTCAACAAAGGGCCCTGCGCCTACCTCGTCTTGGGATGCCATAATTAAATAAATTTTTCTTCCTCTTTCCATCAACTTCATCCTCTTTCTGAAGCAGATTTCATGAATTACAAGTACTTGCTGGAAAATTCAGATGGAATGATCAAAATACCAAAGGGCATTATTGTACGTTTTTACAGCCCAGATGTAAGACGTCGATAGCACTCGTGAGCTATAATTGAGTGCCTTCCTCCTCCTGCTGCGCTGACTCGATCCTACTTTCACAGCAAATGTCTTAGATCCTATATACTTGACGAAAAAGTCAACAAAGGGCCCTGCGCCTACCTCGTCTTGGGATGCCATAATTAAATAAATTTTTCTTCCCGATCCATCAACTTCATCCTCTTTCTGAAGCAGATTTCATGAATTCCAAGTACTTGCTGGAAAATTCAGATGGAATGATCAAAATACCAAAGGGCATTATCGTACGTTTTTACAGTCCAGATGTAAGACGTCGATAGCACTTGTGAGCTATAATCGAGTGCCTTCCTCCTCCTCCTGCTCCGCTGACTCGATCCTTTTCAAAGCAAATGTCTTGAAGATCTTAAATAATTGACGGAAAAGTCAACAAAGGGCCCAGCGCCTACCTAGTCTTCGGATGCCATAATTAAATATATTTTTCTTCCCGTTCCACCAATTTGATCCTCTTTCCGAAGCAGATTCCTTAAATTCCAAGTACTTATTGGAAAACTTAAAATGGAATGCTCAAAATACCAATGGGTTCTGCGCCTACCCTATTCAAAAGTAAAACACCGATAATCCTTGGATGCTAAAAGGTGTACAAATAAGTTTCCGCCGTTTTAAATCAAGAATTGGGAATTTATCGTGAAAGAATGGTACCTAATGTTTTATTTGAATTATTGTCCATCGCTTGCCACTACTTTTCCCCATCTTTCTGGTAGTATACGGATACCGCGTCGGAAGAATGCTTCATATTTTGAGGCTATCCATATGACAATTTTCGGTACCTTCATATGTTTCAGTGTCACCATTTGGTAAACAAGTGGAAATCAGAAGGAGCAATGTCTGGTGAATACGGCGGGTGAGGTAAGACTTCTCAATTGAGTGTTTCCAAATAGGTTTTGACCGGCGCCGCAACATGTGGACGAGCATTATCATGCAGGAGAATAACTTGGAGTAGTAGTGGGCGCGCTTTTCCTTGAGTGCTCGACTCAATCTCATCAATTGTGTTCGGTAGACAGCTCCAGTAATGGTTTCGTTCGGTTTGAGCAACTCATAATACACGACACCAAGCTAATCCCACCAAATACACAACAAGAGTTTTTTCCATGAATATTTGGCTTAGCTGTAGATGTTGAAGCATGGTCAGGCGGTCCCCATGATTTCTTCCTTTTTGGATTCTCATAGTGTATCCAGTTTTCATAATCAGTGACTATACATTCCCAATGATTTCAACCGATGTGAAATTGCTTGTTGAGTCACTCCTAATATAAGTGCAAGTTCTTTTTTGCTGATTCAACGATTTGATCCCAAGCAGATTTCTAACAACTCAAAGAGTTGTTGGAAGTGTCAGTTGGAACGCTCGAAACAACAAAGGGCTCTGCGCCTACGCTGTCCAAATATAAGACGCTGATAGTCCTTGGATACTATATTTAAACGTCTTCTTGCTAATCCAGCAATTTGATCCCAAGCAGATTTCTAACAACTCAAAGAGTTGTTTTGAGTGTTAATTGGAATGCTCATAACAACAAACGACTGTGTGCCTTTTGTTTCGAAGGTATATATCGTACAAGAAGAGGGAAGTAAAAGACATAAGAGTAGGATATTAGTGGGACAAGATTGTAGAAACACATAAGTATCTTGATAGGACAGAGGAGAGCATGAAGTAGGATAGAGTTGTCATCAGTGTAATAGGACCTCTACATGAGCGAAGCTTTAACGGATAGAGGACATTAATCAGTGACTAATGCTCCACTTAATTTTTCTGTTAAAGTTCACTGATAGAGTTCAATTGGCAACAATTCATTACATGCTACAATGTTATAATATGCATTATCTAGTACTATCTAGCCCTTGAAGACTAAGTCATTTACAATTTTTTCACTTGGGGCCGGGGAAAAAACGCGGAGGTGGAAGAAAACCCATCTTTTTTTTCCCCAACCCCCCCGAAAGTTTTATCCTATTCCTAAACCGTTTCGAAATATTCCTACGATTAGATTAATTAAATAGATAGAGGAGATTAATGCACTGTACGAATTTCCATCATGCTTTATGTCTGGTGTATTTTTATGGCCCTTTTTGTCATGTCACAGAATGTTTGGACACTGTCAAGACCACAATGTGTAATTAAGTAGAGGAGAAGGTATTATGCACGGGGAAGGCACGTATTAATATGCACCTATGTGGCGTAAAAGCCATGGAAAGTACTATGAAATAATTACAAACCATGTTTGTTGATTAAAATGAATCCATACAGTCAGCGACGAAAGTTATCACACTCACTTTTTTGAAGGTGCTTAAACTGTGATAATTTTTGTACAACAGTATTGATTTTGCTTCTGATGGGGTTAGATGTTGTGAAATACTGCCTCTAAATCCACCTTTAAAGCCTGATAAAACTAATGATTGAGTGAAAAGATATCGCTAAGAAAGTAAAATTGCGATATTTTCAAAAAATCGTGAAGAACTTAAATCCTTTTCAAAGTTCTTGGAAATATATTAAATTGAAACTTATGTTCAGATGAAATATCTGACTGACTGAGACATTGTAGAAACATTTTTGAACTGAAAAATTTCTAAAAGGTCCAAAAATATCCAAAAAAAACTACGGAATACTACACTGCATTTCATGCATGTTTCGCCAGCCACGTTGGCATCATTAACCATTTTTTCCCAATTCTCTCACTTCGCAAAATCTTACCGAAAGTTTCCTCCGCCTTTTCGCAATCACATATCCTAAAGAGCGCAAATACCGGCTGGATATTTCAGACGAAAATCGGGGAACGGCCGGCCGACAGCTGCAGCGCTCCGAGGTGCTGGTTTTTCCCGGGTTTTCTGCGCCCCGGCCGGCGAATAAATAGGATTTGTGCAGTGGACGCTGTCGCCCCCGTACGCGCCCATTAGCGGCTACAAATGGCAAAGCTCTCAGTACACGATTCACACATTCCCGAAGAAGCTCCGGATAATCCGCATTATCTCCCAAAAATTCCCGGCATATTATATACCTCGGTGTCCATTAGCGCCGTTATTTCGCTGCCCCCACTTATTTAATTTACGAAAGTACAATGTCGTATCCGGGTTAAACATTTTTCGCTCGGCTTCTTTCCTTTTCTTTTTTTGCTTGAATGGCAATCAACTTACAAATCAGTAATCTGAGTAATTTTATATACGCATACGTAATTTTACATACGTAGACGTACTTTCACATATGCCTATAACTAGGCGTAATTTTACAAACGTTGACGTGCTTTTACATGTACATCTCAAGTACATCCCAATATCTTTATTATTCTACATACGTTGACGTGATCTTACATATACCTACAGGCAGCGTAATTTTACATACGTTGACGTACTTTCACATATGCTAAAAGGCGTAATTTTAAGTCTTTAGAAGCATATCCTACAGGCACGTAATTTACATACGGACGTTTTAGTACAAAGTTGACGTGCTATTACTGTACATCTCACGTTGACACGCTTTTTTTTTCCCCACACACGTGGACGTGATCTTACATATACCTACAGGCAGCGTTTTTACATAAGTAGTTTACAGTAGTGTAATTTTATATACGTTGACATGGTTTAATTAAAGGATACGTAATGTTACATACGTAGACTTGCTTTTACATAAACCTACCAGTGGGGTAATTTTACGTACGTTGACGCGCTTTAATATAAGGAGGCGTCATTTTACACACATTGATGCACTTTAATATAAAGAGATGTCATTTTACATACGTTGACGTACTTTTGCATATACCTATAAGTAGACGTAATTTTACATACGTTGACGAAATTTTAAATACATGGACTTAACTACATTTGAACGCAATTTTACGTGCTCTTCATAGGCTTTTTTTTGCTGATTCTATAATTATACAGTACCACTCAAAAGTGGGCGTACGATGGCTTTCGTTGCTGACTGTACATGCTTTATTCATTGCTCGTAAGACGTAATTTTACATACGTTTACGCGCTTTAATATAAGGAGGCGTAATTTTACACATGTTGATGCACTTTAATATAAAGAGATGTCATTTTACATACGTTGATGTACTTTTGCATACCTATACCTATACCTATACGTACCTACCTATAAGTAGACGTAATTTTACATACGTTGACGAAATTTTAAATACGTGGACTTAACTACATTTGAACGCAATTTTACGTGCTCGTCATAGGCTTTTGTTTTAGCTGATTCTATAATTATACTTATAATTATAATATATACATACTTTATTCATTACTCGTAAGACGTCATTTTACATACGTTGACGTACTTTCATGTGTACCTAAGAGTTTCCGTAATTTTACATACGTTGACGAAATTTTAAATACGTGGACTACATTTGAACGCAATTTTACGTACTAGGCACAAGCCTTTGTTTTTTTTCGAGCTGATTCTATAATTATACAGTGCGGTTCAAAAGTGGGCGTACGATGACTTTCTTTGCTGACTGTACATACTTTATTAATTGCTCGAAAAATCCCATCATTCAAATCGGCATTCGAAGAAAGGATAAAACTCGGAACGATAAACACCTGTAAATCATTCCTCTGTGAATCGATCGCGTAAATAACGTTAAAGTTTGATTTGTGGCCGGGCTCAAACGATCATCAGTCGATTTTCGGCGTAAATAATACAGTGGCATAACCATTTCATCTCGCGGCACAGATGAAATCCAGAATTCCATATGTTTTTGTGTGTTTATAAAACATTTCAGCGTTCGGCACCGACCATGTTTGTGTTATATATATTCTACGCTTGTCTATTTACCGAGTTCATAACATCGACAGTTAAGTTATCCCGCTGGATAAATATATGTACCTTTTGATATGAAATTAATAGACTCGGCATTACGATTTATAAATTTATGTCTCTCGGTTGCCCGGCTAATGGATGATATACGTCAGAAATTCTTAATTTTAGAAAATTTATGTTAAAATTGAAAACTTTGATCTATACTTCTAGCGTTCGTTATAACTTTGTTAAGTGTGTGCGGTTGTTTATTTGAATTCCGCCATTGTAAGTAAGATAAATATAAACTTCGAGAAAAATTCTTATGGGTTATTATAATTAAATATAATTGCCGTTTCGACACTCATAGAAAATAAACTTTCACGAGAATCAGCAACCCGCCATAAAGTGGATAATTATAGCAAATCTGTCGAATAAACACGCACCGAATTAATAGAATATCTTTCGCTGTGAGTCACTGGAAAAATTTACATGGCAAAGTAAATTGGAAAATTTTTTTTTTAATTAATGATTCGAGACAACACAACACAAAAATAATTAATACAGTAATAATGTACGTAATCTAATAAGTATAATCAAAATAATGCACTTACAACAGCGAAAAATACCAAGTATTTTTGGGAATTTATTGTAGGAGAACTATGAAAGCTAGGATTGTGGAATAGGGCTCATATTAAAAAAGTAAACTTTCGTGTATCCGAAAAAAAATTGTATTGGCATTAAAAAAAGAAATAAATATATGTTTACATTGAAAAATGCGGAAACATCTTTTTTGCGGAGACCAAACGGTGTACCTGATTGGTGAGGCTGCATTTATCTGAAACAAACGCAACAAAATGTTTTTAGTTGTTTATACCATTTTCAACAATCTGTACCGTGGGGTTTTCAATATATTTTCCATTTGATTATTATTGACAATAGATTTTTTTTTAAACTCTTACCAAAAAATCGAATTTTTCAATTTTTCAAAAACCCACGATGCAGATTGGGACAAATGGTATAAACAACTAAAAAAATTTTGTTGCGTTTGTATCTCACAGAGGCACATGAATGCAGCCTCACCAATCAGGTACACCGTTTGGTCTCCGCAAAAAAATGTCACCGCATTTTTCAATGTAAACATTTATTTCTTTTTTAATGACAATAAAAAAATTTTTCGGATACTTGAAAGTTTGCTTTTTAATATGAACCCTATTCCACAATCCTGGCTTTCATAGTTCTCCTACAATAAATTCCCAAAAATACTTGGCATTTTTCGCTGTTGTAAGTGCAAAGACCCCTTAATCACATAAATTCTACTTTGATCAAATTATTACCACGTCTATATTAATAACAAAAAAATGCTTGTAGTTTTGATATCATAAATATTGAAAATAATGGCAATGTTACCGTCACCTATTACTAAAATTCTCGAACATTGTTCACTTATTTTTGGTGGAATGTTAGAGAAGGGGTCAAAAAACTTTTACAGTCTTGACGTCATTATTTTGACGTCTCTATAACGTGTATTACTTTCGCTAGGAATAGTATGATAGAAGCATAGAAGGAAATATTAAAGAAATGAATATCCTTGCAAATTAAATTGAAGTTACCTGGAACCCTTGACGTCTACAACAAATAGTTACAAAAATACATTAGAGCATATACAAAAAAAAAAACGCTCCGGACACGATAGAATATTTAATTCTGCGCAGGATAAAAAAAATTGAAGAAATGTTATTGAAAATTGCTGTATCAATCCACTTCATTTATCCATTCTTTTTCGTTTGGTGTTTCTAATTTTTTTTTACCGTTAATCTGTGATCCCGGTATTTTTTCTTTGAGAATTTTTTTCTGGTCTACTAATAAAGCGATCAAAAATTCATTTTAGGGCTTTATTAAGTACGTAATGAGGTATATATATTTTTTATAGGTATATATTTTTTTCCATAAGGAGTACAAAATGGCGTCATAAATACACATTGAACACACGCTTTTTTTTGTTGACTATCGGTGGGCATCATAGCAATTTTTAACAGCTAGTAGAATAAAAAAATTTTTTTTTTTCATCTATCATGAGTTTTTCTAAAGCGGTACACAAGATTATTGTAAAATATTGATTTTTCGCAAAATGCCAGCAGTTTTAAAAAAGAAAATAAAATTTTACGACAAAAACAATTTGTTTATAAAAAACCGCAATTTTTAACCAATCGAAAAAATCACCGCTTGTGAAAGTGTACGGCTTTAGATAATTTATCTAAGAAGCTACAGTCAAAATTTCAAGTCGATCGGATAAAAATTGCACGAGTTATGCTGCCCACCAATTTGAAAAACATGTTTTCAAGGAAAACGCGTTTAAAGTTTCAAGACGTGTTTACTTCATGAAATTTTCAAAAGACAGGCATGTTAATTTTTTTTACCTTTAGTCTGCTATACCAGGATCATATGTCATCCTCTCTAAATTATCGATTGGGTCTCAGATACTCCAAAATGCTAGGCTATACAGGGTGGGGCATTTAAGTTGACAAATGCGAATAACTTCGAAATGAATCGTTTGACAAACAAATGTTTCAAACTAAAGTGCCACCGTTTTGAAGGCGGGATCTAACACTTAGAATATTGTTATATTTGGTAGAGGATTTCAAGGTCATTTGAAGGTCAACTTTGATTTTTTAAATAGGAACCCCTATTTGTGTTCTACGCTTAAAAATAAGTAATGTTTGTCTGAAGAAGTTTTGTGTTTGACTTCAAACAACAATTTGTTTCCGTAATAACGTTGTAACGAACGTTAAAAACTGGTTGAAGTTGAAGTAATGTTAATTGTTACTGAAATAATCCTGTTACGTTAATTGTTAAACCGTGATTTTAAAACGTATAATTTTGTTAAAACGTATTTGAATTTGTGCTTGTTTTAGAGATATTAGCCATTTAGATTTAGAGATATTAGATTATTAGTATTATTGTTATTCTTATACGTCTTATTCAACGTTAATCCATCTTACCTACAATCCTAATGGGAATATTACAGTTACAATACTTTTATTGCCTTCTAATATTCTTATTTAATCCATGTTACCTACTATCCAAATGGGGCTATTTTTGGAATCATTAACATTATTTCAGTCAGTCTATAATATTCATTCATTAATCTACACCTCTAAGTATTATCTCTTGATCGAATTTTTGCCACTTTAGTATTATTCAGCATAAAGAGACTTGCAAAATAAGGTGTTACTTGACTACATTCCCATTTACTTTTATTTTTCAACACGGCTTTCGGTCGCCATTTTTATCATTAAAAGGAGTTTTGCTTAATAAAAAAATACATTTCTCACATAGCTTCCGCAAACTTAATTTTTACTTGAAATCTTTATTCTAAGACGTTTAACCTTTTAAGGACGGGACTGGTCGATATTTCGACCACTCAAGTATCATAATATTTTTTAGTGATTTTGGGGATAATATTATGTTTTGAATATAGAAAATATAGTGTAATAATTTTAGGTAGCATATTTGACCTTGAAATAGTGATTTCAAGGTCGAATTTTTTATTCGGTATTTCGACATGTAAATTGGTATACCCACGTATTTTGATGCGCTGAATACGAAAACAATAAAACAATAGTATTGCGTATAACAAATATAATATTTTTGAGTGATTTTGGGGATAATATTATGTTTTGAATATAGAAAATATAGTGTAACAATTTTAGAAAGCATATTTGACCTTGAAATAGTGATTTTAAGCACCCCAAAGGGATCAAATTCGCCACTTCCACGCTGTTGATCATGGGTTATGCTGAGAGCAAAAACTGAAATATTTCTTGCAAATGACTTTCATAATAAACGTTACTATTTTTCTGCATCGAACGCATAATAAAACGTACAGATATCATTTCGGACAGAAAACAAAGGATTTAACCTTGAAATGCAATGTTCAAGATCTGAGATGTCTTCTGGACATTTTTTATTATCTTTTTTCGCATTCAGCGCATCCAATTACTTAGGAATGCACTGTTAATTCCACAAATAAAAATTTTAATATGGGACTTTCCGTCCCAGACGGGACTGGTCGAAATTTCGACCACCAAATTTGTCGGGCACTTGACGTGACAGATTCTTCGATTTTATGTACTAAAATCGTGTAAAAAAAAAGTCGAATTTCAACGTAAAAATCCCCGTCCTTAATAGGTTAACAGTTAAAAGAAGATGACCAAATTTTTGTTTGAAGTTAAACACAAAACTTCTTCAAGCAAACATTACTCATTTTTAAGCGTAGGACACAAATCTATACCAAAAAAATAGGGGTCCTATATAAAAAATCAAAGTTGACCATCAAATGACCTTGAAAACCTCTACTAAATATAACAACATTCTAAGTGTTAGATCGCGCCTTCAAAACGGTGGCACTTTTGTTTGAAACATTTTTTTGTCAAACGATTAATTTCGAAGTTATTCGCATTTGTCAACTTAAATGCCCCACCCTGTATATGATATATTCAGAGAGGTATTTTCGAACAGTTCAAAGCGACACAGTGGTTTCACAAATTAGGTCAAAAATAATTATGAAACATTTCTCCCATCAATAATTCCTTTTGGATATCATTCGTGCAGTGGCGGTGCGTGATCCTAAGATTGGGGTGCACCATACATAAAAATAACGATAATCATAAGAATAATAAGAATATCCCTAATATGAGATAAATATTTATCTCATATTAAGGTTAATCTTATTAACTCTATTAATTTGAAAACTTACCTAATTTTCTTTGTAAATGAGCTCAATTCTGCGATTTTTACATTGTGCAAATTTTTCAATTACTTTGTTGTTAAAATTTTCGATATTTGTAATAAAGTCTTTTTCAATGGAGAGCATAGCCAAAGCCGACAGTCTTTCCTGGCACATGGTGTTGCGCAAAAATGTCTTTATTCGTTTTAAATAGAAATTTTCCACAAAAACGAATACAGTTAATAATAATGTTTAAAACATACCTGTTTTTTGAAACCGCTTCATTGTGTGCTGCCACTGCTCGTCGATGAGCAGAATCGAGCATTGTCGCAATATTTGCAGTGCCTAGCATGGCTAAATTCAAAACATTATTCATGTGTCCAGCAGAATTTGCATGTTTTTTTTTTATTTTCTCGTTTATGTGATTTAAATCCGTTACTCCAGTTTTGGTCCAAGGTGTTTCTCCGCCAAACAAAACACTGCGTTCAATACATCGCATCCACTTAACCACAAATGTTTTTTTAAATAAGTCATTATTAAATGTTCTTACAAATCGTTTACTTTTTCCTTTCACGGCTAATTTTAAATTAATTTGTGGAGTGGGCCTACCTAGAGTTTTAATTTGCACTTTTTCCTCCAAATTCAAGCTAGAGAATGGAGTTTTTAATAAGTTTTGAATATAATTCATTAATCCAAACTAGATTGTAACCGAGTTTATATTTATAAAACGTGAGCGATAAAACAGCAATCGCAATGTACGAAAACAATTCACAAACCAACCGATCGATAACTCTCGTGCGCTCTTAAACTCCGCACATCATATCTATAGGATTCGACCACTACGCGTCCTAATTGTGGAGGGGCAAGCAGTAACAATACGCGTTCGCTTTTTCATATTGCACGGAAGCATGATCGTCGTGCCGCTTTTTCGTATTGCGCGTGTCGACTCCGCGCCGCGATCGGAAACCAGTGGCGTTGGAGATAGAGACCTAGCGTCTAGTGGATTCGTAACGCTGCGGCCAAATAATATTCAGATGGTATTAACGCTAGGGATGCGGCAAGGCGATAAATTAAGAATGCATCCATTAATTACTAAATACAATTATTAATGCCAAATTGTTGGTAGTGCGCGCGCACCAGCGCACCTTATAGCCCACCGCCACTGCATTCGTGGGATGTTTTTACAACATTTAAGCAGAAAAAAATCGAAAAAAAATTCCAGAGGGGTCTAACCCCTTAAGTTCGACAGCTTTTTTCTGTACTCCTTCTCGAAGGTAGGACCCAGCAACATTGTAATCGACTCGCATACAATTTGTGCGACGGTTACGACGGCGTATCGGCCACCCGCCGGTCCGCGGGCCTGTTCCGGCCTCCAACGTCCAGCCGGATGCCCGCCTGGAAGAAATCTTAATCGCGCCACCTACGGGGCGACCCGTAAAGGCCGCTGCGGAACGATTTACGAGCCTATTTGCGTGCGTCGGCCGATTAGCATAAGTCATAACGCGGGCATGTTCGCCGGCACCTGCTCCGGTGGGTGGAACGCGGAGGGCCCGGGCGGTGGAACGCGGGGCCTAACGCGAGGGGAATTGGCGCTCGGCCGTCCGCACTGGCGCTCAATTCCACCCACGCACGTCGCGCGGTGAACGCGTTAAGGCCTGGGCACACAGAGCGCTATGTTCGCTATGTGCAGTAAAAATAGTCCCCCTTGTTTTAAACGGTGGCCATACAGACGTAAGACGCTACGCGCGCTATGTTTGCGATGTTAGATGCGTAGCTGAGATGTATGATTTCTGGCTATATTTTTGCAACGTCGCCGAAGACGAGCGGGAACAGATGCATTTCACGTGTGCTGCAAGTACTTTTAAAGTAGTTGCTAACATATTATACCCACATTATGGAGCAATTAGTCAATTGTTTTATTAAGTGATGTTATTCACCGTACTTTTTTCATCTTTTTGTTGACATCGTGTATCCATAATCGTTTGCGTTTCTTCTTTTTACACAACGAAAACAGCAATACTGCTTCATCATCAGTACTATCACTCTCCCACGGCAACCGGCATGACAACATGTTTATGGGAAACTGAAAGTCTTGTACTTACTATTTTTTTGGTGTGGCCATATTTCATAGCAAACAAAGCGAACATAGCATAGCAAAGCGAACATTGTTTATAGCGAACATAGCATAGCGCTATGTGTGCCCAGGCCATTAGTCGAGTAGAATTAGTCGATTTGTACCCCTAAACGAAAAGTAACTGACACTTCACCAAAAAAAATTATTTTTGTTGAGGAGGCTGAAAATATTAAATACAGTTTTTTGGCAACAATTTAAAATGAATGCTACATTGTTTAAAAAATTCGCAAAGGTGCGAAAATCACGTTTTTTTTTAATAAAAAAGAGAACCGTAAACTATGCAAAAAAATGTTTCATATAAAAAATGTAACTAGTAAAAAACCCTACAAAACCCAAATTTGCAAATCGTTAATTTGTTTATCTGCAAAATTGAAAAACCCGTCAAATTGACCCCTTATTTCAATTGTTTAAATAATTATAAAGTAAGCCTTGTGACTTGTGACTTTAAAAGTATTGGAAAATGTAGGTATCGGTGTACTTAAAAAACGCTGAAAATTTCAAATCGATATATTTTTAAGTTTTTGCAAAAAGTAAATTGTTTATTAAAAAAGGTGCTTTCGTAAAACAGCCCTTAATTTTGTTGTAAACATCATAGAGTAACGATTCAAAATGGATTCTATTCTTGATACGTTGGACTATCAAGTACATCGAAAAATTAATTGAATTTCACAAATTTAATGGTAATGGTAATGACAATCGTTGGATGATTAATTATTATATATAAAATAACTCGCTTGGCCTAATTTGATTAAAATTGTGAGTATTCCCCAAAGTCATTCTTTTCACGAGCTACCCCAAATTAAAAAATATATATAATTCTACGATGTACACTAGGAGATAATCTGATTTTTTTCGTGCGCTGTGATTTTGAAGCGACCGAAAGAAAATCTGCGCGCAGGAGAACCACACTGCTGCCGCTGGCCGTCATCACTCATGCATCCACGCGCGTTACTAAAATAACGATGCACATTATTATAATGCTGTAAACGAAACCGACTACTACATACTTTCTAAATTCTTACATAATACAGAGCAAGATTTGATCTTATTACTGTGTTAATTTAAAAAAAAATAAAAAAACTGAATAAGATATGAGTGCAAGAAAAAAAAAAACTCGGCTCCCAAGTTACTTGGAGCATTCATTTTTTTTTTCGCAGAAAAAATCGTAGCTGTAAAATGATTCTAGTCTCAACATTGTACGATAAAAAACGAACGAGTTACTTCATTTGTTTATAACTTTAAAACGGACGTACTTTTCAATGTCAATTGTAAACAATTAAATTTGTGAAATTCAATAAATTTTTCGATGTACTTCATAGTCCAACTCATCAAGAAGATAATCCATCTTGAATTACTCTATGATGTTTACAAAAAAATTAAGGGCTATTTTACGAAAGCAACTTTTTAATAAACAATTTACTTTTTGCAAAAACTTAAAAATATATCGATTTGAAATTTTCAGCGTTTTTTAAGTACACCGATAACTACATTTTCCAATACTTTTAAAGTCACAAGTACTTTTTGTACGTAATTATTGTTATATCGTTTCAATCCTGGAGTGGGTACTGGAACCTTTGGCGTAGAAACAAAAAATTGGAAGTTTTCCACTAAACACCGAACTACTATAATTTTGTCGATACGCGTTTCGCCAACTAAGTTGGCATCCTCAGGAGAAGATTAAAACTGTATCGTTTCAAGACAACAATAGCGCGAGATCAGCGGCAGTTTTAAAAAAGCGAGCAGAAGGACGACCGCATAGATGGAGCTTGGAGCCGGTAGAGGGAGACGGAGAATTCGTTATTCGCCGAACTAATTCATCAGTTGATTAATATGAAGAGGGCCCCCGGAATCAATTATGCATCTACACATCTTGGCTGCACGGACGAGTTTAGTTCTGTACAGAAATGATTCGCGAAATTATTCCTGCTGAATATGCCCCTAATGATTGCCGCCGGGCCGGAAGCGATGTTCATTTGCAAATTACTTCATCTCCGAGTGACAGGGACGGACTTAGAGAGAGAAAAGCGCCAAGGGTCGTGCTGTAGTTGTCAAAGTTCGTGTCGGATTAATTCACGAGGACGACCTTGAATAAATTTCATTGAATTAAGCAGGCAGATTAATGTCAAAGAAGCTGAAAGGGTTGGTATCAAATGCTCGTATCTAAAACTATACGTTTTAACTAATTTACATTCACTGTTTAAATAGAACAATCAAAAGAGTTTTAGAGACAATCAGCTTGATAACTGTTGCATATTTATACAACCGTTAGGTAATCAGTTTAACCCTAGGCAGATGCAGAATAAAGATAAAAATATTACCCCAAGATGTCCTTCTGTTGTCAGATTTTTGTTATTCCGTTATTGACACAAAAAATTAAAAATATATTTTTGGCTCGCCCTGTATGTGCGAATGTAGGGAGGGCTCTAAAAGGATGAGTTTATAAGAAATACCCCCTTAAAATCACCTGCAGAATTTGCCCTAAAAAAAGGTATAACATAATTGTGGAACACCCTGTATAACGATCACATTAATGATGTGTAATTCATAAGTGACTTTATTGGTTTGTTGTGAAAATCATTCAGTACACAGATCTTGTGTACTGAAGGTTATTAAAGACTTAGTACTAGTATAATTTTGGTCTCTATGCCGAATCTAATAACTTATTGCCCCGAATGAAATCCCTCGCGATACGGTCCTGCTAACGACGAGCTTGTGGCCCATCAATTCGAGTAATCTTCATATTAAAGCTGGCCCCCCTCTTCGACACAATATGAACTTGAGTAAGTATAATTTTGACGTCGGGGGCGCAAAAAAGCTTGCCGGTCCTTCCGGAAAATTAAACGCAAATGGTGGTTTTTCCGTTCTGTAATCTGCATACGCCGACCAGCAGGGACTCTTAGGCCAGTCGAAATAGACATTTGAAACGAGAAGATTCACAACTTTCTCTCTCTCTCTTTCTCAAAAAAATAAATAAATAAATAAATAAAAACAGAATGCGGATATACAGATATAAACTATAATTTAAAATACAATAAACTAGACTGCACATGGAAAAGTGCAAAAAAAAATCATCGTTTTTAAAAAGTTATTTTGACATTCTAAGATATTTTTTGTTCGAAGTTTATCTTCCAAATATAAGTCACATACAATATTTTCATTTCTTAAAAAGTTATGACTTAATGAGAGAAATTTATATACTTCCTTGTGTTGCAAAATATTTAACACTGTTAAATATATGTTACTGTTAATACACGGTGGAGACTTTAACTGGAATATATTCGTTAGCGGGGTGGTGAATGATTTTTCAAAAAATTCCCGAGACACGTCAACTTTTAAATGTATTTACCTACATTTTGCAAGTAATATGAAAAATATAGCCCTTCAGGGGTGGCTGAAACCACCCTCGACATGATTTTTTCAAATGCAACCCTATGGCTTGTGACCCCTCATTGTAAAGCTGGTGGAAAGAGGAATCCAACGCACTGATCAAATTTTCATTTTTAGTATGTTTGTAGGGTTGCATACAATTAAACCAATTTAAAAATTAAATTTATTTTCAACTTAACAATTGTTCAAAATGTGCACCATTCGCTTGTTGGCAGCATCCCAGTCTGTGGTAGGTTTCGTCCCTTACATTATGCAACATTTGCGGTGCTGTTTTTCCGATTTCCTCTCTTATCCTTTCCTGCAGATCTGCTATGTTGTTGGGTTTCTGAATGTAAACCCTACTTTTAAGATGTCCCCACATAAAGAAATCCAGTGGTGTAAGATCTGGAGATCTTGCTGGCCACTCAATATTACCTCGCCTCCCAATCCACCTACCGGGAAAAATTCTGTCCAGATACTGACGAACAATGGCAGCATAGTGTGGTGGGGCCCCATCTTACTGAAACCATAACCTCTCGTCGGTCAAGTTAGGGTTTAAGGGGGTTTGGAAATAAATGACATAGCACTGGCATTAGTTCGTGCTGGAGTAAACGCAAGTATCTTGCTCCATTAAGAGTGTCATCAAAGAAAAATGGTCCTACAATTCTATCTTGTATTATTCCGGCCCACACATTAGTTTTCTGTGGGCGCTGAGTATGAAGTTCCCTCATCCAATGGGGGTTCTCTTCAGCCCAGTAACGACAATTTTGGCGATTTACGTGCCCATTTAATGTAAAAGTAGCCTCGTCAGAGAAAAACTATCCACTCTAAAGATAACTGGTTTTGATCAATACAAGTCATCAATAAATCGCAAAATTCCACTCGTCGATCTGGATCATCTTCAAGTAGCTCTTGAACAGCTTGCATTTTATATGGGCGTTTTTTCTCATATTTAAGTATTTTTAAAACTGTTTTAGTCTTTACTTTAATCTTAACTGTGATTAAGATTACTATCACTGGCCAGTTGACGGGCTGGAGTGATTGGATTTTCTTCTAGAGCAAGCAACAAATTCAACTTCGTGTCGTTATCAACAACAGTCTGCCTCTTACTCGGTACTTTCCTGACATGACCCATCTCTCGATATTGTGCCTCAATTTTACTAATGGTACCTTGATTTAGTGGTGGTGGTGCGTTTCTCGAAACAAGCGAACAACTTCGCATTGAGTTCGCGCCTTATCACCATATCCAATCATCATCAAAATTTCGATTTTTAGGGATTCAGTTAAATAAGACATTTTCACCAATTTGAAATAACTTGTTTCAAACTCTGAATACAGCATACAAACTAAATTACTCTTTGCGGCCGTGTAAAAACACTAGCAAAAAATAACAAATATCAGTTGTGGCAAAAAATTGCTTGGAATTTTTTGTGGGGACATATGAAAAGTAAGGTTTACATTCCAAAACTAAACAACACACATTTTGAGTACGAAATTATTGCGTTAAAAATAAATTAAACTATAAAATTACGTTTTAATTGTATGCAACCCTACAAACATACTAAAAATTAAAATTTGATCAGTGCGTTGGATTCCTCTTTCCACCAGCTTTACAATGAGGGGTCACAAGCCATAGGGTTGCATTTGAAAAAATCATGTCAAGGGTGGTTTCAGCCACCCCTGAAGGGCTATATTTTTCACATTACTTGCAAAATGTAGGTAAATACATTTAAAAGTTGACGTATCTCGGGAATTTTTTGAAAAATCATTCACCACCCCGCTAGCGAATATATTCCAGTTAAAGTCTCCACCGTGTATATGTTAAGTATATGTACATATTTTTCAATGAGCAGATTTTACCCGAAATTAAGGTAGAAGCAAACCTAAACAAAATATTCTTTTTTTATGTTTCTATTTTGACTGGACTATACACCGATCATCCCTACGACTATTCGACCCCTGCCCTATTGTGCCATCTCATGAAGGCAACATTTTTAATTAGCCAGAGATGGTGAATCGGGAGTTGCATTATCATCGGGGGAGTTCTTTGGGGGCAAACTCTCGCTTGTGGCCTATCAAATTTGCATCGCATTGTAAAATGGCCAATCTCGGTGTAATTTCGAATAATTCTCTAATTTAATTAGGGTTTCAATAGCCACACGCAAAAGAAAATATAATGGTGTTCCTAAAATATACGACATAAATTTAACAGCGTGTTCCTGGATTAAAATTAAGTCGATTTTAGTAACACCCTGTATATTATTACGCGTGCGCTTCCTTCAGCAAGTATAATAACGGATACTAACTAGTAATGTTAACCTTGCGCACGTTGGACGTATTTAATTAATAATTGTGCATATTTATAATGAATAACGCGTATCACACAACAAAACACACGCTCTAGTTTCCGAAACTGACAAAGCAATGAATGATTTTTGCATACGACCTGCGATGCGACGCCTGTGAAAATAGCTCGTTCTACTCGTATGAATTTTTTTCTGCAATTTTTTAAATTCTACATAAGAATGACCTTTCCTCAGGGGGAGTTTTTACTATGTAATAATTTAACATCTGCATGTTTTCGTACAGAAAGGTCTTTTCTGAGTTTATATGCGAAAATCCGATATGGATTTCCCAACGAACGCTCTCGGATCTGCGTCTCAGTCTTCGCGTGTCTAGGGGTGGGCACAGATAAGTAGGTTAGACGTACCGCGAGTGGTTTCATACCGAAAACGCGATCGTTCTTTCACTTACCCTCGGCAAATATAGGAAACCGTGAGGCGGAGAGGATCTGAAATTTTAAAATCCTCGGGAACCGCGCTTAAATATTCCATTTTGCCGGTTTGGGGTAATGGTCGGCCATACGAGATGAAAATATTGGCCCGAGAGCGCTCCATGGTATATCCATAAATAAATGAAATGAAGCTGCTCCGACGCATCGGGCTCTATGCCGGCCGAATTGATTCCGTTCATTTAGATGGAAACGAAGAGCGACCGCATACAGGACGGTTAAGAAAAATCGTATCGATTTGGGAACTGCTGATAAATAAAAAACTGCTCATTAAGGAAGGTCTACACAAAAACAGTCCTTCTTGGTCTCAGCCCCAAAAATAGGCTTAACAATGTGACATTTGACTGTGTCTGGTGATACTTTACCCGCCCTGAGCTCGCTGGACAAGCCAGTGAGCGACCGCTAAGTTTGATTGTAGCGTCGAAAAAATATTAATTGTCCAGATGAAGCAACGGGTTGATCTCAAGTTTCTTGTTAAACTTTGGAAAACCTTTTCAGAAGCTTATGCAATGTTAAAAGAAGTGTACGGGAATGAATGTTTATCCCGCACACAATTATTTGAATGGTTTAAACGGTTTAAAAAGGCACGTGAACGACCCAAGACGATCCGCGCCCCGGACGGCCTTTCAACGTCAAAAACGGAGGAAAACATTGAAAAAATTGATAAATTAATCCGTGAAGATCGTCGTCTAAGCATCCGAAGGCTTGTTGAAATAACAGGAATCGACAAAGAATGTGTTCGCCAGATTTTTGCATGAATCGTTCAACTTGCCCAAAGTTTGCGCAAAAATGGTGCAAAAGGAGTCGAGAATGAACATTTGCGCTGACATTCTAAACAACATTGACACCGATCCAGGGTTGTTAGACACTGTTAAAGCAAAAGCGACGGAGGTTCTGAACCAGCTGACAGAAGCGGACTTCCAGCACTGCTTTCAACAATGGAAAAGTCGTACGGAGCGGTGTAGAAATCGCCAAGGGGAGTACATTGAAGGCGAAAAAGTTGCTACTGTAATTGGTAACGAATAAAAAGTGTTATGACAGCAGTTCGGTTATTTAATAATCTCGTATATAAATTTGGTCTACAAGAACTTCTTGGTGCTTGCAAGCTCTTTTACCTATGTATGCCCTCAAAAATATCGTAAAATAAAAAAACGTCCTCAAAGTATGCCGTGAAGCACTTTGGAGTTTTGAAGTTTTTATTAAGAAAATTAATTATGGTAATCACGGCAAAACAAAAAAGCGATGATCGGACGTTACTTTAGAAATGGCAGAAAGACCTCCATTTACATCATTGGAGTCTTTTTAATAATCTCTGCTACTACTACTAAGATCTAGCGTCAGTTATCTCTTCTATAATGTCAACGATGCAACGATACATGATGATGAATCTGACGATGATGTCTCAGCTTTCACAACTTTACAGTAGAGCAGAAAAACTGTTGTGTGCTGTGTTGCGATTATTAAAATTACTGCAACAATTAAAGTAATCTTATTTTAATCGTGTGAAGTTGGTAAAACTGCGGATAACAATGCTACGGGTGGATAAATAAAAAAAAACTAAGTCCTCCAATTGCACAGGCGCGAAAATTTGAATGGAAACAAATTATGAACTCGGTTTGTCCAAAAAGTGTAATGCTGGATCTTAAACGACGATATATCCAATTCACTTTTGTGTCTTGAGGAATTGAACTTTTCAAAATTGGACTTTTCTCTTCACTTTTTTTGGTTTAATTCCTCCACCTCTGGACATTTACCTGCCTCATTCAGTTTGCTTAACGTATCCTTATCGATATGGAAAGGTTACCTTGCGGACTACAAGTTTTACTTAAATTATTCTGTACACAAAACCAACCTAATGTAAATATGGACCGGAACACACCCTCTCAATTATCCGGTTGCATTCTGCCAGCTTGAGCTCAAACGACTAAAATTTATAATCCTCGCTAATGTTTGGAGATCTTTGATCTTTTAATTTATGTTATTATTAATGGGCGAAAGCATTTAATTACGGAACCGGGAGTGATTTAGAGGTTGAAGAGTACGCTCGACTGATTCTTAATCATACCGGGTCTATCACACGGCGTGCCTACGTGTTTACGTTAATCAAAACATCATAGTTAAGATAGAAACACACACATATAAATACATAATCAGGCTGCAGTTTCTTTAATTAATCGCGGTTTGTTTGCATTTAAATACGAGTTTATGTTGCGAGAAACTAACTGCCATTAATTTCAGGTTAGAGTGCCCGCTGTCTCCAATACCGTGCTGTAGAAATAATAAGGCAGAGACTGAGAATCGGACAATTACCATCTTCTCCGAGAGCTAAAAGCAACCAGCTATGTGCGGATGACCTCAAAAATAATATGGGACAGTTTGGAGAGACGTTAAGAGCTAGGAGCCAATAGCGGCTATCAAGACATCAAAGTAAGTAAAAGAGAGAAAAATCCTAACTATAGGGAGTAAAAAAACTGTCACAAACCTTGAGGGTAGATATTACTGTCCAAAATATGCAGAAATGTTAATGAACATAGGTTCACAAATAGAGGGTTTCGGAGATATGGAGGATTATTCCGTTTTCTGACGTTTTTGTGATTTGTGCAATGTTTTGCCTCTTGTTTCTTGCTCCAAAAGTGTATTATTTTCAGTTCCTATCGTAGTCCGCAGAAGTTGTGTTTGCTGACGGCACACTTGGTTTGATTTTCAGTAGTTATTGCAGTTTTACCAATTTGTGTTCGGCCTTTTTTCTCTGTCATTGAGTAGAAAGTAGTGCTCCTCTTTTTTGGAGTCTCCCAGGAGTAGCAGCTTTATTCGTACCACATGTTCAATTAGTACAGGCTCCAAATCCACCTGATCATCAGGCAGGTCTGTTATTTTGGCGCAATCATGGAAGATCCCAAGTTTTGTGGCAACATTTTGTTTACTGATGAGGTCAGATTCAACATATTCTTCGATTTGTTACCTTTGTTGTTTGTTCATTGAATGACTGTAAAAATGGTGTAAAAGCGAGGTTGTATCTCCGAAACCTTCCATTTGGGGACTCATTATGCCTTTTCTGCATATTTGTATACATTTTATTTTGAAGGTGAGCAGCAACTATAAGACTGACCACCTTTCCCCACCGATTACAATGCGACAAACTTCCGCTTTTAAGTTCGTCTAATTTTATGGAGTAATAAGGCTCGTCGATATACAGGTCGTCGGACTGCAATGCGGCCGTTAGTTGACACGATATTTACATTTGCTACGGACGATTATGCGGTAGGAAGTGCATGCCCATGGTTCCCTCCAGTGGCCGAACATAATAATGCTATTTACAAGCGAACTAATATGTAGAACACGATTCATAACTTACAGTCCCGTGTACCGGAGAAACTGAATATTTAATTGCCGCTGAAAAGCGAGTTAACGTGGCATTCTCGGTGTTGTTAGTCGATTTTTCTTTAGCGGCATCGAAAACAACCTGTCTACTGGCCATTATATTACTGTAATGACCTTTTTTTATTTTATTTCAGTGTTAAACGTAGTTGTGACAGAGATTACTGTGATAGTAATCACAAGGGCAGTTATTCGACTTGTTTGACATTATATTTTGATATTTATTTGTGACAAATAAAAGAACTAATAAAACTTCTTAACAAACGAGAATTATGTAATTTTTTTCTAGCTTGTCTGAAACTACCCGTCTGTAGTAAATCCATTTTATGGAAATCACCTTATCCATTTGAAATAATTATGGAGCTAGCTATATCATCTGCCCGTCCCATATTTCTTGTAATACTCGACAATATATCAAGACGTCTATAAAATGATATGTGGCCCGTACAAAACGACTGCCAATATATCAGCATTATGCTCCCCAGATGCTCTGTTCGAACCATAAAAGTTATCGACGTTTCGAATTGACTATACCTTTCCTTCTGCAATGATTACTTTTGTCTACGCTGACATAACTGATGCATAACTCTTATCTTATAATTTATTGATACTATATTAAGCGTTAATAATGTAAATTTATGTAAAACACTACAATAATGTTAAAATAGTTCGTTTGTCCTCCACTTGTTATTTAAGAGGAAACTTAGTTTTGCATTTAACAGTAACATAATTTTAGTGTGTTCCTCAAGGATCTACGATAGGGCCACTCAGTTCACGCGATGTTTATAAATGTTTCAAAGAATCAGTTTTTTTTTTTGTTTCTTCAGTTCGTTTTGTTCATGCTTAATATTTCTACTGATTGCTTGAATTGGATAAGTGAAAAATACTCGTACATACGACTTGATAGACTGATGGATCCTTTTTGATTTTATCGCGATAGCACACCAAACTATGCCCATTCTAGAAACTAGCGTTACTATTCCTCGACCCACTGCCGCTTCCACGACCATTAGAAGTCGGATCACACGCCACCGATATGATATTGTGTTGAAGATGTCGGTGGTCAGTGTCCAGCCACTTATGGATCTCCATCACGTTCGCACATTATAAATACATAACTGTCCTCCACAAAGGGACTGGTGCGTAGTAATATAAAATGTAAATTAGTTTATTGTTTAATAATAATGACGTAGCGGCGAGGCAGACAGCGAAAGAATGGTAATATGCCGAATTAGGAAGGCCGCAAAGGGAGTTCGTCGGGTGGTGTTACACGGGGAGAATATTGAAAGGACACCTTTAATGTTCCGTGAGTTATCTAAGGAGAAATCTAGGGTTTCGTCGGACGACTAGTTTTCTTTGAATGAGGCAGAATGCGGACTGTATGATATTAATGAAACAACTGAATTTTTAGGTAACACTGCTGAAGAAAGCAACCTGATTACTTGATAGTTTTGTGAGCATTCGACAGATTGTGAGCTGTATTAGTGTTAAATTTAAAAGTTATGAGTTTGTGCACTCTAAAGGTCTAAATCAGTGGCATCATAAAAGCTATGTG
The DNA here is from genome assembly GCA_029963805.1 of Aromia moschata. Taxonomy (NCBI): domain Eukaryota; kingdom Metazoa; phylum Arthropoda; class Insecta; order Coleoptera; family Cerambycidae; genus Aromia; species Aromia moschata. The sequence continues at coordinate 5,340,763 of JAPWTK010000007.1, read as the reverse complement.
GCAAGACAAAAAAGACTTTGAGGAAGACTGAGGTTTTGTACTTGAACCATCCTTATTTATACATATTTTTTATTTTCTGACATACCAAGTATGTTATATCACTATACTTGGAATGAAGTGAGAAGTGAGTAATAATGTTTAGTCACCAAGGGTGCTACTTAAACAAAACTTGGGAGTGGTTTATTAAGGGTTGTCGCAACAGAAATTTCGAAGGGCGGTAGGTTCACATGTAATGCATATTCAGTACAAGTTTGAAGTTGTTTTTTGTTCTCTGTGACTCTTTTCGTAAACCGGATTTTTTTCTAGTGCGTTTTGAAAATGAGTGACATTAATTTTGAGCAACGGTATGCTATCAGGTTTTGCTTCAGATTTGGACACTGCGCAACGGATACTTTTGCAAAACTTCAACATGTCTACGGAGACAGTGTTTTTTCAAGAGCCCAGGTTTTTCGGTGGTTTAAGTTCTCAGAAGGAAGAGAGTCGATTGAAGGTGAACCACGCAGCGGAAGGCCTTCTTCAAGAACCGATGAAAATGGCAGAATACGGGATCTTCTGCGTTCAGATCTTTAATGACAAGATTGATCGGAGAAGAGTTTTTGACTCACACCATTGTTCATCAGATTTTGACTAACGAATTGGGGATGAAAAAAATCTGCGCAAAAATGGTTTCCAAAAAACCTTTCGCAGGAACAAAAGGACATTAGGAGAGAAAGGTGTTTTAGTATTTTGGAATCCATTGAAAATGATGGAACGTGTCATTGCTGCTGATGAAACTTGGGTGTTTGAGTACGACACACCTCAAACTCTTCAAGACCCAAAAAGGCAAGAATAAGCAAGTCTAAGATCAAATACATGCTGATTTGTTTTTTTGATAACCAGGGAACTGTCCATAGAGTTTGTGCCTTCAGGCCAAACAGTTAATCAACACTTTTACAAACAGGTTCTTGAAATACTCCGAAAAAGGATCATGCGTATAAAACCAAAGATCAAGAATAACTGGATGTTGCATCACGACAATGCGCCTTGTCACACAACCATTTCAGTAAACGAGGTTTTAGCCAGCAAAAACATTCCTGTGTCTCATCAGCCTCCTTATTCGCCTGGCTTGAGTCCTTGTGACTTTTTTTATCTTTCCGAGATTGAAAAATCACCTCAAGGGATGTCAATTTGGGACTATAGAAAACATTTAAACGGCTGTAACCGACCAGCTGAAGGCTATTCCAGTATATAAATTCTAGCACTGCTATGAGGAATGGAAGAACCGTCTCCAGCGCTGTGTGGCTTCCCAATGGAATTGTAATTCTATTTGAACAAAATAAATTAAAAAAAAAAACTTCCTTAAAGTCTTATTACTTAATTTACACACCTCGTATATTAAATGGAAGTAACGATTCTCTGTTTCTATAAGCTTATTACAATACACTTTTATGGACGACAAGCGAGGTATATGAACAGATTGTGTGAAACATTGAAAACTTATTATGAAACAGTTGTCGGTGCCAAAAGATTTTCCTTTCCAGTCCCGCTTGCGAGCGAACGAAGCGTGAATCAATTTCCATCGAGTTTACAACTCAATTTCGGTCCCGATAATAATCCAGATTATATCATTAAAATAGCAGGAGATGATTGATCGACATAATGGCCGGGACGGACTAAATAAAATTTTATTATCGGCTTAGAGGAGCGTTAGCGAAACACCTACATCGGCAGGGGTGCCGACACCCCGACGACAGGGTCGCAGAGACCCTTCCTAGCACCCGGGCATCCAGCTGCGAACCGCGTCGCATTCCGCACACAGATTTTTATACGGGGTGTCCCGAGAATAACGATAAGAAGACTAATTTTTGACGATATTATTAATAGAGGTCGGAGCTGCTTGTTAAAGACAGAAAATATTTAATTTTGACCTAGTTAAAATGCTAGAATACGGAACACAGTGAATCATCCCGAGTTTACTCAGGTTTTACAAAATTGAGTTGTACATGGGAAATATAGTAAGTAAATAGAGTTCCCGGAAAGACGAAATCACGTGATCAAACGATAAATCAAATATTGTCCAGTGTGTACTTGAAAGAGTCAATGTTTTTTCTATATTCCTCTAATGTTAAATTAGTGTACATATCCTTAAATTAAGAAACTTCGGAGCAGCATTGACATTTGTGACTGTCTTGCTATAAAAAATGGAAGATCTGGAACTTAACCTAAAAATAACCGTTGAAATCAGTATAGTTTTCAATTAGTCAGATGTGAAATTATTGCGATGTAAGGAATGATTGATTCTAAGCTCTAAAAAAAAAAATATAAATTTTAATCGTCGCTTCTGGAGTCACCCGGTATTTTATGAGGGCGGATTACCCGATATTTGCGATTGACGGATTTCATTTACTTATTAAGGGCGGGTCAAAATTGATTTTGTACACCGTTTAAAGTTGCATGTCATTTCACGGGGAATATAACCTCTGCATTACCAAGGGGAAAAATGGCGCGTTAAATCGGACGGATTCGGATCCGTACGGCGAAGGGCCTGCGTCATGAAATGACGCATTAATTTACGCGGATTAAAACGGATCAATTTTTAATAGCGCTATATTTTATGCATCGCACCCTTCGGTACGTCCACCCCTTCGGATATTGTGGAGAGGACCGTCAAATCGGGGTAAATCCGGAGATTGATATGAAACTTGTATCAAGAGGTCATCCCTAGTATTTTTGGATACGTCGTATTTTTGGCCATTTCAATAGTATGAATATTAAACAGCTCCAAATTAATTTTGGGAAACAAAATGTTCCCATAAAATTAAAATGGCCATGACTTTTTGAAAAAAAAAATATTTTGTAACAAATCGAAAAACCTCTCCTTATATTTGTTTCTAGATTATGAAAAAAAAAATATATACTGCAAATATTCCACAGAGCGTTACTGAGATCCCAGGGTGTTCTGCAGTTTTTTTTGAAAATTCTTTGGCAAACTTTGCTGACGGTTTTTTCACTATAAATCCTTTCTGTAAGAGGTGTATAATCATCATGTCATCACCTAAAAAGTGAAGTGTGTCCAATGCGTCGTTTTCAAGATATGGCTAACTGAAATATCACCAACCGCCACTGATTATAATCAATGATGATACCTCAATTTTGCGTGTACTTTTTTCAGAAATGAATAATAAACATGTGTTCGACATAATGCATACCCTTTTTTTGGACAGAGTGTATACTAGAAAATATTAATTATAGATAGACGATATTTTACCAACATTTATATAACAACCATAATGCGTATTAAAAAATTATGTGTATTTTTATTTCTCTAAATAAAGCATCATAAATACTTCTGTGGAATTTTGTAAGTAAACAATAATACAAAATAAAAATGTTCTGATTATTATTCCTTCTCGTTCTATGTTAATTAACTTATGCTAATTTTAATATATGGATAATTTACTACTAATTTCTGAGACTAATATCATCGCAGCTAAATATGCTAAACTTGAGAGCTTAAAAGCAGCGATACTCCTGTATATTTATTTAAACACGAATATGTTTGTTTGAATGAATATTTATATCTCGCTTTTTTATGTATAATTAATGCTTGTACGTACAGTAATAAACCAGGATATTGTAATATGTACATAAACATGCAAATAAAGTTTCTTAAGGAGATTGTTTTAGTGTTTCTGCTACCTGTGGATAATTTGTATGACATTAGGAATGTTTCAGATGGCGTTTCAATATTTATTGTTTCATTTGAATAACGTAGTTTGTTTAAAAAAAATTAAAACACGCAGCAGGGTGCGAATAATAAATGTAGATTTGCTTATTTCGTAAGAAAATCAAGCATTCTTAATACAATTTAGATCTTAAAGGCAGATGGTATCGTAAATATCCCGTATAAAATGTTTAGGTAGAGGGTCACGTATATGTATACGATTTTTTAATATTTTTTTATTCGAATAGAATTACTATTCAGTATTGCCTCCTTCAAAATAATTGCCTTGGAAAGCCACACAGCGCTGGAGACGGTTCTTCCATGCCTCATAGTACTGCTGGAACTGGAATAGCCTTCAGCTGGTCGGTTACAGCCATTTTAATGTTTTCTATAGTCCCAAAATGACGTCCCTTGAGGTGATTTTTCAATCTCGGGAAGTGAAAAAAGTCACAAGGACTCAAGCCAGGCGAATAAGGAGGCTGAAGATCTACAGGAATGTTTTTACTAGTTAAAAAATCATTTACTGAAGTGGCTGTGTGACAAGGTGCATTGTCGTGATGCAGCATCCAGTTGTTCTTGATGTTTGGTCGCACACGTATGACCCTGCTTTGAAGTTTTTTAAGAACCTCTCTGTAAAAACGTTGATTTACTCTTTGGCCTGGAGGCACAAACTCTTTGTGGACAATTCCATGGTTATCAAAAAAGCAAATCAGTATGCATTTCATCTTCGACTTGCTCATTCTTGCTTTTTTGGGTCTTGGAGAGCTCGAAGTGTGTCATTCCATGCTTTGGCGCTTGGTTTCCGGGTCGTACTCAAACACCCAAGTCTCATCACCAGTAATGACGTTTCATAAAATGACGATCATTGATGTCCTGTTGTTCGTGGGAAAGGTTTTTTGGAACCATTTATGCGCAGATTTTTCTCAACCCAAATCGTTAGTCAAAATCTGATGAACAGTGGTGTGATTCAAATTTAACTCTTCCTCGATCTTGTCGTCAACCAACGATCTGAATGCACAAGATTCTGTATTCTTTTGTATCGACATTTTCATCGGTTCTTGAAGATGAAGGCATTTCGCTGCATGGTTCATCTTCATTCGCCTCTCTTCCTTTTGAGAACGCCTCAAACCACCGAAAAACCTGGGCTTTTGAAAAAACACTGTCTCCGTAGGCGTGTTGAAGTTTTTCAAAAGTATTCGTTGTGCTGTGTCCAAGTCTGAAGCAAAACCTGATAGCACGCCGTTGCTCAAAATTAATGTCACTTATTTTTAAAAAGCACTAGAAAACCCCGGAACAAAAGTTCAAATTTGTCCCGTCTCCGCAGTGTTGCTAGATCGGGCGCTACGTTGCCAGTCTCGTTACTCAATTTACACACCTCGTGTGTTACATAGGTCCATTAGGTTAGGTAGAAGTTAAAAAGTTGGAAATCAATTGTTTCTTTAAATTTTTGATTTCCAAAGCTGTTGAAAGTTAGAAACGTGAAGTGTACAGGAATCAAGAAAAGTGTTACTAATGATGAAATTGATATTAACATATAAACGGATGTATTATACAGTCAGCAGCGAACGTGAAATTGGGATGTTTAAAAAAACCGTGAATAATTCCGGAGATATTTAATACAAGTCCTTGGACTTGTATTAAAGGGACATCTTCAAAGTATCTACCTGATAAACTGAGTAATTTTGAAAAAAAAATCCCGAAATATGAAACATTTTTTCGGCCTTCCTCAACTATATTTAAGACCACCTCATCAATTATAACCTCACAACACATCTAACCCTTCATTTTAATCCAAAACGCGACCTATACCTCTTTCTCCGAAGCGTTAAACTCCGCTCCTGCCCTTTTTAATCAAACTTCATCCCCAAAAATATCCCACGACGGCGCTACGCGTCTTCCGGCTAAGCGCTTAATAATTTACAATAACCATTAATCTTGGTAGTTAATTAATCAAGACCGGCCGGGTACAAATTATAAAATTGTTGTAATTAAAAGTAATTTATATGTTTGCTACGGTTATGCACCGCGAGCGGGCGCAACTTTAATTAGTTCGGGCTCTGCGGCGTTTCGCGGCCCCCGCCCTCCCCCCGCGGGGAATCCGCCAGGCCGGGGCACGGTCCTTGTCACTCAAAATCGGCGAGATATCCCAGTCGCTAATTGCAGGTTAATAAATCACGGGCGAGGGGTCGCGTCGGGGTTCTAAACTTCGCTGCGACTTTCGGCATAACCCGAACCGAGTATCGCTGAAATTTCCGTCCAGGAATAAAGTACATTCACGTGCGGAAGTTTGTAGGTACAAGTGCGTTTCTAGAATCCGGCTCGAAGGACCAAACGATAATGATCGCGGAGGATCAATTAATATGTGGCTCGAAGGACCATCGACGAAAGCACCATATGTATTCTGAATTTTATTCATCACACATGTATTAAGACGTGGGTACGAGCAAGTTCATGAAATTAACGTGCGGAAGTTTGTAGGTACGGGTGAGTTTCTAGAATCCGGCTCGAAGGACCAAACGATAATGATTGCGGAGGATCAATTAATATGTGGCTCGAAGGACCATCGACGAAAGCACCATATGTATTCTGAATTTTATTCATCACGCATGTATTTAGACGTGGTACGAGCAAGTTTATGAAATTCGGCTCGAAGGACCAAATGCCAATGACGTAAGATAAGCAAGAAACGTGATCGTATGCGTTCTTTTCCCCGAAAATTATCGATTTTCAGGTAAACAACCCGCGACGCTTCATCAAACAGACGCGTAACACGTGCTCCCGTCCGTATTCCTGGAATAGTTGCGTCGTAAAAAGACCCCGAATCCGACCACGATTCCCTGTATGCGTAAAAAAACCGGCAAACTCCGGAGGGGTGAGTTTTTACTCCGCGGACTCTTCCTGTAGCGTTTTTTGTCGGTAATAAAACTATTACATTAGTTTTTTTTTTCGGAGAGGGTCATTCGGTCCCCCGGCGAGCTGACCGTGATACATCAAGCAATATCAGTTGTCTGAGTGAAGAGAGCTCCGCCAGCCCACTGCGGCCATACATTTCAATATAAACTGTCGCCGAGTCGCTCCGCAGATTGGACTCTTTTATACGCTTTCATATTTCTCTCAGGATTATATAATATTTTTCAATACTCGGAGAGAGGTCCGCCGCTAAGTGGGAAAGAGTGGACGGGATTTTCTTGAAATTGGCAGACAAGGTATTTCTAGTTTCATAAAGTCCCCAAAAAAAGGAGATACTGTAGAAGATAAAATGCCCGATGAGTGAACAAAGAAAATGGAATACTATGAAGGTAAGTATATCTACACTTCACACTATATTTAAAAATCGAAAACTAGGGCTAATGCTGCTCATAAATACGATGTAATGTCCTTTGGTATATATAACGCCCCAGATACCTAATGAAAATGCTAAAAGATGCTAATAAAAATTTATAAGACGGGAAATTAGGCAATTAAGATCAATCTGTTTGTAGAAGACACATTGTAGATTATTGTTGGAAAAGTGTGGCATAGGGTGTGACACAGTGTGAAAAAGTGTGATACAGGACCATGGTGTCAAGGACCCTCATTTTTAAAATATGACTTTTGATATGTTTATGTATAAACGATATTTGTTTTAACTGAAACGGTTAACTGAGAGTGTAATAATACCACTGAAGTGCCATCTTGAAAATATGTTCAACAAGTTCATCAAACGCCATAGGCCTAATAACCAAGGTCCAAATTTTCAAAAATCAATAATTTCTACAAGCCCTAATACATTTAGTCAATGCTGTCAATTTTCATTTACTCACCCAGTATGATATTAGAATTTTTTTGAGGTCACTACAATTACTATTAAAAGAAATACAGGATGTTCTATCTAGAAATTGTAACTTAAGGTAGTATTTCCAATCAAACCAGAAGTTATAAAAATGTAGTTTATACGTTAAAACTTTATATATTTTGTGAATTTAAAATGCTGGAAATTTAAAAACGTTGTATTAATAAATGAAAAGGGCGGTATACCATGATCCTGTGTCACCCGGTATATATTTTCCACTACCTTTTTTTCATTCATTGTCATACTGATGAGATCTATTAAGACAGAAATCCGGATCTGTGACTTCTAATGGCGAATGACGATGAACGGGGCCTCATTCTCGCTTCACGAGCTTAACGGACTTACCGTTAGGATGTGCTTCGGGAAGGCTATAAGCAGTTACCGACTACGTCGGCCTATCAGAACATATCTAGTCCTAGTTAAACACACTAGACGACGGTATCTCCAATATAAGGTAACACCACAGTATGCTCTCCAGGTCAGGATATACCCTACACGCTTGTTTTAGTCTTTAATTCGTCATCCGCCGTCAGATATGTTACACTGACGAGATCTAATAAGATCGAAATCTGGATAATGGCCGTATTTCACGTTCGAAATTTGACATTTCGTCAATCACGTCGGCATCATCGGGAGGCGAATTAAGGAGCGAAACATCTTATACCGCCTTTTAGACTTGAACATTAAAATTTTAAGGCGCATTTTAGGAGGGATCGGGATTTCCGCGAACACCGAAATTATTCGAACTATCGGTGCCGGAGTAACAGTTTCGGTTACGCCGCCGCCGACGGGTTATTAACATAACAGCCGCCCGCTACACCCTCCCGAGTGCCGGGCTGCGAAGGCACGTCTAGCATATTAAGAGCGGCTGGAGCGATGACACTGTTTATGATGCTATTACTGAATAATGCCGGTGTGGGACCGGGCCCGAGTGTAATGGCACAATTAATAACCCGACCATACCTGTCATTTACTGGTAGATGGATGGAGATGATAACGGCGCCCACCGTAACACTTACAGACCTATACGGGAACTAAAGGTGGCCGTACACTCGAGGATATGTGTGCGTGCAAAATCCGTATAATAATAACAACCGATTAGATATTGTACTGATGAACAAGGAACAACGAGGAGGGATCCATGTGGGTGCCAGTTACCCACATGCTGGGAAACATTCACCCATTCCTGCTGCAGGCAGTGATGAGTTGGTTACCGATCCCCACCCCAGGAGAAGAGATTAGGCTCAGATGAGGTGAGGAAAGGACCACGCACACAATACACAGGATTCTGGATACCGGTTAAATTTTCCGGAGACGGACTCTTTAGGGGTTTTTTAGGTCGCAGAATCATTTTTTTTGTTTTATTTGGTCATATGAACCCATGTAAGGGGGTGAAATAGGGGTTGTGTAGGGTGAAAATAGCATATTTAAAGAAGGTCGGATTTGGAAATTCAAAACTGTTTCTTGGTGGGTTTTCCTGGTAGGTTACTCTATTTTCTTGGTCCAGTTGATCTTGTGTTTATCCGTGACTTCATTTGTGGGGTTTATTGGATCTTAAAAACTTATAAAGGGTTTTTTTTTTCGAGATCTTTATTTCGAGTTCTTAACACCTTGTACCCCTATCCCCCCACTTCATACCTTTATAAGGTTGCATACGATAAAATGGACCACAAAAAAATGTGTGCATGACAAAAAAAAAACGCAGAACGAGTTTTGGAAGTTCTCTTAAATCTCTCTCTCTTAAAAATATTGCATTTTCACCATGTGCAATCCCGATTTCATCAGCTTAAAGAGTTGCATAAGATCAAATAGAATCCGAAAATAGAATAACCGACAAAAAAATCTCTAAGCATTAGTTCAGTAATAGTAATATCAAATCTGATCCATTTTAAATATGCCTTTTTCACCTTCTACAACCCCTATTCCACCCCCTTACCAGGGTTCATATGATCAAATAAACCATAAAAACAAATTCTGCGACCTAAAAAACCCCTAAATAGTCTGTCTCCGGAAAATTTAACCGGTATCCAGAATCCTGTATATTGTGTGCGTGGTCCTTTATCCTATCCCAAAACCTTTCTTACAATGCGAAAAATTTGTAATAAAACTGCTTTCTGGCCACTTCTAATGATGCTATGAGGCACCCTCAATGCCGCGATGTTCTTGGTGAGTCTGGTCATCATTCCTTCTGCCGTATCTACTAGGGCGTATGTTTCCACCTACTCCAGTCTCCAAAGGCGCTTCAGCTCGATTGCTAGGTTTTCATATTTCACCATCTTCCGTGGTTTGGCCTTCTGAATGTTGGTGGGTAAGTGACACTGCGATGTTTATGATGATCCCTCTTCGTCATTCCTTGTCTATCAGCACAGTATCTGGTCGGTTGAAGTCCACTGTTCTATCGATGATAAACAGTCTATTCCAGTGCATCACTGCTACTTCTGATCCATACTAATAATTATATAATTAATATAGCCTCAATTCTGTTGTATTTAACAGTATCATAATGTACGTCATCGGTGTGTTATTATTTGTCAAATTCTCCCCACTAATAATTCGTGTAGCATGACTGCTAACATCATATTAGTCAAAATGCTGAGCAGTCAGACTGGCGCTGAAATATTAAAGAGGAATTGCTGCTGGGTCGGACAGCTTACCTAGAAGTCGCCCTGCGTAAAAGGTTCATTTGTAAAATTCATTTGTGCTGATGACAGCCGCTGTGACGGGAATAAAAACATAAATTAGGGACACGGGACTAATGAAAATCCGATAAGGGGGAGCATACGTCCTAAATAATTGAGGGGAGGAGATTTTAATAACTTCCACGTGTCAAGGTGTGTATATTCTTCATATTGGTACTGAGAAGAGTGTATACAGTTAGCAGTTTTTAAAATATCCATTAGATTTGGGTTATCTTTGTAAATTATTAAAATATAATTCATTTATATGTATCTTATTTCGTTAAGAGCAGCGTCAATATTTTTAAATAAGTACAACTTCCTTTAAAAGAAAAAGTCACAGACTTCCTTGAAGCGGTAAAACTTCCGCAAGGCCTACTTTCTGGCATCTCCGTGATCCACTCTATTTCCTCCTCTTTCTCCATCGACCTTCTTTAATCCATAATCAGAACTAATACCGAAATATCTTATCAGTCTTACGGCTTAGTTCCCGCCATATGTGTGAGTAGACGTCCATCTGGATGAACGGCAACGATAAACAATAGCGGGAACCAGGTCCGGATCTAGGGCGGAAAGTGGGACCAATCCCCAATTAAAAAAAAATACGTCAAGTGCAAGTCATCCTGTTATACTCACAGAGGTTGGAAAAATTATCACACTTTAAGGTGTTTTATCACACTTTAAGACTTCATTATCATTAACCCTTTGCGGCATACATTTTTTATATAATCGGTTTCTCATAAAAATTTATATTCAGGGGTTTTCGAGGTCGCTAATTACGAATCTGATTTCAGAATTTAGAAATTCAAAATGGCGGATCCAAGATGGCGAACAAAAATTTCAAATATCACCGGATTTCATTAAAAAAATATTATATCATGGCTTTCGGGGTCGCTGATTCCGAATCTGACTTCAGATTTTAAAAATTCAAAATGGTGGATCCAATATGGCGGACAAAAATGTCAAATATCACCGAATTTCATTAAAAAAATATTATTTTTCGGCTTTCGGGGTCGCTGATTACGAATCTGACTTCAGATTTTAAAAATTCAAAATGGCGAATCCAAGATGGCGGACAAAAAATTTCAAATATTACCGGATTGCATTGAAATTTGATACACAGACATTCAGAATTTAGAGCTCGCTGATTACCAACCTGAACTTAGATTGTAAAATTCCGAATGGCGGATCCAATATGATGAGTAAATATTTGAAATATTACTGAATTTCGCCAAAAATTGCATATAGGAAGTTTTTCAGAAACGGTAGCCTAAAATTGAAATTTATTACTGGATTCGTTCCAAAGTTTACATATGGAGCTGTCGGAGTCGGAGAAAAAGTACCTTTTTTTTACCATTTTTTTACTTCGATAGTAGGGCGACTATGATCATGAAATTTCTTGAAGGGACTGCTGTTTGTAGTATGAAGTTACAAAAATTTCAGCTTGAGCCGTTAGTTACTCCGATACTTTCGAAGTAAGAAAATGGTGAAAAAAAGCACTTTTTCAACTTCAGCAGTCATTTGCAAGTTAACAATAGCACTTCGAGACTTCGGGTTGGGATTAAAATTTAGGAAATTCAATAGGCTACAACTTCTTATATACATATGTTATATAAAATATGCCAAGGAACGGAGATATACGCGGAAATGTGAAAAAAATTCGTTTTTTTTTTCACAAATTGTTAATTCAAAAGATTAGCGGACAGTTTCAGCTATACGGACCCCGTGCATTATGTTCTATGCAAACATAATACATATGAATCCGTCAAAACTAGCCCTATATCTTTCAAGAACACAAAAATCTCTGCCTACTGGACTGTACTTGAGGGAAAAATTAGCGAGTTAGTGAAGAATTTATTTATTGCACTTCGTTTATTCTTGGTAAGGACTTAGAGACTCAGTTATGCCAGTCTCTCGAAAATTCCCTGGTCCAGTCCTGCCAACACGCGGCCTTCCGCTGCCCACCGCCCGGCCTCTGGCCGAAATCTGGGATGAGCAGATATCCCGGACTCTCCACCAGGAGAGAGAGAGAGATTAAGTGCGAGTGCTCGCGGCAGATACAGATAACGGCGAACACTAATCCGAATAACAACATTAAATACGACTCCAATTTGCCGCACTGTGGCTCCGGGGATGATTCCCTTTCGCCGCAAACCCCGGCTACCACCTAAGGAATCCTTCACGAAGTTGCGGGACCCTCATCGGCTCGCCCTGCCCGCCCGTCCCCCCTCCCACCTCACGACTCCGCAGTTTGTCCTGCGGTAAAGAAACAAATTACCCCCTGATAAAATTAGTGCCTTTGCATAAGGCTATGTATCAGTCTGGATCGGACGGGACTGCAAGCTCTCGTCTCGTCTGGAGGGTCGACAGCCTGGATGGCTGTGAGCCTAGATTTCGCATAAAAACGGAACGGAAGACGGCGAAGGGTAAATTGCTGCAGATCCGAACGGCTCTGTTAGAGGTCAGAGACTTCATCAGTAAGATTTAATGTACGGGAGATTGTCAAATAATTCTAATTGGAGCCGCGAACTCCTACAGTTGCATTGTAGTACTTCTATTGGTTTTAGAGCACCTTATCTAGGTTGGACCATTTTAATAAGAACATTTTTGTATGGCTATTGCCTTTGACAGTTCTCGGAAATCTTCACAAAGACGTAGCAGGCATGATCTGAGTGTCCTCTTCTTGCAAACAGAAATATACATGTTGCCTCATCTGTTAGACCAATTAGACACTATGTGTGTTTAGACGGCAATGTCCTGTTGGTATCTTTGTAACCTTTCTATTTTGATTGAATAGGTCGTCTGTTATGAGTGATCGTCCTTTTATAAACAATTTCGCCTGTCTTTGTCCTGTAGAGTTTGACTACCATTCCAACCACCTAACTAGTAACAATACAGATGACGCGTTGAAGTTTGTACTCCTACATATCTCAGAATTCAACTCGAGTTCCTCAACTCCTAGTTTTATATGTTCCTGACTTACTAGACATATGTAATGGTTATTACATAAGCATATTTGCATCAATTGCACATATGTACAAAGTTTAAAAAAATATTCACCTCTGAGTCACCGCACATTTACAAAGACTATGGCCTTGAAGATAAATACATTTAGGTGGTGACTCTTTACTATCTTCAGCTTATAACCGGTACACTAGACGCACACTAAATTAGTAACCTAATTAGAAAACCCTTTGGAATCTATCAATTTACGTCATCAGAAAAGTCATCAGTCAAAAGGTCATCATAGTGTATTATTATTTTCGTATCAAATGATGCTCTACTGCATCGCTGTTGACACATTTTTTTATCAAATGACATATTTCTGAGGCTACTGTATCGTTGATATGTTTGGATTGGAAGAAGAAGTTTGGAGTTGCCAGTATGGTGATTTCCATAGAAGAAAAACTATAGATAAGCTAAAATATTGACCAGGTTCATTGATTTGACAAGTGAATGCTGTGTTGTAGAAACAGTGAGAAAATTGAGAACACTTTTTGGTCGAAATGAAGCTCCGTCAGCGCCTAGTGTAAGAAAGTTCTTAAGGAAAGTTCGTGAAACTGACATGCTTATGGATAACAGAAGTCATCCACGTGCTCGTGCGGTGCGCACAGCTGAAAGAATTGCTATTGTTGCCCAAAGTGTGCGTGAAAACCCAAGAACCTCAACTCGTCACAGAGCACAATTTAATGGCAGTCGCACTTCTCTGAGGAGAATATTGCATAAAGACCTCGGATTATTTGCTTCCAAGTTGCGACTTACTCAAGAGGTAAAGGAAAATGACCATCCACTTCGTTATCGCTTCTCCGCGTGGGCTTTAAATAAGTTTGAAAATGACGCCGATTTCAATCGAAAGATCATTTTTTTGGACTAAGCTCAGTTTCATCTTGGAGGGCATATTAATAAACAGAACTGTGGGATTTGAGGTTCCGAAAATCCACACGTAGTCATAGAGAAGCCAATGCATCCAGCAAGAGTGACTGTTTGGTGTGGGTTTTGGAGTGGTGGCATCATTGGTCCAAAATGAAGATGGTAACAGCGTTACAGTAAATGTAATGCGTTACAGAGACATGTTAACTGATATTTGTGGATGCGATTGGACTTGGACGAGCTTTGGTTCCAGCAGGATGGAGTAACGTGTCACACAAGCCGTGAAACAATCGATTTTTCGCACACTAAATTCGGTAAAAGTGTTATCAGCCGTTTTGGAGCCATTAATTTGCCATCGCGCAGCTGCGATTTAACACCGTTGGACTATTTTTTATGGGGACATGTTAAAGGACCGTTGTTACTCCAACGATCCACAAACAATTGACGCACTGAAGGAAAACATCAATCGACTTATTCGTGCAATAGAGCCACAAATAATCGAAAATGTACTGCAAAATTGGGTGAAAAGAATGAACTACTGCCAAGCCAGCAGCGGCGGCCATTTAACTGAAATTGTTTTTCATAAATAATGGGTAGGCATACTTTCTTGAATAAAGCAACACTCATTTAAAAATATTCAACGATGTAGTTTTAATAGCAATTTTAAAAAAGAAACCATCTGATGGCCCACCCTATATATCACCTGATTAAGTATGTATATGTATGATGATTACTGTTTATTTTTGATATGGACACTGTCTTAGACACTTCTCTTCTTGTAGACATTCCTCACCGACATATTTAGTGGTGCTCCTGCTGAGCTACAACCGAAAGAAATCCGAGGACACCGGAGTCGTTAGAAGCGCTCCCAATTATGCCGACAATATAAGGCGGATTCCGTAACACGGACGAGCGAGAAAAACTATCGTTATTGACGTTCGCGTCAAAAAGTATGACGAACAAAAAGACCGCCGTCTAAACGAGCGCTTCTTTCTCGGCCGCAGCCTCCACTATCACGAGCGTCCACGCGCTATTTATCAAGGGGGCGTTTTAGTCCTAATTCGCTCTCGATGATGCCGATGTGATTGCCGAAGCATTCGTCGAGCGAAATACAGTGTTTCGAAGTCCCTAAAAAAATGTCCAGCTTCTTTGTGGCTTCTACTTTAAGTCATATTACAGTTGGTTACAGAATTCAAGGTGATTTATAACTCGAGAATGAGAAGGTACGTTGTCAGGAGTATTCACGGTTTTCACAAAAGGGTGTTCGGTAGATAAAAATGGGTTAAATTCTTCCATAGGAAGATAGCGAGAATAAATGGGATGTATCAGAATGGTGTTACGTTTGTATGACTAATATCATGTGATCAAACAGTAAAACTGAGAATAAAAAGCTTTTACAGGGAACCGTTTGTAATAAAACCAGTTCGATATAACAAAGTTAATCCATCGTCCAATGTTACCTATGAAAGGAATATCTATTAGAAGGCAAGTTGGGCATAGAAGAATTGATGATGACAAAAAGGATGTTCTTAAATAACGCAACCAACGATTATTCGACGATGACGAGTACTCGAATCTCTGGTCGCGTTATTTAAAAACGTCATTTTTGTCCCTTATTAGACCCCACACTGGCGCTCGTGCTCTCGTCTCACCCGAAGTAATCGCACCAATAAAAATATACGAGTCCGATGTCTGATCGACATGATACACGACTGTTAACAAATTCTTTGTGTGTGTAGATCTAGTTCTATTAAAACTGGTGCCACTACCGAGGCGGCGCTGTGCGGGGTGGCAGGCCACTTTGGCCATAACAAGCCGCCTGCCGATTGCGATGCGCGGCATGCTTTCGGTCCGGAGTACAAACAACAGGTGTTTTTACATTCGCCGCACTCGTTATCTCTTTTTGCGCCCCGACCCGTTTATTGTTATCTTATATGTGGCGATTTTTTCCGGGCGGACGCAACGTCATCATCATCATCATTACAACATTACACCACAGAAACTGACGTTCTCCCTCTAGGAAGTACACGTAGAAAAGACGTAGGGCACACAACCGGTGAACAATTTCAGACAAACGGGTATTCGAGTCTCGGTAAGTTCTGATTCGGGTCAGCTCATTAGTTTTAGAGCAGAGGTTATATAGGGCGGGACATCAGATAGTTTCTTTTTAAAATTACTATTAAAATTACATCGTTGAATATTTTTAAATGATTGTTGCTTTATTCAAGAAAGTATGCCTTCCCATTATTTATGAAAAACAATTTCAGTTAAATGGCCGCCGCCGCTGGCTTGGCAGTAGTTCATTCTTTTCACCCAATTTTGCAGTACATTTTCGATTATTTGTGGCTCTATTGCACGAATAACTCGATTGATGTTTTCTTTCAGTGCGTCAATTGTTTGTGGATCGTTGGAGTAACAACGGTCCTCATGTCCCCCAAAAAAAAAAGGCACGGGGGTGGAAAAGGGGGGGGGGGGGGGGGGAAAAAAATCCCCCAAAGGGGGGGAGAAGGGGGGGGGAAATTTTTGGGGGAAAAAAGGGTTAATTTTCCCCCGGGTGCCCCTTCCGGGGGAAAAAAAGCTCTTAAAAAAAAAAAATTCTACCAGCGCGACCAAAAAATCAGTTAACATGTCTCTGTAACTCATTCCATTTACTGTAACGCTGTTACCATCTTCATTTTGAAGAAGTACGGACCAATGATGCCACCACCCCAAAACACTCAACCAAACAATCACTCTTGCAGGATGCATTGGCTACGTGTGGATTTTCGGAACACCAAATCCTACAGTTCTGTTTATTAACATGTCCTCCAAGATGAAAATGAGCTTCCTCCAAAAAAATGATTTTTCGATTTAAATTTGCGTCATTTTCCAACTCATTTAAAGCCCACACGGAGAAGCGATAGCGAAGTGGATGGTCATTTTCCTTTACCTGTTGAGTAAGTTGTAAGCAAATAATCCGAGGTCTTTATGCAATATTCTCCTCAGAGAAGTGCGACTGACATTAAGTTGTTGTGCTCTGTGACGAGTTGAGGTCCTTGGGTTTTCACGCACACTTTGGGCAACAGCAGCAATTCTTTCAGCTGTGCGCACCGGACGAGCACGTTGATGACTTCTGTTATCCATAAGCATGCCAGTTTCCTGAACTTTCCTTAAGAACTTTCTTACACCAAGCGCTGACGGAGCTTCATTTCGACCAAAAATTATTCTCAATTTTCTCACTGTTTCTGAAGCGCAGCATTCACTTTAGAAACACTTTTTCAATATTTCCCAACGTTGTTCAAGCGTAAAACGATCCATTTCTTACGGGTTAGACACCACATATATGTTATGTCAAGCGCGTCAGTGTCGGCAATGTAGAAATAACACTCGGCTTAAAAAAAACCAATAGATGGCCCACCCTTTATAACAGCACCGAAACGGGACTACTGCAATCAAATCAATCACGCAACTGGCTTTTCGTCGTCGGTAAACTGAAGCAATTCCCGTCACATGCTGCGCATATGCAAGATTTACTAATCTATGAAGACGTGCAGTTTTACCTATTTTCAGGAGCGTTTCAAAAGGGGTCAGACTGCTAACGAGGTAATTTTGCGTGCGATGACAAGGCTTTACGATTTTTTTATATACCGCTTGCTTTTCACGTGACTTGTGCAACTTGAAAAAGAGCTCTAAGAATGTTTATAACCTTGAGATGACACCACTTGTAGTCCAAGGTGTAATTTAAAAGATACGAGTACGTTCTGCTATCAGGGTTGTTGGACTCAAAAAAATTACCGTCTCTACATTTCTATATTTAACCTACTTAAATCTCCCTAACCTCGTTTTTTCTCCCTTATAAACGCAAACTATACGTGTAATTTTCCTTATTCCTTCCCAACTGAAAGTTAATGCACATACGGATACCACCCTATCTAGAATTTCCATTTTCATATTTCAACGGGACTTTGGCGTCAGATAACCACCTCATAGAGTTGTCGCGCGGGCTTAATGAGCGCTGGAGGGGGGTGCGGAGGGTTGTCGTTCTACACAAAATCTTATGTGCTCGCATCAGTCATTCTTTTGGGAGTTTAATGCCGACGCACTCCCACATTACGGTTATGTTCGGCGTCTGACGGCAGGCCATCCGTCGGGCTTTATACACACCGACTACGTGAGAGATAACCCTCTCATATTTCGCCCGCATCCCCCGAGTAATATTCGCGTCTACGTTGCCGGCGCTTTATGTACCGACTTTCGCCGTTTGTTACCGATGATTATTACTTGTCGATGCCGGGATCTTATCGCCGATAAATATTTCAGAGGCGGCCATGCACGAAAAGGGTTGGTAGAGATGCTGAAGATAGGTTTTTAAGCAAGGGTCAGTAGTAAGCTTTAGATATAGGTTTGAAGCAGTGATTAAGGATTGCGGTTTGAAATAAATTTGTGAGCTTAAATGTTCTGAAATACGGTAAGGTGGCTTCATATCGTCTAAAATTACGATATTGTGATTTTTCTTCCATAAATGTTAACGAAGTTAAAATAGGCAATGTAAAATGGAGTTGGGTAGAAGAAAACTGGGTATCAACCAAATTGGGTCCCAAAAATTTCGATGTACGATGAATATCATAGAAATATTATTTCCAAAGAGATATAATTTGTAAAATCATTTTCTTTGTAAGAATATCCAGTTCCTTTAGTTCTTCAACTATCCTGAATATTTTGTAATTCTTTTTAATTATATAAACGATAAAGGTCCCTAAAACCGATCCATAGGGCATTTTTGTATCCACAAAGATATCTTGTCTCCTGCCTCACAGTCTAATAGAATATGAAGACCCGTCTCGATTTCATTCACACAATCTGCAGCTGAGATGACCTTTGTATAATGAAATTTCGTTTAGGTGACCTTTACCTGTCCCGTTAGGTATCCTATAATTATTCTTAGCTGGATCCTACTAAGTTTTAGGAGGCCTCCAGATCTATTAGGACATAAAAGGTGGGCCATCTATTGGTTTCTTTTTAAACTCAGTGTTATTTCTAAATTACCGACACTGACGTGCTTGACATTTGTCTAATATATGTGGTGTCTAACCTCCGCTGTAAGAAATGGATCGTTTTACGCTTGAACAACGTTGGGAAATTTAAAAAAAAGAGACAATTTTTGGTCGAAATGAAGCTCCGTCAGCGCCTGGCGTAAGAGAGTTCTTAAGGAAAGTTCGTGAAACTGTTTATGGATATGAAAGCATGTTTATGGATAACAAAAGTCATCCATGTGCTTGTCCGGTGCGCACAGCTGAAAGAATTGCTACTGTTGTTGCCCAAAGTGTGCGTGAAAACCCAAGAACCTCAACTCGTCACAGAGCACAACAACTTAATATCAGTCGCACTTCTCTGAGGAGAATATTGCATAAAGACCTCGAACTTTACTCAAGAGGTAAAGGAAAATGACCATCCACTTCGTTATCGCTTCTCCATGTGGGCTTTAAATGAGTTTGAAGCTGACGCCGATTTCAATCGAAAAATCATGTTTTCGGACGAAGCTCATTTTCATCTTGGAGGACGTTTTAATAAACAGAACTGTAGGATTTGGGATTCCGAAAATCCACACAGAGAAGCCAATGCATCCTGGGGTGGTGCATCCACAGGTTGGTTTTGGAGTGGTGGCATCATTGATCCGTACTTCTTTCAAAATGAAGATGCTAATAGCGTTACAGTAAATGGAATGCACTACAGAGACATTTTGACTGATTTTTTGTGTTACCGTTTTGGAGACATTAATTGGCCACCGCGCAGTTGCGATTTAACATCGTTGGACTATTTTTTATGGGAACATGTTAAGGACCGTTGTTACTCCAACGATCCACCAACAATTGACGCACTGAAGGAAAACATCAATTGAGTTATTCGTGTAATAGAGCCACAAATACTAGTCTAAAGCCATTCAAGTACCAGTCTAAATGTTACCATGTAACTTCTCAGAATTCCAGGGGCTGCCTGGATATCGGTTATTATGTTTATCCTGTTTATGCAAGTTCTCTGGTTGTTTACCCTTGCTACCGCCGTTGGGAAACCTCATCATTTGTACTTTGACGAGGATCCAGAGTTTCAACATTGAGTAGAATTCTTTCAAAACCCAAGACAAAGAGAGTAGAAGAACCCCCAGCCCGTAATGTCTGCAAGAACTGGTCCTAATTCGTTGTCGCGCCTGTTGCAGAACGAAATTACCGAAGCCGGGCGCAAAACCGATATCTTAATGTCCTACAGATGTCTCCGGCTACCCGGCAGTCGTTCGCACGAATCCAGTTATACTTCTGGGCCGTAAGGGCCCACCTAACCGTTCCGCATTGTCTGGCGACAATAACGCCGTTCGCAATGATAACGAGGACTGCATGCACTCGATGATCCGATTAGTTTACGCAAACTGCCGCCCACGCAAATTGCTTTGTTCGAAGGATTATGCTATAGCTTTACATTTGCGCTTACCCTGTTTCCCCGGCATAATCCCCATTAAATCACTAATTCTGGAGAGTAGTCGATATTTGTTTCATGCCGCCGGAAGTTGTGCGGCTCCTATTGTTCGATTCGAGGTGCTCAGCATCCGAACTAAATTGCGTGTAAGCCGATTCTGTCTCGTTTAGGCGCTAGAATGGCGACTATGAATTATACACGGGGCGCTGCGGAGGTCTTGCTCGCGACGAATGTCAGATAATGTTGGAAGATTTAATACACACTTTTTCTTGGCCTTTTCTTCTAAGGTTTCTTGGTCCATCTTATGAAGGTACCATTTTTTCTTTGTGCAGAAGAGGATTATTTTATCTTTATTGCGGAGAACGCTTTTAAACTGTTTCAAGAGATCATCTTCTTATATGTATTGACATGGCAAACTTAAATACCTGAAAAGTATGCCTCAAAATTGAACACTGGGGCATCCTCTCCAATTTTGGATTCGGAAAGCGTGGTCGGAAGACCTTTAAAAGACTGCAGCACTTCCAATATTGAGATTCTTGTGTTTTCTCTTTTGGGAGTTCAACTCATCCATCCAAGCCAGCCAACCTAAGGTGTAAAAAAAGGTGATGATGTTGCTTGGGGAGAGGGGCCTCCCTTATATTGGCCAAGGTTGCGTATGTGGTTGATGAGACATTGCGAGATTGATACATTGCATAGTACATGTTGCACGGTCTCCTTTTCTCGCTGACAGCCTATACAAAGAGGTGTTTCGTTTAGCTTCAAATTGTGGAGGTGTTTTCTCAGATGACATTATTCAGTGAGAATACTGTTACAAAACAAAGATTCTTCTTGATCATCGTCAGATATACCATTGAGTAAAGTACCCTAAAAGTTCCCTAGCAAATTGTCAGCTGCTTGTTTCGTCCCATAGTTCATTAAACTCCATCTGGTGTTTTTTTCGTCGGCTCGGGTCGAAAATGATCCGGCTACGGTTTGTTTAAATAAATAAACAATTTGTTTGTTTTTATTCGTAGTAAACCTATACATTACAGAGTAAATAAAATAAATAATTCCTTTCTCGATTGAGAGTGCCTATTGCAAAACGAAGATTCTTCCTGATCATCGTCAGATGACAATTTAGTAAAGTAACCTAAAAGTTCTCTAGCAAATTGCCAGCTATTTGTTTCGTCCCATTGTCCATTACATTCCACGTGGATTCTTTCATCATTTGTTGAATTATTGTTGCGTTAGCTGGGAGGGCTCGGACTGAAAATGATTTGGCTCCGGTTTGTCTTAAAAAGATTATGCTCTAACATAGAACCCTGGGGCACCCACTCCAATATTCACGATGGATTACAACAACGGTTTTACAAGCTTAAATATTATTAGTAAACGACACAAAGGGCATGCCCTAAAGTGGAACCTTGGGGTGCACACTCGAATATTCACGATATTAGACTGGATTTGGTCAAGATATGTGAGCTATGGTAAGACGTTTTTATTCGTAGTAAACATATACGTTACAGAGTAAATAAAATAAATAATTCCTTTCTCGATTGAGAGTGCCTATTACAAAACGAAGATTCTTCCTGATCATCGTCAGATTACTATTTAGTAAAGTATCCTAAAAGTTCCCTAGCAAATTACCAGCTGTTTGTTTCGTCCCATTGTCCATTACATTCCACGTGGATTCTTTCTTCATTTGCTGAATTATTGCTGCGTCAGCTAGCGTTGTTTTAAAAAGATTATGCTCTAAAATAGAACCCTGGGGCACCCACTCCAATATTTACGATGGATTATAACAACTGTTTTACAAGCTTAAATACTATTAGCAAACGACACAAAGGATATGCCCTAAAGTGGAACCTTGGGGCGCGCACTCGAATATTCACGATATTAGACTGGATTTGGTCAGGATATGTAAACTATTCATTCATAGTAACCCATTATTCCTCGACCTGGTTCAGAGCAAATATATTCGAGACTCGCCTTCTCTTAATCCGGTTCTCCTGTGAAAATTTGCCTATAACCGACGCGCTATGTGTGCCCGAGGTCCCCCGGGGCGCCCTATTAATTATTTTACCGAACGGCACGCCCGCCAGGGGGCGAGAGGTGGCTTAATCCCGCGTCTCCAGGCGACGGGCCGTAAGAGGCAATTTTGTCTGTTTTTGTGTGTGTGTGAACGCGCGTATTACGCGGGGCGCGCAGAGGCAAGCGGCTTAGCCGTTGTATGGAGATGGGATTGCGCTCCGGCTCTAATCCGTTAATAGAGCGGCGTCGCGGGCGTCCGGCGGCGTCATTTCACGCCCGACGCCCCCATTAATAACGACCGCCCGGGTTCGCGGCGCATACCGGCCAGCGGCGCGCGTACGGGGGGATCTAAACCGCCATTACGTCACAAGATTTCACTGCCTAACCGCATTTCACGTGAGCTATATGCCCTTTGAGTCTAGTTGAAATTGATCTTTTTGTTTGCCCAATATACTAATTTCACAACCTATGCGTTCCTGTTAAAGTAAAATAAGTTGGCTTGGACAGTGACGTGACATTTTTAGGTTGGTTGTGTTTTTGTCATTTTATGTGCATTTCATTTTGCTTGTTACTATTTTTAGAGTACCAATACTTCTTAATGCGAGCTCATGCAAAAAATGCAAAGTTGGGCTTGCACGTTGACCACCTTCTGCACCGACGGCGTTAACATTAGACGCGCTGACACGCCCGAGGCCTACGTACAGCCTTGACGTGGGGGACCTCCGGCGATGGGCGCGATGCTATCAATACTTCGGCACCTCGAGTACCGTACCATTCGCGGCGGCTTGCTCATATTAATAACGGCGATGGTATCCGACGCATAATGCACACAATGCAGCTCGCCGCCGGCCACTACGCGCTATTTCAACGTCTACCTGTCCGCTCTTCTCACACACACGCTCCTCTTCATTCATATTTATCGCTCATGTCCGCGATTACATCGCCACATAACTGTTCGTTATGCCATTCAATTTATTCCTCGGGAGTACCACACATGCAAATGAACGCGCATCGCCACTGGGATGACCTTCATCGCGGCCGGATTAGAATTTTACGCGTTCGTCGGGTTAGCTGGAAGTGGATTCTGGCGATAATGCAGGCCTTGCGCTTTTGAAATCATTAGTTCACTACAGTATTGTTTACACTTAATCCGAATCGATCAGCGGGACTTCTTACCAAATTCTGAAACAGAGAGTTCATCTATGTCGTCACCATCATCATCACCGTTATCATGTTGGAGATCATCATTGTAGAGGATCTACGAGTATCATCAACGTTATCACTGATCTGTCACATAAAATATATTGTTTGGATATCATCAATGTATCACAAAATATATGTATGTATCACAAGGACTCAAGTCAGGCGAATTAGCAGGCGACGGAGCCACAGGAATATTTTTACTGGCTAAAAACTCGTTTACTGAAATGGCTGTGTGACAAGGCGCCTTGCCGTGATGCAACAGTCAGTTGTTCTTGATGTTTGATTTCGCACGCATGACCTTCTTTCGAAGTTTTTCAAGAACCTCTCTGTAAAGGTGTTGATTTACTGGGGGGCGGGGGGGGGGGGGGGGGCGGCCCCGGGGGGCGGGAGGGGGGACCGGAGGGGGGGGGGGGGGGGGGGGGGGCTTTTTGTTTGGGGGGGGGGGGGGGGGGGGGGGGGGGGGGGGGGGGAGGAGGGGGGGGGGAGAGGGGGGACACCCCCGGGGGGGGAGGCGACCTCTCCCCCTTTTTTGTTTGGGGGGGGGGGGGGTGGGGGGTGGGGGGGGGGGTTTGTGCCCCCCCCCGGGGGGGGGGGGGGGGGGGGGGGGGGGGGGGGGGGGGGAATAAAAAAAACCCCCCCCCCCCCCCGGGGGGGGGGCGCCAGGGGGGGGGGGGGGGGGGGAGGAAAAACCGGGGGGGGGGGGGGGGGGGGGGGTTGGGGAAAGTATCGTTTGTGTTGTGTCCAAGTCTGCCCTATTCCCATTTTTAAAACACACTAGAAAAAAACGGTTTACGAAAGCAGTCACAAAGAACAAACAAATGACTCTAACAAGTTCAAAGTTAGGAAGGTGCATTACATGTTAACCTGCCACCCTTCCAAGTCCCATCTCCGTAGTGTTGCTAGATCGGGCGCTACGTTACCAGTCTCATTATTTACACACCTCATAGTTACAAAGGTGTTGCTTGTGTAGGAAGCCTCAAAATGTTATAACTAATCCATCATCAAAAAATGAGGTTGTGTAGAAAACTGCAGAATGTTTGCAGATGTTGTATCACCATAGTTATCACTAAGAAGACAGATTGGAGATGATGCTTTGTGGTAGAAAAGGAGCTTAAAATATTAAACGGAGAACACTACGTCATCACTCATCACCAAGTCGTCACACGTAGAGAATGTCAGAATGATTGAAGATCACTGTATTGTAGTTATCACCAACATGTTAGCAAACGTGATCTCCAAATCTCTAAATGATGCTTGTTGATGAAGAGTGAGTTTAGTGATCTAAGATGTCGTGTTTCTTGTTTTTAACAGTAGGACTAATCTCTCAAGAGTAAGGCGCCGAATAACCGGTGAATTAATCCGAGCCTAAGCGAATGTGATTTACCCCAGCCGCCTGTTCGTATAAAGAGGATACCCATAGGTGCGGGAGACGGGTAGAGACGTCGAGATTGAGTCGGTTTCATTATCGGGAAAGCTCATCATATTTTAAAGGGGAACGTAATTTCATTTGCTCCATAAAATCTAAGCCGCTCTAAATCTGCCGTATACGGAGGGGTAGCATATGCGGCCCCGATATCCGGGGGAGTATAGTTCGCAGACTCCGCCATTAAATATGAGCTTACTGAAATGTAAAACAGTCGGGGTTTTGCATTTCCGAGCATAAACTGCCGACAAAACGGCACGGGGATTCACTTTATGCGAACGGAGATACGTCTCTCTGCCTCGCACCTTACTCGTTAATATTCCGCGCCGCCGCCGCCCCTGAGCGCCGCTCCCCCGCCGCCGACGTCACGCCGAATACGCGCCGAGGATATAATCTTTGCAAACGACACTTTGCGATGAATTTCATGTTTGGTGCATATTTAATTAATAGGTGGTGCTCGCGCAGCGCCGCGTCGATGACTGTCATTTGTTCGAGTCTCTGAAACGAACTAGTTTAAGTGGATATGAGTTTCGCATTTCCAAGGATAAAATAAGAGTTTTTGGACAAACTCAGGGGTAAAATTAACGAAATCGTAAAGTTCAAGATTATCATAAAGGCATGAGTTTTTTTGCTTCTGAAAGGATTACAGCTTGTGTAGTCCTGCATTTAGTAAGCGCAAGTTGAAGGTGATATGATGATTGCGTGAAAAAATATCGCTAAAAAAGTAAAATTTCACGCGATGTTTTCAAACAGTGAATAAAGAGTATATATTTGACTGAACCATTTTTGAAAAATTTTTACAATGAAAAATTTCTCAATTTGAACTAGAAATAATTATGTACAGCAAGTACCCGGAAATTTGGATTTAAATGAACCGCTTAAAAGGAATCGGTAAAATGTTTTTCTTCAGGTTGGTAGCCCCTTCCTTAATTACCAAGCCCGTTTAACGGTCACTCAGTGTGTTTACAGCAGCTGTTAGTAATAGACGACCTCAAGTGTGCTCGGCGAATTGAACAATGGAAAAAACAGTGGAAGCAATGAAAGAGCTGAATGTTCTTCAAAAAGGGCATCGGAAGCAGGTTGCTCTTGAGATAGTTTCCAGAGCCAAGATAGTGAACCAAGCTTCTTGAAATGCATCATAACTGGAGACGAAACATGGGTTTACGAGTACGACATCCAAAGAAGACGTCAATCATTGGTCGGAATGGCGCTATGATGATGAGCCGAACAGAAAAAACCGCGCACATGTCGGTCGAAAGTTTTTTTTATTATTATCGAGGCGTGGTATATTCCGAATTCCTTCCGGAAGGACAGACGGTTAATAAAGAGTATTATCACGGCATTTTGAGGCGATTGCGTGAAAGTATCCGTTGGAAACGGCCGGAATTGTGTTATGTGGGACAAAATAAATTTTGATGAATAAATAACAATTTAAGTGCTTTTTTTACAATTTCCGGTACTTTTTGTACGTAGTAGTATAATAAAAGTCAGATACCAACTAGTCCATACTCTTATTGATAAACAAAGACAAAAGCTACAGTTTATTGACTAGTTTGTACTTTTATACACGGATTAGATAGCAGTTCACAATTAAAAATATATAATTTATAAGTGTATCATTTGGTGCAATTTACTTGGAATTAATGTGCAGTCTATAAATATCCTTTCTTATTAAAAAATGCAGTTTTTTTTGTATGGTTACTGTCTTCTGGTAAAGAATGATTTTTATCAGTGTATAATACGAACAATAATTTTTATCAGTGTAGAAGTAAATCCGCCACTGTTTAAATCGGGGGTATAATCCTTCGAACCCGATCTTGATCCCGACGCTCTGAACCCCTTCACTTCGAGCCGGTGCACTGATATAAATCGTCGAGCTACTCCAAATTTTATTGCTTATTGCTATCCGTTAATGGCATCCTAAAATTTATTTATCCCGGCAAACTAGATATTTTAGCGTAATTAATTTCGTTTAATTTTCCATAGGAATTGTTCCTCGCCATTTGGCACGCAGAGGATGACGCCCACCTAACCTTTTAAAATTCAAGATAAAATAAATATAAAATTATATCCATTTCGCATTCGTAAATATTATAAACCGTTATTTTGTAGATGCATACGTACAACAAAACCTTTCCATTGACTAAAATAATTTTGATGCATAACATAATAATGGCTATATCGTATACAGAGTGAACTATGTTTCCCAATCGGATTTGTTCTATTAATTTGAAGAACTGATTAGATAAGAGTCTCAATTAAAAGCAAATGTTGTTTTTCAAGCAGCACATATAAAGTTTATCGCATACTTTACAAATTACTGTCGTTGTTACCAGTACAAGTACAAGTACTATCGTAATCACCAAATTCACCAATAAATGTATTTATTTGGTGAAAGCATCCAGAGCATATGATGCTTTATGACTTCCAGCGCTGCCTTCAACAATGGAAAATTCATAGGGAGCGGTGTAGAGATCGCCAAGGGGAGTACATTGGAGGCGAAAAAGTTGCTACTGTAATTGGTAACGAATAAAAAGTGTTATGACAGCAGTTCGGTTATTTAATAGCCACACCTCGTACTCTACTATTAAATGTTTCAACTAACACAGCGAAGACTCTAACGTACGTATACATCGTTCACCTATGTACGTATACCTGATTCATATTAACAATTTGAATCAATCTATCCAAGTGAGTAACCGATCATAAACGATACCTTACACTTTTTCTGAAATTCATTGCACACAATCCATAATACACCGCCTCATTAAAAAAAAAAGTAGGGATAAAGCTCTCCCCCCTTGAAAATACGACCGAGCTAATGGATCGTCGTTATTTCACTCTGGCGCGGCAGTTGTTCTTGCTTAATTTTATAAATACGGCGAACAAAGATTTTAAATGTTTTGAAAGGTGGAGAGTCGCTCCTTAAATTGGGGAAGCGTTCGTCATACAGTCACGATATACATATATTTCGGCGCGTCTTAGGTAAACAAGGGTATTTTTAAGTTGCCAGCGCTTAAAATATTGAGAATCCTCGAACAACGTCTGCCAGACACAGTAGCGAGACGGATCTTGAAGTGGAAAGTATAGAACTACTAAGAGTATAGTTAGTCAATATTAATTTATATATTAGAAATGTAGATGTTATTAGAATATCAAGTCTCTGTTATTGTGTATTATATTTCGTACTAATTTTAAGTTTCTCAGTAAGGCACAAAATGTTTCTGATATATCGTATTTTAATTGAGGCATAGGTTCTTTAAATCTGACGAAAACTGATCTTCGTGTTTGCCCAATATACTTTTACTCACAATCTTGACAAGACACGCGGGAGTTATTCCACGGCATAGTTTGAGGACTCTTTTTTTTGTCTTACGAAACTTTTGCTGACAACTTTAAATTCTCCCTCGATAAGACGTCTACATGCGGAAATATTTTCTAAAATACTGTCAAACAATATAAGACGGGTATACATATGATCAAAGAAGGATATTTTCCACCCCTCAGGTTCTTCCAGGCCGTGTATCAACTAGTAGCATATAGTAAACGGAATTTCCCCGAAGGTGATAATTCAAAGTCGGGGATCGAACTCAGGCTGGATTATTGACAAAGATAATAATACCGTGATAGCGGCAACGTACGGGAAGGGAATTCCCCAGGCATGACGGGCGGACGGCGCACTTATCATCTCGTCCGGGGAGCCCCCGTAATATGATGTTATAGTCCGTCGCGACTCTCAATCATTCCCGACAGCTCCTCTCTATCACCTCGCACTCCAGACATAAGCTACAAGTGGAAGAATATAACGGGTCCGTATAGGGTGCGCCAGCCAAATATAGGTTAGGGCGAGACTGCCGAATCGATTATTCGTTCGGCTATTAGGTACATTGGGAAGACATCGCGAGCGTTATCGAAACGACTTCAAGAACACCGAACATACATTAAATAACAGTTTCACAACATCTATTATGATAATACGCATTTCATACAGAACATGTATGATGAAACTAGTCCAACAGTTTAACAAGCAAAAGTACTACTACGTACAAAAAGTACCCGGAAATTGTAAAAAAAAAAACACATAAATTGTTATTTATTCATCAAAATTTATTTTGCCCTCTTCGAAGCAGGCTCCATCGAATGCAATATAGCTATGCCAACGTTTAACCCAATCCTCCATACACCGCTCATAGGCGGCCGAAGGTATCGCCTTCAACTCCTTCAGCGAATTTTGTTTGATGGCCTCTATCGTTTCAAAGCGGAGACCCCGTAGTGGCAATATTAGTTTTGGAAATAAAAAAAATAATGCGGAGCCATATCCGGTGAATACGGTGGTTGGTCGATCGTATTTATTGAGTTTTTGGCCTTATTTATTGAGTCCCCCCGGGGGGGGGGGGGGGGTGGGGCTTTGTCGTCGTAAAATCCAAAAATTTTCCTTCCACAATTCCTGCCGTTTCCGACGGATACTTTCGCGCAAACGCCTCAAAATGCCGAGATAATACTCCTTATTAACCGTCTGTCCTTCAGAAAGGAATTCGGAATGTACCACGCCTCGATTATAATAAAAAAAAAAAAAAAACGTCAGCATCACCTTCACTTTCAACCGACTCTGGCGCGGTTTTTTTCTGTTTTGGCTCATCATCATAACGCCATTCCGATTGAGATTGACGACTTGTTTGCATCTTGTACTCGTAGACCCATGTTTCGTCGCCAATTATGATGCGTTTAATGAAGTTTGGTTCACTATCGGCTCTGGAAACCTTGTCAAGAGCAACCTGCTTCCGATGCTCTTTTTGAAGAACGTTCAGTTCTTTCGGAACCAGTCTCGCAGAGACGCGTTTCATGCCCAAAATATTACTCAAAATACCATGAGCTGACATTGTCGATATGTCACACTCTTGAGACAACTCTCTAACACTCATGTGGCGATTTTGAAGCACTAATGTTTTGATTTTGTCGATGTTATCGGCTGTCGATGGCACGGGCGAGGCAACTTCGTTGGCCGCTTGCCCTAACACTCGTAAGTTTTTGGACACACGAATGACCTTATTTAATATTTTCAATGAATCGGCACACAAAATTTCGTTTGCGGCACAAAATTTTAAACAAACGCGTTGTTCCACTATTTTTTCCAGTATACAATTCACCGAGCACACTTGAGGTCGTCTATTACTGACAGCGGCTGTAAACACACTGAGTGACAGATCACACTCTAAACAGGCTTGGTAATTAAGGAAGGGGTCACCAACCTGAAGAAAGAAAACATTTTACCGATTCCTTTTAAGCAGTTCATTTAAATCCAAATTCCCGGGTACTTTTTGTACGTAATTATATTGTTATATTATAAATAATGAGGCAATGGAATCCCAATGGACATACATAGAAGTTATAAGGAAGACCTATACAAGGATCTTACTCTAGGAAAATATGTAACAGTGTTTCAGACTGATGTTGATTTAGAACTATAAACGATAAGGTAGAAAACTGAGAACTAGTCAATTGTCATTTTTTCCGACAGCCAATCGGCTCCATGCAGATACAACCCTCCAAACTACATTGTGATCTAAATCATGGAAACCACGGTCCAAATGTCCAGAAAATTCTAGTGTGGAACATCTTTCAACCAAGAGTTAAATCTTCGTGAGGTCGAAAAGTATACATATTAATAAAACAAAATTGAAACCTTTCTCATTTATAGTTTTTTTGGTCCGCCCTGTATCAAGCTAGAAGAGAACCGACTCCTGGAAGAGATGTTTCCTGCCGAGATATAGGATTCTACAGGTGTAGGATTCCTAAAATATCATATTGAGGGGAACTTCAGTACCAATACGTTATGTTTTGGGGTTTTATAGGCTCACACTCGACTTTCATATTGATATTGAATGGAGAATATGAGATTTATGACGAATTCAATACAAGGCCTCCGACTAGAATTTGATGGGTTTCGATTTTACGATCCAATATTTTTTTCGTTACCGCCAAATTATTTTTATGCCCGCTCCAGTTTATGTTACTAGCGCAAATGGAATGGTTGAATTTAATTAAAGAAGCCTTAAGAAATAACGGTAAAACTGCAGCAATTATTGAAATTTTCACCACTTTTATTTAAATATTATGTTCCTGGAGTGGGTAGTGGAATCTAAGCCGTAAAAACAAAAAAAACTGGACGTTTTCCACGAAACACCGAACTACTATACTTTTCTCGACGCGCGTTTCGCCAACTAAGTTGGCATCTTCAGGAGAATATAAAAACTAAATTCTAACCTACACACTTGCACTATTTATACTTAATTTGTCGCCACGATTCACTGAACCGTAACATATGTATTTGTTTATTAGAGCAAACAGTGGACTGGTGGGTATCGGACCATTGTCCTTATTCATACTGCTGTTACACTTAATGATTTCTAAATTTTCAAAAGCATCCAACTGTCTACAGTTTATTACATTTCTAATTAATTTTAAATGAGCCATGTGTTCTCTAAATCTAGTCAAAATAGATCTTTTTGTTTGCCCAAGATATTTTTGATCACAATCTTTACAACTTATTTCGTATATTCCAGACTTTTCGTTATTGTCGATTTTATCTTTGGGGTTGCCCAGAAGCGTCTGTAGTTTATTTTGAAAATTATAAACCAAATTGATATTAATATTTTTAAAAACTTTATCTAGTCTGCGGTGAATTTAGGTTCATACGGTAACGAAATAAATTTCGAATTGTCAGTATCTCTACGAAAAGTCATGGAATTGTACAGGGCTCTCTTAAATATACGCTTCGTTGTTAACGTATCTACTAAATGGACTGAGTAACCGTTATTCTTAGCTAAATCCTTAATTATATTATTATCATGTTCAAACATCTTCTACTGAGGGGGAAACTTAACAAACGGTGAATTAGAAAATTAAAACTTGCCATTTTATGTTGAAAAGGGTGGTGTGAATCGTTGGGAATATATCTAAATCGCGGTTTCTTTCCTATATACATCAAACTCTAACTTATTTTCACTATTTCTAATAACTAATACGTCTAAAAATGGTAGCTGTTCATTGTGTTCCATTTCATATGTAAATTTTATGGTAGAGAAACGGTTATTTAATTTTGCAACGAAATTATCTAAACTACATAATTGCTATTATATCAAATACCGCTAAGATATCGTCCTCGTACCTGAACCAGACTCTGAATTTTGAACTTTTTTTTTGGACTATTATGTGTTTAATAATTCTTGTTAATTTGTTTAATAGTTGCTTACAAAGCGAGCAAGGTTGTCACATATATTTTCTAAAATTGATAAGCTCACTATACAAATGTTATATTCATACTTCAGTAAACTGTTAGTTCGTGACGTTCTTAGAAAGCTAGTTTGGAAATATTTAAAAAAAAATTCATAAGATATAAATTTATTAGTTAGCTTAAAATAAGGCGTTTAAAATTGCTGGAAAAAATAATTAATTAAAACAACTTTATGTATATTATTATACTTACTATATTTTGAAGAGCCGGCAACAGCGACCAACGAGCTACAGTGACCCAATTAGAGTATTTTGCATTGCATCGAATACGTTGGTTAGCTATTCATGCGGTCCACTGTGTCGTTAAAATGATTTACGACATTAGTAATTCCCTCTTGTTTCCGCCAGTGAAGTGTTTGTGTTTTATTTCAGCTAGTAGGCTATAGTAGTATATTTATAACTGACATGTTACAGAGACTGTCGACATTTGTATAAAGCTACAAAAGTGGCTTTATCGGTACTCTAAGTGTTAACCAATATGCCAACCGACAGTCCAGACCTGAAGCTACGAGTATTATGGCGATAGAGTATTAGCGCGTTAAAAAAGGATGTAACCATATCTAAAAACATTGTAGAACGATAGCTGAGGAAAGTAAATCAAATGAAATATGGAATGATTAAAAACCTGTAAAAACACACATGATTCGGATTTTTTTTTTGTGCTAGGTCTATTTAAGTATCATGAAGTATACCACATTCGCATGGTATATGATTTTGAGGTGTTTGGGTCACAAAATATCACATTGTAGAATTTTCGCTACCGATTTCTTGAATTTGAGTCTAAAAAAAGTCTATAAAACCCGGAGATGGTCGTGACAAAATCACCCTATGTGGTTATTACAATATTTTTTTTGATCCTGGACATCGACTCGCCGATCTGTTATCCTCCTGACCCATCTAAGTGAGCCGGGAGAGCTCCCAGCCGAGGCAGTTCAACCGTACAGAATCCGGGGCATATCGGGGCATGATGTATCGACGCTGCTTTATTATGACCATACGTCACACGAGGAATCAATGCCCGGGCAAAAGTTGTAATAGCCGGCCGATAATATCGTTTGATGGATCGCTTTCGATTCACGAAGGTGATTTTTATTGCGGCGCTTTATATTGAAAGTTGAAAGGTTATATGGGTTTCCGTCGGCCGTCGCTTCCGCGTACACGCTCGACGGCCGCGGCGTGCCCTCTCATATCGGTATTCAAACGCTGATTTATTTCGCAGCGCTACCCGATTTATACCGGCCTCTATTTTTATCGACGACGATCGGAAATTAAAAGTAATTCCGCTCCAAACAATTCAGACGAAAATCCTTTCTTTAATGAGATCTGTTCTGTATATGTATGTTACTCATACATACCCTATACACTCTTCTCTCTCATATCCTTCTCTCACTCCAAAAAGGCACAGTACAATAGTGTCAAGTGTGATTTTAACTCTACTCGAAGACAAGACACGCGACTTTTTGCTCTCTCCTACGGTAACACAACGTAGCAGCTATTTTAGTGCACCTACTTGCATACAGTGCATTAGTGACTACTTGGGTCATCCCAACTGTAGTGCACCTTAGTGACGCCGGCCGGCATAAGTGCATCAGTGGAAGGAAAGCACCCGCGTGCACCTAGACCTTGGAAGACCGCGACCTACGGAAGAAAACGTAAGTGCCTTTTCGCATACAGTCCACTAAATCCCTCTCGCACAAGATCTTTTTTCACACGGGTGATCCTCAGGGTTGCATACTAGGCCCTCTGTTGCTTATTTATTCTATAAACACTAATGAACGCATAATAATTCTCTTTAATGAAATTTTCTGCCACGGGTGTCCTAGGGTACCGACGCCCGCTTTTCGTTCCACAAACGATATTGGACACTTATCTTCTATTTCAGTATCTTTATTAACTACATTACATTTAGACAAAGCTATGAGACCCTTTCTTAAATGAGACCTCTTTTGTTCCTCAGGGTGGCATACTAGGCCCTCTGTTGCTTATTTCTTCCATAAACAATAGTGGAACGCACCAGATGGTCTTTTTTTTCTTCTTGATCTTGGCCTTAATCTTGACTTCTTCTTGATCTTAATCTTGACACGGGTGTTCCTCAGGGTAGCGTACTGTTGCTTATTCTTTACACAAATGATATTGGAACACTCACTGCTTCTGTCAGTGTTTTTACTGACACTACATTGATATTTAGACGGAGCGATGAAGACCCTTTCTTTAATGAGATCTTTTTACGGGTGTTCCTGGAGAACTAGGCCCTCTCTTGCTTATTTATTCGATAGACAATAGTGGAGCACACAAGATGTTGTCTTTAAAGCACAATATGGTCTCTTTAATGAAATATTCTTGGCACAGGTGTCCTTCAGGACGTATGGCCCTTCTGTTACTTATTTTTTTCCACAAACGATATTAGAACACTTACGATGATTCTATTCAGCGTCTTTACTGACACCACATGGACATTTTGACGAAGTTACGAAGACCCTTTCTTAAATGCGACCTTTTTCACACGGGTGTTCCTCAGGGTGGCATACCAGGCCCTCAGTTGCTTATTTTTTCCATAAACAATAGTGGAACGCACAAGATGGTCTCTTTAATGAAATCTTCTTGACACGGGTGTCCCTCAGGGTAGCGTACGAGGCCCTCTATTGCTTGTTCGTTCCACAAACGATATTGCAGTAGTTACGATGTTTCTATTCAGTGCCTTTACTGACACTACATTGGCATTTAGACGAAGCGATGAAGACCCTTTCTTTAATGAGATCTTTTTCACACGGGTGTTACTCAGGGTAGCGTACGACGCCTTCTGTGGCTTATTCTTTCCATAAACAATATTAGAACGCACAAAATATTTTTAATCAATGTCGTTGCCGACACTACAGTTGCTGTACACTCTACTAATAAGAACGGACAGTGTTGCCAGTGTGTGACTAGCTAGTCGTCGTCATATTTTAATAAACTAATATCATAACAGGAGATAGATATTTTTTTAGTTTACCATTAAATCTTTACAAACCTATTTCGTGTCTGATACATTGTTCAGCGGCAGCAGAGAGCAAAAAGGTGAAACAAAAATTAAATATTTTATAGCGTCACTTAAATAAACGCGCGTTTATTCTTGTAATAAATAATCTACTTTTACTGCTCCACCGTCAATTTGTGGTTCTGTTTTTTGTCGCGCGTTTTATTGGGTACAAAACGCTACCATCAAATCGCGATCCGTTATGTGTAAGAAAGTCGTGAATGTCAAACGAGATTATTTTTCTGTTAGCGTTTCGATGTTCATAACGTGGTAAATTTAACTCCCCAACGGCCAGAGTAAACACATAACTCCACCGGCA
The DNA here is from genome assembly GCA_029963805.1 of Aromia moschata. Lineage (NCBI taxonomy): Eukaryota > Metazoa > Arthropoda > Insecta > Coleoptera > Cerambycidae > Aromia > Aromia moschata. Next base: position 5,304,972 of record JAPWTK010000007.1, on the reverse strand, counting down.
ACGAGACAGAACAATATCCAACCTCAAACAATAACGTTTTAAATCCATTCAACCCGACACCGCATCAACTACGCTCTGAATTAAATATCCGGAGATACAAATGGGAGAATATTTGGCGAGGATAGGCGATCCATCAACTTTCGTTTTAATATTTTCAGCGGCTACTTTGTCTTAACACATTAGTTGATTGTTCCCAACAGCTGGCTCTGCCATTGTTTCAATATACGCTTCGGTTGCGGTGGGTATTTTTGGAAGAGACGAGCTTATACCTACTGTTTCGTACGTTATCTATAGTGTTAAACAGAACTTTAGAATAACTCTCTACGAGCGGTTACCTTAGACATTTCAAAACCGATTCGGTTAAGATCGTTGTTATACCAAATATTGAACAAAATTTTTAACAAATTAACAATCAAGTCGAACCAAATATTGAACAAATCGTGACTCAACGTAGATGTCCTTGAAAGATTTTGCATCGCAAATTTCCGCCATTAGGTGATCACAAAATGCCCTCCGTTGGTTAATATATTCGTAGTTTTATTGCAAGAAGTGTATAAATTGAGTAATGAGACGTGACAAGTAATGAGATATGAAATTCGAATAGAATTGCAATTCGGTACTTTCTCCTTCAAAATAACTTCCTTGGAAAGCCACACAGCGCTGAAGACGGTTCTTCCATTCCTCATACCAGTGCTGGAACTCATATACTGGAATAGCCTTCAGCTGGTCGGTTACAGCTGTTTGAATGTTTTCTATGTTCCCAAAATGACGTCCCTTGAGGTAATTTTTCAATCTCGGGAAGACAAAAAAACTCACAAGGACTCAAGTCAGGCTGATAAGGAGGCTGAGGAGCCACAGTAATGTTTTTGCTGGCCAAGAACTCGTTTACAGAAATGGCTGTGTGACAAGGAGAATTGTCGTGTTGCAACATCCAGTTGTTCTTGATGTTTGGTCTCACACGCATTCACACCTTTCTGTAAAAGTGATTTAATGTTTGGCCTGGAGGCACAAACACTTTGTGGACAAGTCCCTGGCTATCAAAAAGCAAATCAGTATGCATTTAATCTTCGACTTGCTCATTCTTGCTTTTTTGGATCTTGGAGAGCTTGAAGTGTGCCATTCCATGATTTGGCGTTTGGTTTCCGGGTCAAACACCCAAGTCCCATCACCAGCTCCATAAAATGGGGATCAGTTTCAATCGATTCCAAAAAGTCAAGACACCGTTCTCTCCTTTTGTCCTTTTTTTCCTGCGAAAGATTTTTCGGAACAGTGGTGTGATTCAAATTTAACTCTTCCCCCATCATTCTTGTCGTCAACCGACGATCTGAACGCACAAGATTCCGTATTCTATCGACATTTTTATCAGTTCTTGAAGATGAACGCCTTCCGCTACGTGGTTCATCTTCAATCGCCTCTCTTCCTTCTGAGAATGCCTCAAACCACCGGAAAACCTGGGTTATTGAAAAAACACTGTCTCCGTAGGCGTGCTGAAGTTTTGCAAAAGTATCCGTTACGCCATGTCCAAGTCTGAAGCAACACCTGATAGCACGATTGTTCAAAATTTGTCACTAGAAAAATCCGGTTTACGAAAACAGTCATAAAGAACAAACAAATGACTCTAACAACTTCAAACTTGTAGTGAAGGTGCATTACATGTTAACCTACCGCCCTTCCAAGTCCCGTTTCATTACTTAATTTACACATCTCGAATTTACGTATTTTGGTTCAGTGTAAATTTGAGACTTAACGAGACTGTAAATAAAAATGATTTTAAATGAAAACAGCCCTTTTGTTCGCAAATTTGAATACCACAAATGTACTAGCTTGCTATCAGAAGACAAAAGGCAAATGTAACGGCATCGCTACTTCACCTGTAACATTCGTAACACCCGATTTTACCGTAACGTCCAGCATATTACCCTCAACTGATGCGTACAGACTTTATCGGCTAATTTGCATTATACATATGAGTTAATTGTCGACAACTGTAAGTTTTATTGCCGGAGTGAATTTTAAAACGCGCAATGCAATACATCAAAAAACCTGTAGGGAAATATCAATTCGAGATGCAGGGATATAAAAGGAGAAATCCCTAAGCGTTGATAATCGACAACTAATGTTGGCCCCGTCATAATGAAGCCATTACGTTTCAATGGGACCTGCTTGAGATATTCAAATTTCGCGCCGACAGCTGTACAACATCGCCCGAGCGGGGATAATGACGCGAAGCGCGTAGGGGTGAGCCAGCGGCGTGCGCCAGAGGGAACATGAAAGCTATTTCGTAATTTTAAACAAATTTAGGTTATACCAATGTAAAGATCACTGGAAATCACTGGAAGAAAAGAAGGATTTAATATTTTTGAAGTTATTCACGATTTTTTGAAAACATAGCAATTTTAATTTTTATTGTTACCTTTTCACAAAAAAATACAAGGTGTGTAAATTAAGTAATGATACTGGCAACGTAGCGCCCGATCTAGCAACACTGCGGCGACAGGACTTGGAAGGGCGGAAGGTTAATGCACCTTCAGTACAAGTTTGAACTTGTTAGAATCATTTATTTGTTCTTTGTGACTGTTTTCGTAAACTGGGTTTTTTCTTGTGCGTTTTAAAAATAAGTGACATTCATTTTGAGCAACGGTATGCTATCAGGTTTTGCTTCAGACTTGGACACAACGCAACGGATACTTTTGAAAATTTTCAACACGTCTACGGAGGCAGTGTTTTTCCAAGAGCCCAGGTTTTTCGGTGGTTTAAGGCATTCTCAGAAGGAAGAGAGTCGACTGAAGATGAACCACGCAGCGGAAGGCCTTCATTTTCAAGAACCGATGAAAATGTCAATGGAATACAGGATCTTGTGCGTTCAGATCGTTGGTTGACGACAAGAATGATCGGGGAAGAGTTAAATTTGAATCACACAGCCCTCGTTTTTAATCGGGCTTTTTCGGTGGCTGGTAATGTTTGGAGACGATTGCAGCAGACAGACGTCGTTAAATCGTTCGAAAATCAGCTGAACGGGTCACACTTGTTGAGTGACCTTTTTTAGCGATTGTTTATTTTCTTCGCTGAGAAGTGTGTTTTTACTGTTTGATTGTGAAACGTTTCAAAATGAATTCGGTGGACTTTTTATTGACTAATAAAGATATTACATACGAGATCCGAACGGAAATTAAACGGTTAGGAAGGCCGATACCCGATTTGATTATTTCCAAAACAGACGTAGGGAAATCGCGAAATTATTCACGAAATTTTAATAGTAGTGTCTACGACAGTTTTAAGTGGTTATGTGGGTGTCCTAAAACTAAACTGTTTTGTTTTATTTGTTTAGTGATGGGTGGCAACCAAAGTGCATGGACTCAAGAAGGGGTGAGTGATTTAAAACATTTAAATGAACGAGCTAAGAAACATGCTAGCATACAATGAAAAACATTTACATTAAATTTTGTATTAAATTTTGTGAAACAAATCCGGCACTTTAATGAAAAGGCGATTAACATTTTTGTGAACAATGAGGACAGGCGAGCTGATTTCCTCTACAAATAACGGTAAGATACCTATATCAAATTTTTTTCACATGTTGCCACCCATTATTTTAATATATTTAAGCCCTCAATATTCGTGACTAAATATTATTTCAAAAAGCTACCAAATCCCAAAAATTATTCTTGTGAAAGTCTATATTTTTGTATAAAATAATTTTTCATTGAAATTATGTGCGTCAGTAAAACGCATGACCTTGAAAATTTTAAAATTTTTGCCTGCGGCGCCATTGGTAGCTAATGAATGATCCTACTGACACACCCTGTGCCCACCCATATAACACACCCAAGAGCCGCCACTGTTATTCGCCTGACTTGAGTCCTTGTGACTTTTTTCTCTTCCCGAAATCTAACCGAAAAGATTGAAAAATCACCTCAAGGGACGCCATTTTGGGACAATAGAAAACATTCAAACGGCTCTAACCGACAAGCTGAAGGCTATTGCAGTATATAAGTTATAGCACTGCTATGAGGAATGGAAGAACCGCCTCCAGCGCTGTGTGGCCTCCCCAAGGAAGTTATTTTGAAGGAAACAATACTGAATTGTAATTCTATTCGAATAAAAAAATAATAATCTAATTACTTAATTTACACAAAGTCTCATTACTTAATTTACACACCTCGTATCACCTTCAACTTGGGCATATTAGACGGTTAATTTCACAAGTTATAATCCTATCAGAAGCATACAAAAATTGTAAAAATAAAAAATACCTACTGTAGTATAAAGATAATCAGAATCTAAGCAATATTCAAAATTGGGTGCATGATGACTTTCGTTGGTGACTGTTTCAGTTTCGTTTCTCAGTACAAGTTAATAAAGGAACAATTCACAACTATATTTTCTGTAGATGTATATTTAACACTTTAAATGACACTGTCTGCTGAAGAAGTTTAAAACAGATGAGAATTTAGACGCATTGCATCGACTCAATGTACGTATAATGTCATCGATCTTTATTGTCCTCTGTATTTTACAGATGCACGCAAGTTACATTGTAAGATCGAACAATCAGCTATATTGCGAACAGCATCGGAGTGTGCACCTGATTCTGATTTATTCGCTCATCCCCCTCCCCCCTACGGGGGCACGGCCATAAAGCTCAACGGAAGGGAAGTTTTATTGTCGATACTAAGATACTAACTCGATGAAAATATTTCACTGTACCGATTTTATTTTCCGCATTTACATTTTCACAAAAACCATTTCGTCATCGAGTTATCTGCCCCGGCTTAATTTAGCTAATGGGTATTTTACTGTCGTAATATTTGTCTCACGTAAAATATTCGACTGTGGCAGGAGCAGATCGTAACAAGTAAAATCCAAAATAAATTAAAAATTGCAATACGTTCTCCTGAGTAAAAATTATTTTAGTGACGTGTGCTGGACGGTCTTCTATAGACGTTTAGACCGTTTTTAATAATTTTTAGAGTAAAAAGTATTTGATATATAAGGTGTCCCACTTAATGGGTAACACCACTGTAACAGAATAAAAAAACCCTTTTTTGACGAATTTTTTTCGGATTGAAGGAAAGGTTGTAAGAAAAAAACACCTTTAAGGGTGTTATTGGTCATATATTGAAGTACAAAAAACAAAATTGTTCATCCATAAATATTGCAAAATGCGGCGCTAAAGTTATTCTCCGCAGACACGTTGTCGTCGAGGCGCTCGCGACACGCAGAGAACTTTAAAATTCTGGGTGCAAAAAGTCAATTTCTTGATGAAAAAAAGGACAATTATTTTTTTATAAAAATTGTTTAAATTAACTTATCGATCGAAAAATCTGTATGTGTTTCACTTCAAATGTTGTTTTAAAGATGTGGTTAAAATTTCAAACGAAAATATTGAACATCGTCGGAGTTATGCTGCGTGTGCTGGACGGTCTTCTATAGACGTTTAGACCGTTTTAATAATTTTTAGAGTAAAAAGTATTTGATATATAGGTGTCCCACTTAATGGGTAAACCACTGTAACAGAATAAAAAAACCTTTTTGACGAATTTTTTCGGATTGAAGGAAGGTTGTTAGAAAAAACACCTTTAAGGGTGTTATTGGTCATATATTAGTACAAAAAAAATTGTTCATCCATAAATATTGCAAAATGGCGGCGCTAAAGTTATTCTCCCAGACGTTGTGTGAGGCGCTTCCGAAGGAACTGGTGCAAAAAAGTCAATTTCTTGATGAAAAAAGGACAATTATTTTTTTATAAAAATTGTTAAAAAGAAAATGAGTTTCCTCAAATGTATGCTGCGTGCCGTATTGAAAAATCGTGTTTTGAGAAAAAACGCATTTAAAGTTTTAAAATGAGTTGTCGACATGAAAAAATGAGAAATTCGATTGTTTAATATTTTTTACCGTTAATCTGGCATCCTGGGACCATAAAGCTGCCCTTCCACGTTCAAATAATTCTCCTCGTCTCCTTTTCTCGATGATTTATTTAATGCTGGACTGTGCATCTTTTGCCGCATCGATCAAAGAATGCTCGACGTATTTAATGCGCGTATCATCGGCTTCCAAGTAAAAATTATATGACCGTACACCGATATCCATCTCCAGAATTTTCATTTGTAAAATGCTCTTCATACCAATCTTCATACTCTTCATTCTCGTCAGGCCTACACTACCGAACTTTCACTCGAATTTTTTTCAAATTGAGTAAACATAGTTTCTAACGACATCTAGAAGTGTATTACAGTAGGTAAGAAGTTAGAAATCAGTAGGTAAGACGTTACGTAGTACCTTTCGAACGGGTCGTCGCAGGTATGAGTTGCATTAGAGGCGTTCTACACGTTTTGGGAAAATTCAAACAAAAAAAATGTTTTCATGTATAAAACTTTCGCCTCATATTTTAGAAGATTCAAAGTAGGTATGTTTTAAGCCAAAAAACAAAAAATCGACTAGTGGTGTGGTTTTACCCCTTAGGGTATATCCACTCTTCTAAAATCCTTGTTTGTTGTCCGATTTTCTTGGAACTTTTTTTTTTAGTAGATAGGTCTCATAAAAAAGCATTGAATGCATGCCCTATGCATCTCGTGGAGTAAAGTCATGGCCAACTAGGAGTTGTTTTTTCATGAGAAAAATCAAGAGGTACAATTAACGATTTTTTTTAGTATATAATTGACATTGGATTCTTGTTTAGGACCATCGTAAACTGGGTCGTACCAATTTTCAATGACTTTGACTACAGGATGTGGGAGAAAATTAAAATTTAAGACAATATCGATTTTTTCAGTCATCAAAATGGCATTGAATTGAAAAAAAAATCCAAAACAAATAGATAATAAGAATAAGAAGACTTACTGGTAACAATACGAATTAATTAATTAAAAAATGTATGGAAACTTTTTTTTATTTATGATACCATTTGTTTTCGATAACAGTATCAACAGAAATTAAATATAATTTTTAATCGTTACCACTACCGTTTTTTTTCTTAAAAATAAATCGTCAAATAAACCGAGAATTGTTGCATGTTAAGTTGTTGATAATTTCCAAATAGTATCGTCATTGTTTCAAACGTTCAAACGCCAAAAAACAAGTTTGCCGTTTTTAATGGCATTTACAATTTAGAATGCAATAAATGAAATTTAGAATGAATACAATTTAGAATAAATGAAATTGCGGTGTACTGGCATTTAAAATGGCATTAACCCGTTTCGGCCGAAAACGCCACTCCGTACGTCGCTCTTCAGCGCCTCATAACTAATACTATTTGCAGAACAGAAAAATTTGACAGGGACACATTATTAAAGTTTAAGATGTGCCCTTTCCGATGGTGTCCATGATATTTCTCCAAAAAATTATCTACTTATGAAATAAAGCAGTTTTTTTTTAAAACAACACGATTTTTTTACACATTTTTTTAAATCAAATTTTCAAGGTGTTTCCGTCCTGCAATGGACCTGGAACCTCTCTAACCGGTGGAATAAATGTTTGAACTTTAAGTATACGTGGCTTAAAGATCGATTTTTTCCCTTATGCGTTCAAAATGGCGCCTGAACTGCAAAATTTTTGCGTACAAATTCAAGAATTTTTTATTGGAAAATGATTGCACTTTTACAAAAAAATGTAAGGATAAAAAGTTCTTAAAATCCACTCAAAATGTTTTGAGCAACTTTTTGGATTTTGCAAATTGTCAATTTTTGCAAAATTTCAAAAATCGCTTAAAAAATTCTGAATGAGTGAAAAGTCCAGTGCATACTTCGACTGATTTTAAGAACTTTTTATTCTTGACAATTTATTGTAAAAAATGCATTGTTTTCGAGAAAAAAAATTTCTGAATTTCGATACTAATTTGATCTTTAGAAATTTTTTTCTCGAAAACAATGCATTATAAATTGTCAAGAATAAAAAGTTCTTAAAATCAATCAAAGAACGCACTGGAATGCACTTTTTTTCAGGATTTTTTTAATTGATTTTTTTAAATTTTGCAACAATTGATAATTGCAAAATCCAAAATCTCAAAAAATTAAAAAAAATCCCAGTGCATTCTTTGGGTGATTTTAAGAACTTTTTATTCTTGACAATTTTTTGTAAAAGTGCATCATTTTCCAAAAATAAAAAAATCCTGAATTTTTACGCAAAACTTTTGCAGTTCAGGCGCCATTTTGAACGCATAAGGGAAAAAATCGATCTTTAAACCACGTATACTTAAAGTTCAAACATTTATTCTACCGGTTAGTGAGGTTCCAGGTCCATTGGAGGTTCCAGTCCATTCCAGGTTCCAGGACCGGAAACCCCTTGAAAATTTGATAAAAAATTTGATTAAAAAAAAGTGCAAAAATATCGTGTTTTTTTTAAACTGCTTTTTTTTTCATAACTAATAATTTTTTGGAGGAATTTCTTGGACACTATCGGAAAGGGCACGGCTTAAACTTAAAAAATATGTCCCTGTCAAATGTTTCTGTCCCAAATAGTATTAGTTATGAGGTGCTGAAGATCGATGTACCGGGAGTGGCGTTTTCGGCCGAAACGGGTTAAAACGGCATGGTTTTTCTGCTCGATATTTTAGGCACAGGAATGTTGAAATGTGGACTTCCTGGTTCTTAACGTGTACTGTCCTGTGTACTTTTCATCAACACCGAAACGCTACAAATACTCGACGCGCATTTCGCCAACCGCGCTGCCATTATCGGGAGTCCCGATTCCGCTCCGAAAATACCGCGAAATTATGAGGCGCGGAAAATCCCGACGCCTCTCTCGTTTTACGAGCTCCTCGTCGCCGAGCAACCCCATCACTATTAACCGGCAATTTTTACGGCCCCATTTAAAATTCAGCTTTACGCGCGCGAGACGCGGCCGTAAACGAAAATACGGCCCGATACCCGCCAGATTTGCCGCGGAGCAAAATTTCGCCCGCGCGCGCCCGCCGCCGTTATGGGAAAAAGAAAAGCTGTAAAAGCGACGGGCTCTGCGACATCGCATCAGATCAAATGGCGAGCGCGATAAGTATAATGCACCCGAACAACGTGAATCCATAAAATATTTATGCCAGTCGTTCCCCGAGGAATCGGATTATGACGGGACAGCGCGGCGAAGGGGGGCGAGGGGGAGCGGCGTACACGCTAAGCGCTTGTTTGTAAAAACGTCGCTTGCTATTCCGCACCGATCGTCAATCGAAGCGCATTCCCTTCCCTTAAGAACTCCTGGACTTTGATGACTCAGAATACGTTGAGAAAGGTTGCGGAGCTCATAGTAGCCTCCCTTAAAAATCAACACGTCTTTCACTGACGGGAAATATCCTTCGACGTTATATTCCTTTCTGCACCATAATATTGGGGTGTTTCAAGGATCTATTCCGAGCCCTATTTTATTTATATCATTTATTAACGACTGTCACAAGTTCTTAAATGGATTACCTCTACTAGAATCTCTGAAATCTGATGAATTACGATGACTTTCATCATTCATTATAAATCAACACGTCTTTCACTGAAGGGATATATCATTCCAAGTTATATTCCTTTCTGCAACCAAAATATTGGGGTGTTTCAAGGACCCATTCTGGGCCCTATTTTTTCGTTAACGACTGTGGCAAATTCTTAAAAGAACCTCCCTTTAAGAATGGCGGGACTTTGATGACTTCCGATGACTTTGATGATACGTTGGGACGTTATATTCCTTTGCATCTGCAAACATAATATTGGGAGTGTTTCAAGGATCGGTTCTGGACCCTGTCTTATTCATATCATTTATTAATGACCGTCACAAGTTCTTAAAAGGATCCCCTTTAAGAATTTCTGGGCTTCGATGACTTACGATGACTTTGATGATACGTTGAGAAGTTATCTTCCTCTGGATCTGTAATATAAGATTGGGATGTTTCAAGGATCCGTTCTGGGGCCTATTTTATTCATATCATTTATTAATGACTATTACAAATTCTTAAATGGATCACTTGTAAGAATATCTGGACTCTGATGACTTCGAAGACTTTCATGATACGTCGAAAAAGGTTGCGGAGTTCCTATTAGCCTCTTTTATGAATCAATTTCTTCTTTCACTGTAAATGACCTTCAAAACATGCTACGCTATTTCCTCAATAAAGTAACTTCAACTCTCTTTGAACTATAGCTGAACTAAATATTCCTTTGGACATGCAACCATAATATTGGGGTGCTTCAAGGACCCATTCTTGGCCCTGATTTATAAATATGATTTATTAACGACTCTCCATAAATTGATAAAGGGGATAATTTAAGAATGTTTGGACTTTGATGACTCAGAATACCTCTCGACAAACTTTCGAGAGTTCATACTATATTCACTGAAAGTAAAAAGTTGCGAAGATGAAGGATTCTTGAGCTCTGTTGGCACTATGATTTGTATTTTAATGTATTGAAGATTATCAGACAGATATTTATTAATATACAAAGTGTGTAAATTAAGTAATGCGATTTTTTGATTCGAATAAAATTGGAATTGCACAATTGCAGTATTGTCTCCTTAAAAATAACTTCCTTGTGAAGCCACACAGCGCTGGAGATGGTTCTTCCCTTCCTCATAGCAGTGCTGGAACTCATATACTGGAATTGTCTTCAGCTGCTCGGTTACAGCCGTTTGAACGTTTTCTGTGGTCCCAAAATGACATCCCTTGAGCTGATTTTTCAATCTCGGAAAGAGAAAAAAGTCACTAGAACTCAAGTGAGGTGAATAAGGAGGCTGAGGAACCACAAGAATATTTTTACTGGTTGAAAACTCGTTTACTGAAATGGCTGGACCGCTAAATCTAATTTAATGCAATCGATCTTCGGAAGACGGGTTGAATTGTCAATGTACCAAATAAAAAAAAAAAAAACCAAAACAAAACAAACCTTTTTTGTTGGTTCGCCGACTCCAACGAATGGCCAACCGAAAAGTCGTACGCGTTCGTGTCATAGAAAGCCACCAGTCCGTGTAATTTATTTTTGACATTCGAATAAACAAATTACGATTCTTTTCTCGATTTCTACGCTAATGGGCAGACAATCCAGTCGCCCGATGCGGACAAACGACGATCGTGTACGTCGACAAGGCTGTGGTCCCTCTGCCGTCGGTCGTGTCGATGGCAATTTAAAATGAATTCCCATGGAAATTATTCTATAATGTTATAAGTAACAGCACATGTACGCGCGGACGGGAATAATAAACAATTATGTGCGGTATTATGGGTATATTCGATTGTCCGGTCCGAGCGCATGACATACAACCATTTATTATTGGTACGCTAACTGAATTCTGATGATCGTTACGTAGTTTATTTTCGTCCATATTAGAACGGAATTTGAATGCTGTTCCTGCTTGTGGATTTTTCGATCGACACTTGTTTTTTTATGGTTTTTCCATTGCATAATTTTTAAATTGTATACCACACCACGCTACTGCTATTAACCTTTGGAGCGCCGGAAAATCTTATATAAGACGCTCTCCATAGGCTATACAATCATCCTTAAATTTTAACGAAACTTACTAGTCTTGCTTTTTGGAGGTCGTTGATCACGAAAAAAAAGGCTTTGGGGTTGACACCCCCAAAAAAGTACCCCCGATTCTGATATCAATGTAAGATTGAGTTTTGAGTAAAAACATAATTTCATTTTATATTTCATGTGTCTTTGCTATGAACGGTGGCAGATACCCCTGAGGGAATATCTTGTGGACGTTTCTGATAGTAAACGAATGAAAACCAATTCTTGTTGCTATTTCCAGGGGTGTTTCTGAGTTAGACGATATTTGAAAATATTTTTTATAACGCGTAATAAATTACTCGTTTAGAATCAATTGAAAATACTGAAAACACAAAAAATTTTTTTATAAAAACAAAAAAAAACAAAATACTAGAACCTCAAAAAAAAAAACAAAATACTAAAAACTATAAAAAAAAAGACGAGAAAAAATGAAGCCACAAAGTCTCTCTACGTCCTCGTCATTGGCTTCGGGTAATACTGAAGGAGATACCATCAATCAGGCACACACTGAACGGCAAAATGATTCCAAAATCATCATAAAAACCAATCCGATTTTGAATCGACGGAGGGAAAATGTGTTTACGCCTCGGATTGGCTGGTGTTAACCTATTCTTGTAAATTATCTATTTCAGGAATATTTTTTTTAGTTCAATTGAATTACTGACTGACCCTTGAATGGCCAACAAATATTTTATAGCGAACGTCGTTTAAAATTTGATAAAATAATTTTCTTACCCAGTGAGAGAAAAAAGGAGCAATACGTACTCTCCTCTGAAAAGGGTAGAGTATTATATACTTTATTGTTGTAAACAAAATTCATCTTTCCTGATTTTGGAGAATTTTCTACTCTCAAAAACTTATTACAAAGTCCGAGAAAAATGATAAAAGGGGTAGTTTCTAATCAGAAATGGGTGGTTTTCGAAGAGTAACGCAAAAATTACTATCATCATTGCATTCCTCATCCTCTAAAACCCCATAAAAGCATTTACTTGGAATTTTAAAAAATTAAAAATTTTCCGGATCGTTAGCTGCCGGAATGTCCTATATAAGACGCTACTTGAAGTTTGTACTGCATGGGGGTTGAATGTACAAAGTAGGACTAAATCACTAGGACTTTTTAAGGCAAAAAAAGTGCCAAAAACCTCGGCGCTCCAAAGGTTAAGGATTAGTCTGTTAATAAACCCTGCGAAATCTTTGATGCAGCCCATTGTTCAAAGCACCACCGGTAGGTTAACATGTAATGCACCTTCAGTCCAAGTTTGAACTTGTTACAGCCAATTGTTTGTCCTTTGTGACTGTTTTCGTAAACCGTTTTTTTTAGAGCATTTAAAAAATAAGTGACATGATTTTGAGCAACGCAACGGTGTGCTATCAAGTTTTGCTTCAGAATTGAACACAGCGCAACGGATACTTTTGCAAAAATTCAACACACCTACAGAGACAGAGTTTTTTCAAGAGCCCAGGTTTTTCGGTGGTTTAAGGCATTCTTAGAAGGAAGAGCGTCGATTGAAGATGAACCACGCAGTGGAAGGCCTTCATCTTCAAGCACCGATGAAAATGTCGAGAGAACATTTTGTAGATCTTGTGCGTTCAGATCGTCGATTTACGACAAGAATTTTAAATAAAAATGGGGGGAAAAAAAAATAGCCCAAAAAAGGTTGAAAAAAAAACGCGGAAAAAAAAGAAAAAAAGGGGAGAAAAAGGTGTCTTGTTTTGGAATCGTTTGAAAATGATCTCAATTCTCTGCAACATGTCATTACTGGTGATGAGACTTGGGTGTTTGCGTACGACCTGTAAACCAAGCGCCAAAGCATGGAATTGCTCACTTCAAGATCCTCAAGACCGATTTGCTTTTTTGATAGCCAAGGAATTGTCCACAAAGGGTTTATGTCTTCAGGCCAAGCAGTAAATCAACACTTTTATAGAGAGGTTCTTGAAAACCTTTGAAAAAGGGCCATGCGTGTGAGACCAAACATCAAGAACAACTGGATGTTGCATCACGATAATGCCACTTGTCACAGCTATTTCAGTAAACGAATTTTTAGCCAGTAAAAAACATTCATGTGGCTCCTCAGACTCCATAGTCGCCTGACTTAAATCTTAGTGTCTTTTTTCTCTGCCCGAGATTGAAAAAATCACCTCAAGGGACGTCATTTTGGAACTATAGAATACATTTTGAAGCAGACAATACTAAATTGTAATTGAATTCGAATAAACAAAAAAAAATCAGACTCATTACTTAATTTACACACCTCGTATGTTGACAGCATCCTATCAAAAAGTTTTGGGCACGCACCTTCTTTATTCAATAGTTATGTAATAAACTTTAAAGAAATAGGTTCGATAGAAACATCCCTATTTTAGATAAAATGTAATCACTAAAATTATGAGTAACAAGTTATTAATTTCCCACGTTGTGTCAATATTCCGTACCGCTACAGTTTGCAAATAAATACGATGGGGATCTCCAGAAGAAAACGCACACAACGAACTCAGACGAGTTATTTTCTCAACAGCCAGAGGTTTAGAAAGTGATTTTGCAATTAAATAGCAACACTACGCTCCGACAGTTACCGAAATCTTGTTATAAACTGGTCAACAGTTGAAATGATCCGATGTTCAAAATTATCGTCCACTCAGAGAATATATTTAAAATTCCTATCACGCGACTTCATTCATATTCATTTAAAATCTCGCTGATAATCTAATAGGAATTGTTTCGAGATTTCAGAATTTGCTCTACATTGGATAAAAGATCATAAATTGATTTGTAACCAGAGGGCGGAAGTTAGAGGTACATGATGTCAATAAGGGACGGATCTAGGACTTTATGACCCTAATTTTGAAATATTTTCACACGTGCATCAAAATGAGTATAGAAGAACAAGAAATTACCAAGTATTAGTAAATACACCTTATCCAGAAGAAGTAATACTGGGTTTGTAAAGTATATTACGAACGGTTAACATAATTTTGTAAAAACTGAGTAAACTCAGGATGATTCACCGTGTTTCATTGAATTGACGAGCATGTTTTCATTTAACATTTGAGCAATTATTGTACAAACGCGCAGAGGGCCTTACATAATATCTGCATCCATACGCGTCAACAACAAATTTATTTTAATTGAAACATTAAAGCCGGAGAGGCCGATATGCACCTATTAGACGGACCATTGTTCGAGAAAATAAAAGACAAATACAGCTGCGCGCACGGACGATTATGCAAATGGAAATTGCAAATTTGTCGCACCATAAAAATCAATTAAATAAAAAGCGTAAAAATGCATGGGACAGCTGGACCTCCCCCACAATAATCCACGGGCGCGCGGCGCGACAACTCGACGAATAAAGTGTTACACTTATGGGAAGCTGCATATGACAAAGCCACCCTCGATCTCTCCCGAGCGGGATGGGGCCGTCGCCGTTTTAATATTCAGATTGGTTACACCTTTTATGTGTACAGGAAATAATTTGAAGCTATATTTACTCCATCGGCGGACCCCTGTTTGTTTTTACACTTGTCCCTTTGATATAGTGGATTAATAGACACTGGTCGGGTGCACAGTCGAAATTGAAATATTCAAATTCCGCGACAAAGGAGGGTAAACAGGGAACTCGGCACGACGGATGAGCACGATAGTTTTTATTACAAAGATACGAGTCTTCTACATCAATATTAATGGCAACAATTCCCACCTTTTAATACCACCATTCATTCTGGAATACTAACGGAATATTCCATCGACAACACGTGTTATCTAAGTCCCAACGACATATTTCCTTGAGAAAGTCACATAATTACCTAGAAAAAAGTACCCAGAAATTTGGATTTAAATGAACCGCTTAAAAGAAATCGGTAAATATATTTTTTTCTTCAGGTTGGTAGCCCCTTCCTTAATTATCAAGCCTGTTTAGAGCGCGAACGGTCACTCAGTGTGTTTACAGTAGCTGTTAGTAATAGAAGACCTCAAGTTTGCTCGGCGAATTGTGTACTGGAAAAAATAGTGGAACAACGCGTTTATTTAAAAATTTGTGCCGCAACCGAAATTTCGTGTGCCGATTCATTGAAAATGTTAAATGAGGCATTTGGTGATTCGTGTATATCCAAAATACATGCTTACGAGTGGTATAAGAAGGTCAAAGCGGGCCATGAAGAGCGGATCAAAGATTTGCCTCGCTCTGGTCGGTCATCGGCCTCTACGACAGCCGATAACATCGACAAAATCAAAACATTAATGCTTGAAAATCGCCACATGAGTGTTAGAGAGTTGGCTCAAGAGTGTGACATATCGACAATGCCAGCTCATGATATTTTGAGTGATATTTTGGGCATGAAATGCGTCGCTACGAGACTAGTTCCGAAAGAGCTGAATGTTCTTCAAAAAGAGCATCAGAAGCAGGTTGCTCTTGACATGGTTTCCAGAGCCGATAGTGAATCAAAATTCATGAAACACATCATAACTGGAGACGAAACATGGGTCTACGAGTACAACATGCAAACACGTCGTAAATCATCTAAATGGCGTTAAATCATCTAAAAAGGTGATGCTGACGTTTTCTTTTTATTATCGAGGCGTAGTACATCCCGACTTCCTTCCGGAAGGACAGACGGTTAATAAGGAGTATTTTGTATCTAAGGATATCTCGGCATTTTGAGCAATTTGCGTGAAAGTGTCCGTTGGAAACGGCCGGAATTGTGGAAGGAAAATTCGTGGATTTTGCATGAGCTGTATAATACAACAATTTATGTGCTTTTTTTACAATTCCCGGGTACATTTTGTATGTAGTAGCATATTCAACTCCTTTAACACCCCTTACTGTTTTATGGAATAAAGTTCAGTCCACATTGTTATTTGTTTTGATGAAAACTATTCATGGAATATTCTAGTAATATTGGGACAATAAATATCCGTTGTGGAATTAGAATTTGTTGTGGAAATAGAATATTTTGTCGATAATGTATCTAGGCTTCAGTGACTGACTTCCTCAAAAAAAATGTCTTCAAGCAATCCAGTTATTCACATAATTAACCCCTTTAGGTATGCTACGATTTCAGGAATAAAATCTTAACCAAAGCTGTCACATTGGGATGAAAAGTATTCCTGGAATATTCTAATAATATTCCAAAAGAAATATTAATTTTGGAATATTGACAGAATATTCAGGCGATCGTATGTGGATAATATTCATTTTCGAATATAGAGAGATTATTTATCTACAATGTATGCTATCTAAGTCCTGACGACTAGTTTCCTCAGAAATGTGCTCAAGTAAGTCCCAGATATCCACATAATTAATCCCTTTAGGTACGCTACACTTTCTAGTGGGCTGAAAAACATTCCTGGAATATTCCAACATGAAATATTCATTATGGAATATCGGCAGAATATTCTAGCGGTCGTACGTGCTATCTGGGTATCAATTTCGGGCTTTCTACAATATTTCCTCGAAGAGATCGCAATTCCACCGGGCAAAACAGTAATCCGCTTTTTTCCTCCGAATGAATCAACTAAATAATTCGCCGATGAGCCTTACCGATATCGTACGTCAGATTAGGCCATATCAAGAGTCGGCGTTAATGAGGAAGATCTATATTAGATCAATGTTTAATAGCCGGAGAGTGCCGGCCTGACAGACCGACCGACAGGCCTATACGTCAACAATTATCAGATTCCCCCGAGACCCGGGCCCGGGCATTACCGAAGTATCTGATCGGAACTCCGGGTCTTAGTCAGAGAACCTCTGGCCTTCGCCCCCGGTTGTTCCAATCACTGCCCGGACTGTTACAATTAAATCCCCTTTATGGCTGATAGAATTCCGCGTTATTGCCTTACGTGTTTAGTGTCTTTCGGGGGTTTTCGCAGGGCAGGGCGAGCAGATTCGTCATAGAATAGAGATGAGCGGTGTTTCGCAACATTTTCTCTTATCGGCGGTCCTGGAATTCCAATGGTGAACCAGGCCGCAACGAAAAAAAGGGTTGAGTATTCGATTCTTGATATTTCCGAGGTTATATTTTTGTTGACGCAATGAATATTTGTACACTAACAATAAGACAATATTAGTTTTTTATAACCACATATTTAAAAAAAAAGAACAAATATTTTCATCAATACTTGCGACAACAAAAAGTATCCTTGTGTGTTTGTTGTGAAAATGATTAAATCTTATCTAAATAATAACCTTGTCAGTCCTGTAGGCAGAGACTTTTATGTGTTCTTGAAACATATAGGGCTACTTTTGACGGTTCCCTATGTATTTTTTTTTGCGTAGAACACAACACAACACACGAACAGAACACAAAGCGCGGGGTCCGTAGAGCTGAAACCGTCCTCTAATTTTTTAAATTAACAATTTAAACAGCGAAAATGTGAAAAAAAAACGTTTTTTTTTTCACATTTTCGCTTATATCTCCATTCCTTGGCATATTTTATATGGCATATGCATTTAAGAAGTTGTAGCCTTTTGAATTTCCAAAATTTTAAGTCTAACATGAAGTCTCCAAGTGCTATTGTTAACTTGCAAATGACTGCTGAAGTTGAAAAAGTGCTTTTTTTCACTATTTTCTTCCTTCGAAAGTAGGGTGACTATGATCATGAAATTTCTTGGAGGGACTGCTATTTGTAGTATGAAGTTAACAAAAAAATTTTCAGATCGATCCGTTAATACCTTTTCGAGTAATTAATGATCGAATTTTTTTGCAAGCCTTAATTAAAAATGACGCCATTCTTGCTAGAAATGGGGTTGGGCTAGAAAAATCATAAATCAGAGACTTTTTGAGATTTTGAAAAATATTAATTTGGGCCAGTTTTATAGCGTTTTCTACGCGACTACCTTTTTTAGACGCGACGTATATATTGTATCAGCGTTGCCGCTTCGAAATTCTCGGAATTGTGACTATAATATCTTGACGCCCATTTTTTTTAAATACGCGTCTTGAAGCGTACTTTCAAGATGTTATATTGATTTAAAATATAATCAAGATATTAATTTAAAAAATTAGCGGACGGTTTCAGCTCAACGGAGCCCGCGTATTGTGTTCTACGCAAAAAAGTATGTAGGAAACGAAAATTTTTGATGATTTTAGCTCCCTGCCTAGTGGACTATATATAGTAGAGAAGGTATTAGCACAAACTACAGTTCTAATGCATTATTAAATAATAAAGATTAACAATATTTAAATATCTAGAGATAAGAACACATCATTTATGAACACGGGAAACAAGAGAGGCCCTAGAATGCTTCCCTGGGGAATACCGGCGTTTCTAAAAGGAATATTTTTTGTTCCAGTATTTCATCTGGTTAAGATCGTGACTAATGTAATTAATTTTCAAAATTTTGTGTCAATAAATACTTATAGTTGGTGTAGTGGTGTTTCTATAAGAAATATTTTATGCATGTTTTTCATGTGGTAAAAATTGTGGTCAATTTAGCGCTGATTGGTCAATTAATTTTCAAATGTTTATGCTAGTAAACGTATTTGTAAAAAAAGCATCTAGAGATCTGGTCGAGAATGTCGTTTATAAATAGCATAAACAACAACTGCCCGAGACTGCTTCCTTGGGGAATACCGTTGGTTTTAAAATGAATATTTCAGTGCAAGTATTTCATGTGGTAAAGATCGTGGTTAATTTAATGTTGATTGGTCAATTGGTTTTCAAATTTTTGTGCAAGCAAAAACATATATCTAAAAATCTAGAGATTTGGTCGCGAACGTTGTTTACGGGCAGAATAAACAACAACGACCCTAGGTTGTTTCCTTGGGGAATACCATTAATTTTAAAAGGATTATGTTAATGCAAGTATTTCATCTGATTTAGTCAAGATTGTGGATAATCTAATGGTAATAGTTGGTCAATGCATTTTCAAATATTTACGTAAGTAAATTTATCAACGTATCTGTCTAAAAAAAATTGACGGGTTAAGTTCTGTTCTGCGAAACTGCGGAAACTCCCGAACAAAATTTATTAGCGCCGTTTACAAGGCGAAACTCCCGATCCGGCAATTAGCAGTTCGGAGAGCCATATTGGTTTATGGTATCCGAGTTGGGCAATAAGGATTCCCGAAGGAGCAGTGACTCGGTCGCAACTTCCCGCCGCGATAGGATTGTTGGTCTTAGAAGGCGGATTGACGGTTTATAATAGTTGTTTTGAAAACAATTCGGGGCCCAACTATGATCCCGGCGTTATCTGCAGAGCCAGCTGGGATCGAGAACGCAGCCTCCGCGGCTTAGCCGGAATAGAGCGTTGTTAGCCGCGGTCTTCTTAGCTGGGGATTAACGTGGAATCGACGCTAGGGCGGCCGAAGTCTTTTATTCGACCTCAGTTGCCGATGTTCGTTCATACTATACAAACTAATTTCAGCGGCATTACAAAAATGTGTTTTCCTTACCTTCCTCCTTGTCTTCTTCTTCTTCTTCCACCTCCTCTTCCTCTTCCTCTGTTTCTTCTGATCCTAATCATGATTCTTCTTGTTGTTACGTTGATTAGTCTGTTCTGAAACAATAGGAATTCCGTTACGCTATGTGTGTCCTAAATTGGAAAGTAGATATCACAAATTTTCCGTGACAAAGGTCATTGCAAACATTTTAAAATGGTATTGTATTGGTATCGAGGCAGTGGTTTCTGCTTTTTTCCAAAATACAAAAGAAAAGATTATATGACAAAATACATATGCCTATAATTATTTCAATATACGGGATGTGTAAATTAAGTAGAGACTGTTTTTTGTTTTAATTCTTTTTTATTCGAATAGATATCAGTTCAGTATTGTCTCCGTAAAAATAACTTATATTAAATAATGTCCTTGGGAAGCCACACAGTGCGGGAGACGGTCCCAAAATGATGTCCCTTGAGGTGATTTTTCAATATCGGGAAGAGAAAAAAGGAGGCTGAGAAGTCACAGGCATGTTTTCACTGGATAAAAACTCGTTTACGGAAATGGCTGTGTGACAAGGCGCATTGTCGTGGTGCAACATTCAGTTGTTCTTGATGTTTGGTCTCACACGCATGACCCTTTTTCGAAGTTTTTCAAGAACCTTTCTGTAAAACTTTTTATTTACTGTTTGGCCTGGAGGCACAACCTCTTTGTGGACAATTCCCTGGCTATCAAAAAAGCAAATCATCATGCAATTTGATTTTCGACTTCTTGCTTTTGTATCATCGTTTTCAATAGATTCCAAAAGTTAAGACACCTTCTGATGTCAAAACTCTGACGAACAGTGGTGTGATTCAAATTTAGCTCTTTCCCTCTGTAGGCGTGTTGAAGTTTTGCAAACATATCCGTTGAACTGTGTCCAAGTCTGAAGCAAAACCTGATAGCACACCGTTTCTCAAAATTAATGTCCCTCATTTTTAAAACGCACTATAAGTGTAAAAAATAGATACGTCTATGACACGTGTAGGTACATGTTTTTAGTGTTGCCACGTAGTGTTTTTTAATATATCTTCGTATTTCTCACAGCGATGTATTATGCGCTAAGTACCGCCCTAACTTTTACATACAAGATGGATGCCAAAAGTTGAAGTTGAGGGATGATAATAATAACAAATACGGTACCATTGTGCATTATTTCAATAGTGTGTGACACATCGGCATCATTTCTAATATGGAGCAGTTTCAACTACTTTTATTTCGAAATGCGAGAGGAGTCGAATCTGTTTTGAATAAAGTTTTATCTGGATTAAATAAATTCGGTGACGTAAAATATAATTATAACGCGAATTTAGCAACGTTTTGCTCCTGCTATACAGCGAATAATCGTGTTTCGTCAGCAGACCGCATAATGTAAAATTGCTACTAGCTGACGTAGAAAATGTCAGTTACACCACAACCTTATTTACGTGAAGGTTGTGGTTATTGTTAAAAAGTGCTCTAAATCTGGAACGCTGCTACACGGAGAAAAGAGTTTATTCAAAATTACCAAACGCTCACAGTTTATTTTAAATAAATATTTATTTCTTTCGCGCATTTATTATAAAATCTGTGCCACGTAATGGTTTTGATATTCTGACTGATGTTTCTTTATCAACCGGATGGATCAGAGGAAAATATCTGACATTACAGCCAACTAGTTTATAGAAAAATTTAGTCAATCATGAATATTGTCTATATTACCAACTTTTGCGTTCCGATGTTTCATTCTCATTGGGTATAATGAACTTTGTAATTGTGCTTATTAAAAACCGCCATACAATTATGAAAAAAATCTTTAGATAATGTCGGTAATTATTATATCCCACACGATAAAATAAGATTCCTCTATCAACCTGTTAATTTTACATATTATGTGTTTTATTTTTGACAATTTTGATGCAATAATAACAAAATTTTGATCTTCAACTCTTATTAAATAATTAGTCTGTTCGAGGAGATATAAAAATTGGTAACTCTTAGCTGACATCTTGATAGACGTCAACGTAATATTATATCAAGAAAGTCCTACGTTCGCGTGCATCCTAAATAACACCTTTTATGTATAATTATAGTTCTCAAATCGTTGGAAATTGTGGGTCACTAAAATATTGTCTAATGGAGTGGTTTTTTATTTTTTTTTTAAACAGAATAATTGGTACGAGTGATTTTTTTCTTTAAACAAATCCAGTAGATATACGAGGTGTGTAAATTATGTAATGAGACTGGCAACGTAACGCCCGATCTAGCAATACTGCAAAGACGGCCTTGGAAGAGCGGTAGGTTAACATGTAATGCACCTTCAGTACAAGTTTGAACTTGTTTGTCATTTGCTTGTTCTTTTGTGACTCTTTTCGTAAACCGGTTTTTTTCTAGTGCGTTTTAAAAATGAGTGACATTAATTTTGAGCAACGGTCTGTCAGGTTTTGCTTCAGACTTGGACACAGCGCAACGGATACTTACAAAACTTGTGTTGTGTTGTGTTGTGTTAACAGTGTTTTTTCAAGAGCCCAGGTTTTTCGGTGGTTTAAGGCATTCTTAGAAGGAAGAGAGTCGATTGAAGATGAACCAAGCTGTGGAAGGCCTTCAAGAACCAATGAAAATGTCGATAGAAAAGGGGGCCCTTCCCTGGAAAAAAAGGGGGGGGGGGGGGGGGGGGGGGGGGGGGCCCCCCCCCCCCCCGGGGGTGGGGGCAAATGGGGGGGGGGGGGGGGGGAAAGGGGGGTTGGGGGCGGGAAAAAAATTTTTGGGGGGGGGCCCCCCCCCCTTTTCACCCGGGGGGGGGCCCCGGGGGTTTTTTTCCCCCCCCGGGGGAAAAAAAATAACTTCAGGGACGCCATTTTAGGACCATAAAATAACAAAGGCTTTAACCGACCAGCTGAAGGCTATCCATTATATGACTTCCAGAACTGCTATGGGGAATGGGAGAACCGTCTCCAGCGCTGTTTGGCTTCCCAAGGAAGTGATTTTGAAGGAGACAATACTAAATTATAATTCAATTCGAATCAGAGAAATAAAAAAAAACCGTTTCATTACTTAATTTACACACCTCGTAATTCTCATCTGGCCATAAAAGATCTCGAATAATGTTTACAAACATCTCACCCCTTGGTGGCCGGCCGAGTCACTCGATTTGTGTCCCTGTGACTTTCCGACTGTCAGCTAGGAAGCGAAACGTTAAATGCTGGTTTACCACTTTTTCTTATTCCGCCAGCGCGCGCAGTAAACAACGAGAAAATCTAATAATACATCTTGTAAAAGTTTTTTTTAACGGCATATAAATTCCTCTCGAAAATTAGCCTTTCCGCCGTGTTTTATGACCCACTTTACGCCCGCCCTAATGCGGCGCAGAAATATATGCGTATTTTTTCAATAAAAAACTTTACGAGAGACAAAGGTGTTCCCAATTTTGTATCTCATTTCCTTCGCGCGGTTATAAAGTTTACCTACGCACGCCACACCGGGAGAATAATAAAACACAGCATTACGTTCCTTTTTGTTTTTTTTTTCTGTATTTATCCTCCCCCCGTTTACGTCTCGGATTCATACTAATGCACGCCGTTCGGGGAAAGTAACGGCACCCGTTGAATGGAACGAGCTTTTTTAAGAGACGGTTTTCGAGGAAATAGTTCGATATCTGTTTTGTGTAATTCACCGTTTGCATCGTTGACGAGGCGAACGATGGCGAAAGGATGTAACGAAGGAATTACGACGGGGGTCAACACACGGTTCGAATTAAATAGAATATGTAGTTTATTTCAGAAACCACGTGACACACGCGCAAAATCTAGAATGAAAGAAGATGAGAAAGAAATTATGAAAAGTACCAAAAACTAAAATAAGAAGTTTAATCAGTAAAACATAATAATTAGGGTACGGGAAGTGTGCTGCAAGGCAAGGTTGGAACTATACGACTCTACGATAACACAGGCCGACAAAATTAGGCCGACCCTCTAATCCAGAAACCAGAATATATTTTTCCGAAGGTTTTTGATGCGCTGAATCCGAATCCGAGGTCAAAATCTCTCAATTGGCTCTGGTTTTCGGGATATCCTAACCTAAAAATGCCAAAATAATGATTTTGGCCTATATTTGATATTATGTAGCATCGAATTTTTTTTCTCAAAAAACTATGAACAGCATGTTAAAGTACAAGCCCTGCTCTTTTAAATGCCGTTGAGTCTGCTCAAATATCTTTTTTTTCGTTGAGATATCGAATTTTGAAATTTGTATGTTTGTGAATTTCTCTATATTTGAAAACCCATTAAGGACACATTTGATTGATTTTTTGATTGAGGAAAGACGTTCGTGAAAATGTTTGAAATTCAATAGCAGGTCAATGTTTTCTTACGTAAAAAAGGCTTGCGCGTTCAGAATCCAAGGTCAGATGTTCCTCGAGGAATTTTGGCAAGGCATGTAGGTACTTTAAGATAGTGTTCATAGTTTTTTGAGAAAAAAATGCGATGCTATATAACCTCAAATATAGGCCAAAATCGCTATTTTTTGCACTTTTAGGTTAGGATATCTCGAAAACTAGAGCCAATTGAGAGATTTGGGGGGGTGTGAATTTTTGCAATAATGACATAGTCGTTCCAATTTATGAATATACTGAAAAAGATGGTGAAAAATTATGAGGACTTTACACTAGATGGATCACATATTTTATGTATTCCTTCGTCGTGCAGTCGTCGATATATATTTCGAAAACGAATGAGATTAAACGATAACAGACTGTGAAAGACATTAGATTCGGATATCCATCAACAAAATATTACAGGCACCGTTAGAAAAGAGGAATTTTGGTTTGATTTGTGCATAATGTTTTGCGTATGTATAGCCTCTCGTGGAACGTGGTCGACAATATTCACTTCAGATGTTTTTTTTTTTTGCCAAATATGTATCTGATTTTGCATTGCGTACTAGCCATACATTGCGTAAAACATATTTACTGAAGATATATCAAAGTGTCGTGGGAGATAACAAAGAGAACATACGCAATAAATGTCTGTGGACAAAACAACATATTTTTGCGGTAATAAGGTCGTTAATGTTCTGATACGAATTTTAGGTGTTTCAGATATTTCGCCCTCGATGCGATCATTTTCTTTCTATAACCATATGTAGAGGACAAATCGCTCACGTTTAACGAGAAGAATTGCAGAAAGACTACTTTTTAGTCTCTCATACGTCCTTCCGTCAAGGACGTGACGGATTACGAGTCCAACCCTGCTTTGTAGCACACTTTCCAGACCCTAAGACTCGTCGTTTATTTTATCTTTCAGCATTTTTTTTAGAATTTCAACTCGTCATTTAACATCCCAATTGTCCTCCAACAACAAACAGCATTCTTGATACCTTTTGATTGGACGTAGAAAATTCTAGACGGATTGCGCGTATTTCCTCCTAAAATCACATTGTGACCGATTGTATACGAAAGGAAGTTTAGCGTTCAGAATCGTCGTGATTAAACCCCACGTAGAAATGGACAAAATTTGATAAGCCCCTTTCGAATCCGTCCTCCCAATTAAACGTGCAACAACGTCTCAGTCCGGATGTTAATTGTATTCGCCAGATTAATGGAGTTTGGGGGCCTTCCTGCAAACTTTGAATATCTAAGATTACCAACTTTACTCATCCGAGTCCACGACGACGCTCTCTCGATCAGTTGATATTAATCCAATTAGGGAGATGCCCGACTAATAATTGGAATCGCTGGTAGAAGGCTGTAATACAGGGATGATCAACAAAAATTGAGATGGGATAAAAGACTGGTCCAAGGTCAGCTCATCAGACAATCAAAGGATAGTCAAATGTCTGAAAAATCATATACCAAACACAAGAGAAAATTAATAACCAAAATGATGACCTTGGTGACCAACACAAGCATGATATTCATCTACAACAGAGTTGCAAATCCGTCAAATTAATTTATTGTTATCAAACTGTTGAAAATATCAATTAACACCAAATGGTCAGTGTCACCTCGAAACTTTCATACCATAAGGATACGAAATCGTATTCGACCCACATCTATCTTCAGAATCTACCGGACTATCCTTATAAACTCCATTAATTCTGTGATATTTTTTTAATAATTCCCTTTCAATGATCACCTTGACCTATCCATCTTTGCAGATTTTGGAGGAGTTTTGATCTACACAGATGGCTTATTCCATTATTCTAAAGTATCACTAATTAGTCTAGCTACATTCTTTTAACCCCCACTGTTCCATAACTAACAAAATCTCCATCCAAATGAGGTTTTATCACATCCAAATGATTGCTGAAAGCTGAGTTTATACGTGCAAAGAATTGATATCGACATTGGTGCATGTCAATGTACTAATATGTACTTGTTGTTGCCACCACTTATTATTATCGCGTTCAAAAGGAGCAGAATGACAGTAGTATATATTGATTTGAAATGTGAGGTCCATAAGTAACGGATAAATTCATTATCTACGTAATTTACAATTTATGGGTAAAATACTGAAACACGTCAATTTTTAATTCTAGAATGACATTTTTGAGCATAATTTTATACCTACCTCCCCCTCCAACCCCTTGGAGTGACAGCTACCCCTTTAAAATTTTTAAATGGAACGAGGGTGCCTGTGATAGTTCATTTGAAAGGGTTTTAATTCTCCATTCAGCAACATAAGATTTTTTTAATTTCTATAATTTTTTTATTGAAAAATATTACATTTTTAATGTTATTAAGTAAAGAAAAGAACATGAAACAGAACAGAAGAACATTTTAAATAAAATGTTTAAACCGATACATTTAAGTTGAATGTTGGCACAAAATTAACTAAAAACCTCAGATTTGACAGATATTTGGTACATAGGCACTTGATTGTATACATTTCTTAATAATAATAATTTTGAAATTTAATTTTCGTGATGAAAAATATACAAAATTCAAAAAAACTTATATTGCTGAATGGATAATTAAGAATCCTTTCAAATGAGCTATCACACGCACCCTCGTTCCATTTTAAAGGGGTAGCTGTCACTCCAATGGGGTTGTAGGGGGAGGTATAAAATTAAGCTCAAAAAATGTCATTCTAGAATTAAAAATTGACGTGTTTCAGGACTTTACTCATAAATTGTAAATTACGTAGATAATGAATTTATCCGTTACTTATGGACCTCACTGTATATTTCGCTCAACGCAAATAACCTAAAAAGAGGATTCTAACCCTACTAGTACCCCAAAATATTTCCGTCCGATTATTTAGACTGCGATGCCATTTAAATTTCAAAAGCCCACCCGACTGTCAATAAGGACGACAGATTTTTTTAATTTAAAAAATGAAAGAGGCAAGGGTGGATAAGAATAACCCTATATGTACGCGTTGGGGAAACACGCCAGTGTATCGGGCAATACATGGCATGTCAGAGAACCGGATCTTGATTGACGTTGATTACAGATCTCGGAGTGGCATATGTCGGTATCAATTATTATCAGTCAGTTTTAGAGTATAAGGAATGCTTATTAAACCGGCATTAACAGTGATAGAATTCCGTGAATTTATAATAAAAGGACTGCGAATGGGAGCATTTGGAACGCGGGCGATTATATATATGTATATAAAATGGGTAGAAACGAAAACAATTTTGTAAAAAGAGAACCATATATTTTTAAAATATCCATTATTATTCGAATATATTTTGCATTTGATAGTTTTTTTTATAATTGAGGTGCAGTAGCAGAAGAAGAACTATTTAGGAAAATTATCTGAAGATGACTCTTTAGGCAGGTTGAAGAAACGTTATTAATGTGTAAGGAGGACTGATAGACTTTGTAATAACCGTTAAACATTTGAACTATAAGGTTTTGTGTAGCAAAAAAATATGCATGTAATTTCCTAAGTTTTACTTTTTCATCTTCTTATCTCGTATATCTGCTGTTGTCTATTTTTCTTGCTCGCAATTGACTGACTTTTATATCCATATTCTTGCAAATTTTGAATAATTAGATGAACTATGGACCATGAAGGAGATACCATTTCCAAATTACATCTTAAACGTACGTTTTATTATTATAAATATGAAAATAGTTCTCGTTATACCCTTCCAGCACATTCGGTATAACCAACATGGTTTATCCACAAGGAACCCCTAATAGCTTGTCGAAATCGGTCCACCGAAAAATATTCACCGGACTGTCATAATAATTGGAAGGAATACATCGCAAGGCGACAAAGTAGCCGGCAACTTTGAAACCGACTGATCCTACCTGTTCACAAAGGGATTACAGATTATCCTCTGTTAGGATATGTTTGTAAACTTAGACCTGCTATGATCCTTGAGCCGTGCCGTTGCGGCAGGCAAAAGTGTTAAGACCGGACAATGTTCGGCATCTCTTAGCTGCTCGCAAAATTCGTCCGAGATAATCCCGATATGGAGATAATATTTCTGTGAATGGGTCTCGTCGAAAAGTTTTTATTAAAAAGGGAGCAGGTACATGGTTTGCAGACAGTTTAGATACTGAAGGTTTTCAACTGGTAAATATAAGTTTCCATTCAGACTACACGAGTGTGGAAATTAATATCAGTCAGGTGGGGAAAGTGATACTTCATTACCTCCTTCATCGGTGGACTTGTAGAGACAACATTGAAGGCCACTATCCCACCACTTGAAGAACCAGTCACCATACGATAATAAAAATGGCAAGTATTTGCAGCTCAAAATCTAAAGTGCTCCATTTCACCATCTCCATCGATCAAATTCGGCTTCTTACACAAATGTTTTCTTTGATTTGTCAGCCATTTACTGTTTCTATTTTCTAATTATCGTGGTATACAATTATTGAAGCTTACAGTCTGTTTGGATATCAGAAGAATATGTTTTCCAATATTTAAGTTTCACTGTATTTCGGAAACATACGAGGTGTGGCTATTAAATAACAGAACTGCTGTCATAACATTTTTTATTCGTTATCAATTAGAGTAGCAACTTTTTCGCCTTCAATGTACTCCTCTTGGCGATCTCTACACCGCTCCATACGACTTTTCCATTGTTGAAAGCAATGCTGGAAGTCCGCTTCTGTCAGCTGGTTCAGAATCACCGTCGCTTTTGCTTTAACCGCTTCCACGCTTTCGAATCTTGTCATCACAAGTAATCACCGTGTCTAACAAGCCTGGATCAGTGTCAATATTGTTTAGAATATCAGCGCAAATATTCATTCTTGATTCCTTTTGCTCGGGAATGAGGAGTTTTGGCACCATTTTTGTGCAAACTTTGCGCATGGTGAACGATTCCTGCAAAATCTGGCGAACACATTCTTTGTCGATTCCTATTATTTCAGCAAGCCCTCGCAAGACGACGATATTCGCGGATTAATTTACCAATTTTTTCAATATTTTGACGTTGAGGGCCGTCTGGGGCGCGATTCGTCTTCGGTCGTTTCACGTCCCTCTTTAAACCGTTTAAACCATTCAAAACCTTGTGCGCGGGATAAACATTCATTCCCGTATACTTCTTTTAACATTGCATAAGCTTCTGTAAAAGTTTTTCCCAGTTTAACAAGAAACCTGAGATTGACCCGTTGCTCCATCTCCACTCAACATATTTCCGATGCATCACTGGTGCGTAGACTAATTCAAACGACTGCTACAGTCAAACTGAGCGACCCACTGGCTTGTTCAGCGAGCTCAGGGTGGTGAAAGTATCACCAGACACAGTTCTGTTTAAACTTGTCGCGACACGCTCGCAGCGCGCTGGTAGCAGCATCAGTTCGGTTATTTAATAGCCGCACCTCGTATTTTGACGCATATGTTCTGAATATTTTCAATCCTTTGAGTAGTGTAGAGTCTCAAACTAACTTTTTTGAACACATCCACTACGTTATACAATTATTGCTAGTCAATCAAACTATTTTTTGAAATGGGGACACAACCATACAATTCTAATATTTTACTAGGGTGCCCCAAGGTACCGTACGCATCGGAAAGGCTGCATGAATAAAACGAAATAGTTATCGCATAACCTTCGTCGCAGACCGAAGGCGATACACGTCCATTTTTATAACCGAAGGGCATATCGAACGCTCGGACGCCGGATCTCTCCACGAGCGTCTTTTTGATCGCGTCACGACGACCTAACAAATCGGGACTCATAGATCGGCAATTTCTTTAAGGCTCCCGCGGGAACTGGACTCCCGGCTATCCGGACATCAGCGTATTCTCTTTATGTGTCGCAGAAATTATACCTTACGTCCTGTGTCTCGTGCAAACGGCAGCGGCGACTCGTAACCGAAGGGGACTAGCGAAGATTGGAGTCTCCAAAATATTCTCGTGTTAAGAGATGATCCAAATGAATTTTTAATGAGATAATATAGATTTTAAAAACGAATTGGTCAACCACAGTTCAATTTAAATATTGAATTTTTAGAAATACTGACTGAATTAGATGAGATGTTAGTGAATGAGGTTGAGTTTTACTGGAATTTGAGCGATCGATTCGGCATTCGA
Source organism: Aromia moschata (assembly GCA_029963805.1). NCBI lineage: Eukaryota > Metazoa > Arthropoda > Insecta > Coleoptera > Cerambycidae > Aromia > Aromia moschata. Next base: position 5,274,600 of record JAPWTK010000007.1, on the reverse strand, counting down.
TTCTATAGATGCACATACATTTTATGTTGCATTATTTACATTTGGTCCAGGTTTGATATTTAAATGTTTTTCTATAGACAATTGTTCAGATGAGATATTAGAAGCATTCCTAGAGGCTACATGATCTGAAGCTATAACAAGGATATGCCCAACATACCACGTATTTTGACGTGAAAATCATATCATTGTATGTTGCATATGGGAGTATCCTTAGGCCCTCTTCTCTTCGTCCTCATAATTGAGAAAACAGTAAATACACACATTCACTGAAGAATTAAAACAAACAGAAAAATTCAGTAAGATAAGGAAACCTCTATGGTTTCCTGAAAATCCTATGAAAATCGTCACAAATAGAAATTAATAGAGGTATATGTATTTAAAATGCTGTAATTTCTGTAATTATGAAACACATACTGTGTATACCTTGACAACCCACCACTGGCAGTTCCCTAGATCCAGCACGTAACTCGCAGTATACCTTCTGATTTCATGTAGTCTGTTCCGGTTTAGATCTTACTTTATTATAAGACGAAGAGTGACCAGGGGGTTTACAGCAGCAGGATTTTCCTCTGCTGCTGCCGCTTTAGCCTAGTGGATGCGACTGAATTTTTTAAGAGCGTCCTTTACAGAAGGTACTAAAAGGTCTCTGACGCTGATGAAATCTAGTTTATTATCAAGAGGACCTATATACGCGGATGTATATATACTGTTTGGAACAGAGAAAGAGCAGGGAAGCTGAGAATATGGCCAACGTTTTAGAAAAGAGCCTCAAAAACGCAAACAAAATAAACTAGTAACAAAAATTAAAGGATATTAAAAAAATTCCAAAATTTTGGGTTCAAAGAGTTCATACCGAGTTATTACAAACCTCCTAATGTTTCCATCACATCACATGTCTGTTAATATTTCTCTTTTCTCTCTTTAACCTCCATATTCGTTGTCCCTTTGGTATTTTTCTCCAAAATCATGTGGCATTCATATTATTAATGTCACATAATACTGATCTGAAATATACGACTGCTGGATCCAAGTTTATTAGGGTTTATAAGGAAAATTATTTAGGTTTGTATCTTTTTCGGCGCTTTTTCGGATTCTGGAAGCGAATTTAGGGTGAACTCCCTTACGTTGACCAAGGATGCCCAGCACCCAGTATGGATTCTGTTCTTGATGAGACTGTGGAACAGTTGCACAGTACATGTCACACAGCGTGCCCTTCTTGTTGACAGCCTTTGGGGGTGTTTCATTTAGCTTCAAATTGTGGAGGTGTCTTCTTAGCCGACAATGTCCAGTGATAGTGCCTCCTACAAAACGAAGATCCATCGCCAGATATGCCGTTGCCCGTTCTTTGCTGGTGTCATCTTTAATTTGTTGAATCATTTCTCAAGGTTAGGAGGGTTCAGATGATTCTGAAGCATCCCTTTGAAGATTCTGGAGCATCCTACTGAAGAACCCTTTGACTCCTTTGAAGTACCTCTTTATGGACAAATGCAGATAGTCCCACGAACCGATGAAGATAGGCAAAACGATATGGAAGAGTGCCTGCGTCCGAGCTGATTCGATGATGATGGGTTCAGCATCCGCCGTCATGGCGGACTTGATTTTTCCACCCGCTGCAGACGAGAACCCGCAATGGCTCAGAGCAATAACAATTTGCCGCGCTGCCGAGCCGATGGCCGGCAATAATAATAATGATCTCCTAGCGGTAATCGGCTAGCAACAATTACGCGTCTCGAGCAGGAGAACGCGAGAACCGAGACAGGGCAATAATGATAGCAAAGATTAAATAGTGGGGTGTCTTAGATAAATGAGTGACAGCCCGGGCGGGGTATGCCCGCTCCCAGTGGTGTATTTATATAATGATAGAGCCGAGAAACGCGAGAGATCGCACGGGCGGACGGCGGGGTCGCAGCCTCCTGGACCTCGGTGCCGACGTCGAACAAAAGCGGCGTCAATTAGTGGATCTGGAGGTCCGCGACCGGCCGGCTGCAAATAAGGATAATTGGGTTTGAGTTTCATATAGTCCGCATGACTCGTAATCTGATATCCGAAGGGTTTTCCGGGGTATCAATTGAACTCCTAGTCATAACGTGATTTATAAAATAATAATGGGTATGTATCTGGATGATGAGGAGAGAAACAAATTTTAATTCACTTCCATAGGCGTCGCATATACGAGGTGTGTAAATTAAGTAATGACGTTAGAATCAACGTAGCGCCCGATCTAGCAACACCGCGGAGACGGGACTTGGAAGGGCGGTAGGTTAACATGTAATGCACCTTCGGTACAAGTTTGAACTTGTTCGTGTCATTTGTTTGTTCCTTGTGACTGTTTTCAGTTGATAAGGTTTTTTCTAGCGCGTTTTAAACATGAGTGACTTTAATTTTGAGCAACGGTGTGCTATCAGGTTTTGCTTCAGACTTGGACACAGCGAAACGGATACTTTTGCAAAACTTCAACACGTCTACGGAGATAGTGTTTTTCGAAGAGCCCAGGTTTTTCGGTGGTTTAAGGCATTCTCAGAAGGAAGAGAGTCGATTGAAGATGAACTACGCACCGGAAGGCCTTTATCTTCAAGAACCGATGAAAATGTCAATAGAATACGGGATCTTGTGCGTTCAGATCGTCGGTTGACGACAAAAATGATCAGGGTAGAGTTCAATTTGAATCACACCATTGTTAATCAGATTTTGACTAGCGAATTGGGGATGACAAAAATCTGCGCAATAATTGTTCCAAAAACCTTTCGCAGGAATATGTCGTGACTTTTTGGAATCGATTGAAAATGATCCACATTTAGGAACGTATCATTACTGAGATGAGACTAGAGTGTTTGAGTGCGAATCCGGATACCAAGCGCTAAAGCATGGAATGGCACACTTCAAGTCTCCAAGACTCAAAAAGCAAGAATGGGCAAGTCGAAGAAGTGCATGCTGATTTGCTTTTTGATAGCCAAGGAATTGTCCACAAAGAGTTTGTGTCTCAGGCCAAACAGTAGATCAACACTTTTACAGTGAGGTTCTTGAAAAATTTTGAAAAAGGGTCATGCGTGTGTGACCAAACATCAAGAACAACTGGATGTTACATCACGACAATGCGCTTTGTCACACAGCCATTTCAATAAACTAGTTTTTAGCCAGCAAAAACATTCCTGTGGCTCCTCAGCCTCCTTATTTGCCTGACTTGAGTACTTGTGACTTTTTTCTCTTCATGATATTGAAAAATCACCTCAAGGGACGCCATTTTGGGACCGTAGAAAACATTACAACAAACAAATCGGCTGGAACCGACCAGCTGAAGGCTATTCCAGTACATGAGTTCCAGCACTGCTATGAGGAATGGAAGAACCGTCTCCAGCGCTATGTGGCTTCCCAAGGAACTTATTTTGAAGCAGACAATACTGAATTGTAATTCTATTCGAATAAAAAAAATGAAATAATCAGTCTCATTAGTTAATTTACACACCTCGTATTACTGTTTGAATTGCTTCGTTCGAACTAAATTACGAAACAGTTCGAACTAAATCACAGTTTTTAATTGTTCCAAATGTCGCACACGATAAAACACGGCATTTAATCACCCCATCTAGTTAGAATCGGTTGCGGTGGTTCAGGAATTCCCTTGTACGAGTAGATAACACTTCCTTACGGTATCTGCTGCAAGATGTAGAGTATAAATTGGGCAAGAAACGTGAATTAAATACAGATATACAGAGTTTATTAAAAATAGACTTCACTAGCTCTGTAATTATGTCACCAGTACACTGCTGAAGCTTCCACACTCTTGTCAAAATTGCCGTGAAATAGAATTTCTGCTCACCACACGTACTGTAACCGTATCAAGGCTTTGTCGATCACCCCGTATACACGTATCACGGAGACCCATTTCTGGGGGCAGAGTTTCCTTTCGAATATCGACGAACAGACTCAAAAACAACCCGGAGACGAAGACGCTTAACGAAATATAATCATTCCGTTCCGGTAAATAACGCGATATAACCGAAGTAGCCCCGGGCGACTTAAAATCAGCATATTTCTTGCCGGGTCGCCTTCGACGAGGCAACGCGACGCTCTGTTTGAAATTCAAATGGAATCCGATCCCTAATTAACTCCTTTGTTGTTTTAAATTTTGCTGTTGCCATAACAAAAAAATTAATTAATTAACTCTGTAAAAGTATAATAGAGGCCCATTATTACCCCGCCTCTAATTAAGCATCGGCAGCCCGGTGTAAAGTAGCCTGCATGTTTATATTAATGTTCAGCCCGGCTCCTCGATCTTGATTAGGTGGCTCCTCCCACGTCGCCTATAATTATATTTTATTACTTAATTAGTCGACGGATCTCGTAAAGTTATTTCGCTCTGGAAAATCGGGCGCGCTGGCGTTTAGGCGATCCACCTGGAATGATAGTACGATTTAAAAATGATACAGTCAGTGATAATGAGACGTAATATTATCGTGTACGTGTACCAATTTCTGGACATTCAGCAAGACGAGTGTATAGAATTGGACAAAAAATATGAACATTTCAATAAGAAGTATTCTTCGTATTCCGAAAGGCCATTCAAGTTTGATGAATGTTCGGTTTGGATGGCTTTTTGAAGATGATGAACGATTTACTTCATGATCTACAAGGTGTGTAAATTAAGTAATGAGACTGGCAAGGTAGCGCCCGATTTAGCAACACAGCGGAGACGGGACTTGGAAGGACGATAGGTTAACATGTGATGTACCCTCAGTGCAAGTTTGAACTTGTTAGAGTCTTTTGTTTGTCTTTGTGACTGTTTACGCAAACCGATTTTTTCTAGTGGTTTAAGGCATTCTCAGAAGGAAGAGAGTTGCTTGAAGATAAACCACGCAGCGGAAGGCCTTCATCCTCCGATCAGAACCGATGAAAATGTCGATATAATACCGGATCTTGTGCGTTCAGATCATCGGTTGACAACGAGAATGATCGGGAAAGAGTTAAATTTGAATCACACCACGTTTATCAGATTTTGACTAACAATTGGGGATGAGAAAAATCTGCGCATTTCAATAAACGAGTTTCTAGCCACTAAAAACATTTCTGTGGCTCCTCAGCCCTATTCGCCGACTTGAGTCCTTGTAACTTTTTTCTCTTCTCAAGATTGAAAAATCACCCCAAGGGATGTCGTTTTGGGACCATAGAAAACATTCAAACAGCTGTAACCGACCAGTTGAAGGCTATTGTATGTGAGTTGTGTGGCTTCCCAAGGAAGTTATTTTGTAGGAGACAATACTGAATTGTAATTCTATTCGAATAACAAAATTTAAAAACACTCGATTACTTAATTTACTCTTGTATACCAGTCAATTCAAGAACTGACTGCAACACTCAACTACTGGCGGTCTTATTAGAAAACTTACTATTATCCATACAACCTTTATATTTTGACTCTAGGTCTTCAGGTGTCGATGTGTTTCTCTGGAAAGTTTGTCCACATTTGTGCTTGTTATCCATCTATTTCGTAGGAACGCTTTTGTGCACGGTTTTGGCATGCACAGAAAAGTCCTACTAGAGGTTCCAGGTCTTTTAATTACCTCTTTATCAAGCATGATAAGTCTAATTGGGTAAAAGTGCTTAAATATACCTATTTATTTAGATTCCAGCAAGTTAAAAGCATAAGTCCCACACAAAATCGTGTCCAAGTGAAAACATCTAGAGGTGAACAAGAAACTCAAAAAGTGGTTGTAATTGTACTTACATATGGGGCATTTCACGCCAACTAAGTGAGGTCAAAAAAAAATTATGTTTGAAACATATCACAATCGATAGTACTTGCTAAAAAACTGACTTTCCTAAAAGTTTAGATTTTTTTGAGCCACAAGGCGAGGCTCAAGAGGTGAGAGATGAAGGTGAGAAAATACAAATTTTCGTTTCGACTCTAATATTTCAATCTTGCAATGATTTTCGATGTTTTTTTTTGCGTAAAATACGGTAAAAATATTTTCAAAATTATTGGGGGTTTTCACCCTTATTTTGAGGATTGAAAATTTAAAATCGAAATTTCGAAAAGTATGATACGGTTTTTTTTCAATTTTTTTAGTCTTTTTTTTTGTACTTTCGATTAATTTTTAATTCATAATGGGCGTCGACCAGTAACTGGCCCAAAAAACGGCCCAAAGGTGAAAAAACGTGGTTTAAGCGTATTTTCTCATTCTGTGAGATAGTAAATGGCAAGTGAATAATGGAGTCCAAGGTTTTTGGGGTTGCTGATTACGAATCTAACGTCATATTTGCAAAAATCAAAATGGCGGATCAAGTATGGTAATCAACTTTTAAAAAATGGCTAAATTTTGAAATTTAAAAAAATACCATCGTTTTCTACGGGAAATTTTCTACGTTAGATTCGTAATCAGCGATCGCAAAAACCTTGGAATATATTATTCACTTGCCATTTACTATCTCACAGGATGAGAAAATACGCTAAAACCACGTTTTTTCACCTTTGTGCCTTTTTTGGGCCAGTTCCTGGTCGACGCCCATTATGAATTAAAAATTAATCAAAAGTACAAAAAAAAGAAAGAAATTAAAAAAAAAATAAAAAAAAATCGTCATACTTTTCGAAATTTCGATTTTAAACTTTAAATCCTCAAAATAAGGGTAAAAACCACCCCTAATAATTTTGAAAATATTTGTATCGTATTTTACGCAAAAAAAACACATCGAAAACCATAGCAACCTTCTTTTTTAGGTTTTTTTTTTTCATTTTTTTTATTGTTTTATTTAGTGAAATTTTAGAGTCGAAACGAAAATTTGTATTTTCTCACCATCACCATCCCTCTCCTTGTGGCTCAAAAAATATAAAATTTTAGGGAAGTTAGTTTTTTAGCAAGTACTATCGATTGTGATATGTTTCAAACATATTTTTTTTGACCTCACTTAGTTGGCGTGAAATGCCCCATATGTACCTACTTACATTTCAATTCGATTTTATTTGTTTATCATGTAATTGAACAGTCGTTTCTGAACATGGTACTAGCTGATGATTACCTATTTCTAAGGAGGGGTATTTTTTTCTGTAAACTAAATGGCTCCCTCTTAATTCGCGCCCCTAAAAGCTCACCGCCCCCGAGGCATAATAGCATCGACGCCCCTAATTAAATGGGGTAATTTTTGAGAATATTCTTTCATAACGATTAAGGCCGCGCTTAGGTAATTCGAGTATTAATTACGTGCAGCTCATTAAGATAAGACCCCGAACTTTCGTTTAACGTCCGCTCCTTCCCCCGATTCGAATTTATTAAAGTTTTATTTCTTGTATCTCGAGATCCGTAAATAAGCACCGTCGTCCCGCGTTCTCTCTCTCTCTCAGTATTTATGTAAATTTCTTAATGATATTTTTAAAAGCGGGATATATTTAATTGGCCAAATGGCTTCCACCAAAGTTCGTCGCTTTTATTTGTGCACGTTTTTGACGAGAACCGCTCGCAATTTTATTGTAAATCGATAACAGGCAGTCCGATAATAAATCGGGTGGGTGGTTTATTGTTGTATTAAAATTTCAACCTCGTACGGGCCTCAGGTCGAGAAAAAACAGCCTGCGTGGGGCTGGTACCACTCACATACAAGTACTTTAGGAAAATGTCAATTTTCACAGTGCTAGAAGTGAGTACATGGAAGTACAGAGCTTGTTCCAAAATTTGTGTCGTAACTATTGGCGTGTAAGGCAGGCAGGGGGTTCCCAACGGAATCGTCTCACACTTTTGCGTCCATCATGAACCCACAAACAGAATTTAAATTCCATGAACAGTGATTTTTACGAAAACTATAGTAAGGGTGGTAGGACTTTGAATTTTTAGGAAGTTTGACCTGCAAAAAGTGGGTGTTTGATGACAAGGGTCCGAAAAGTGTGCTACAACACAGGGTCGGACTCGTAATCCGTCACGTCAATGACGAATGGACATATGAGAGACCAAAAAGACAAGAACCGACTCTCTTCATCGCTTGAGCGTACGTTACCACTGTAGGGTCTATTGTTGTTTAATAGGTAGGGTCTAATTTTAGTTGAATTATGTACGTGGTAGGTAGATGCCTACCTATTTATGTATATTACGTGACAAAGTGCTGGTACAGCCTCTTTCGGGTTTGGTTTTCCCAAACTGACGTGCGGTTGGGCTTTCCCCTAATTCAGTTTACAACTGTTTATTGGAGACTGGTTTCGGGGGAACCTACCGACCTAACTAGGTCTGTGTCTAATTATTGGTTTAGGGGACTTTACTTTCCGTTTGGACGGTCACTCTCCAACAGTCCCTCTTTAGAGTTCATCTTTACCGTTCACCGGCTCCACACCGGAGTCTATCTCCGCGTTTTACCGGACCTCCCCGGTCTCTCATATCTTGTAAATATGTAAATAAATAACTGTACATGTAACCGATTAAAGTGCTTTACTTACCACACCACCCATCGCCATACCACAACCAGTAATCTTTCTGCAGATCTTCTCGTTAAACGTAAGCGATTTGGCTTGTACATTGGATTATAGAAGGAAAATGATCGTTCCACATCTACTGAAGTTAAAGTTGCAAATTCAAAATAGTTCATATGAACAGAGGATGACACACCACGCACATTATTTCCACGAATTTCGCACATTTGTTTGTACCACTAACAGTTGTTTATTGTCACTAACATCAGACCATTATTATGTTTTACCTTTACAGAGGACAAGGCACGTGTTACTACTATTTCTATACTTTTAGCTGTTGTTTGTAAAACCCGTTTACTAGCTATCAATTTCGAGGGCGAAATATCTGAAACACCTAAAATTCGTATCAGAACATTAACGACTTTATTACCACAAAAATCTGTTGTTTTGTTCATTGTCAGCCACAGAAATTTATTACGTATGTATTCTTTGATATTTCCCATGACATGTTAATATGTCTTCTGTAAATCGCTAGCTGAAAGCAACAATGGGATAAAGCTAAACTCTTTGTTTTTAGATAATTGCATTTCTGTGTTAGATATATCGATATCAAATATTGAATTTAATTTATTTTTTTATGTGACATGAATCAATTTATTTAGAAAGAGTTATTATATTTTAAATGGACATTCTGGATGGATATTTGGATAATGGATATTTTCTAACAGTATCAGTATATTTTTTTATGAATATTCAAATCTAAATGTTGTTCACAATCTCGGCGTCTACAAATATATATCGACGATTGCAAGGAATACATAAAATATGTGACCCGTCTGTTGTAAAATCCTTGTAATTTTAGTGCCATTATTGCAAAAATCCCCACAAAATCAGATATGTAAATACTAGGGTGATTTTTTTATTTTTATTCAGTCCCCACTTCAAATTTTATTGAATATGTCAAAAAAATCCCTGAACGTTACAGCCCTTAATATTAATTTTAAGTACTTTCCCAAAGTGTGAAAATATTTTCCATTTAAAATATACGTAAATCGATTTTTTTTTTCAAATTTTTATAACTCGCATTATATGCTATTAGAGTAGTATAAAATCATCGAAGCAAAGTTTGCTTCTTCATTTTTTTGGTAAAATTAATAATTTCGGAGATAAGAGCAAAAACAAATTTTTGTTCGACATATTCAACAAAATTTCAAGTGGGGACTGAAAAACAAAAAAATAGTTGAAAAAAAGATCACCCTAGTAAATACACTACACGAACTTGTACATACATATGTACACTTCGTTCTACGTTCTACCGTTCGTCCGTCGTGTGTCAGGCCAATACTAATTCGAACAACAGAACGCGCGCTACGCTCTGCATGGCTAAACTGCATATTGTCTTCCTGCAAACACCAGTGCGCGGTATTAGGCACGGTCAGTGGCGTACGTATGCACGGGCAAGAAATACACGCGTATATATTTTACAAGGCGTTTAAAAAACGGTTTATACTTATATTATCATAGATCTGTATAGTGCCGACCTTGCGTTAAGGCACACTTTCCGGGTCCTAATGATGACCTTCGTTAGTGACCGTATGTGCCGCCACTGTATTCCTTCGGAATTTGGCCCAGTCCTCCGCTAGCACGCAGTTACACGCAGGGATGGCTCCAAGCAGGAAACGGACTTGTACCGAATTGTCGCAACAATACCTGACAATGTACCATCTGTTCCGAGCATTTTTTTCGACTATGCCGAACACAGCCGTCTAGGACGGGAACACGGCGTCCGTCGCGCAAAAAAACTCGCTGAAATAAAGCGACACATGAGCCGACGACAATGCACGGACGAGACGCAAAATTATCTCTCGCAGATAACAAGATCAATTTCGTATCGGGGGGAAAAAGCGCCACAATTGCGCAATAAATAGCGTGAGGTGATCGTGTTCATAGAGAGGAGAGAGGAGAGGGGGACGACGACGGCAAAAACCGATGTAATCGAACGTGGACGGGCATGTACGCGATGCGGTGCGTAAAAATGGGCTGGCGCTGGACGGTGTGTACGTCGTAAAGCACGCCGGTTGACACCTGGAAGGTCGAAAGGCTCCCACGGCTGGCTGCCCCACATTTTACGGTTTGACTATCATAAGCGGACTCGTCGCCGAGGCGTGAGCCGCCTCGCAATTTCAAATATCGAGAGTATATCGGACAAACGAAAAGATAATTTTTTTACCAGACTTAAAGAACACATACCTCGCTAAAAATACGGAAGAAGGCAGAAATCTTACGTAGCCCAACATACCTATTTAGTGCTTAATTTTCACTGAATGTAGGGTGTCAATTTTGACTGTACGATAGGAGATATTGACACATTTTCCTTAAAATTAAGACCTACTGCGATTTTTTTAAAATCATTTTAGTAATAGTAACACAAACATTTTGAATATACCAGTGAATTCAGCATCTACTGGGGTGTACCAAAAAAATGAGTTAAAAAAAATTACAATAAAATGTCCAAGATTTAATTTCTTCTAAACATTAAGTCCATTAAATTAATTAACTAATTTGGATAATGTTGACACTAAAAATGGACTATTTTTACAACCTCCCAGGGGTTGAACTACGAAGACAGCCAACATTCATTTAGAGTGTCCCCCCTTGAAATTTAAATTGACCTGGCTTTCCGATTATCAATGTTACGAGGTGTGTAAATTAAGCAATGTTTTTTTTTTTAATTTTTTCTATTCGAATAGAATTACAATTCAGTATTGTCTCCTTCAAAATAACTTCATTGGGAAGCCACACAACGCTGGAGACGGTTCTTCCATTCCTCATAGCAGTGCTGGAACTCATATACTGGAATAGCATTCAGCTGGTCGGTTACAGCCGTTTGAATGTTTTCTATGATCCCAAAATGACGTCCCTTGAGGTGATTTTTCAATCTCGGGCAGAGAAAAAAAGTCACAAGGACACGGAAAGTTACAAGGTGAATAGGGAGACTGTGGAGCCACAGGATGTTTTTACTGGCTAAAAAATCGCTTACTGAAATGTTTGTGTGACAAGGCGCATTGTGTGATGCAACATCCAGTTGTTCTTGATGTTTGGTCTCACACGCATGACCCTTTTGTGAGGTTTTTCAAGAACTTCTCTGTAAAAGTGTTGATTTACTGTTTAGCCTGGAGGCACAAACTCTTTGTGGACAATTCCCTGGCTACCAAAAATGCAATTCAGCATGCATTTAATCTTCTCATTCTTCTCCATTTCTCATTCTTGCTTTTTTGGCTGAAGAGCTTGAAGTGTGCCATTCCATGCTTTGACGCTTGGTTTCCAGGTTCGTACTCAAACACTCAAGTCTCATCACCAGTAATGACATGTTCCATAACATGGGGACCATTTTCAATCGATTCCAAAGTCAAGACACCTTTCTTCCTGATATCCTTATTGTTCCTGTGAAATTTTTTTTGGAACCATTTTGGTGCAGATTTCTCTCATCCCCAATTCTCATCATTCTTGAAGATGATGGCCTCCCGCTGTGTGGTTCAATCGTCTTCAATCGACTCTCTTCCTTCTGAGAATGCCTTAAACCACCGAAAAATCTGGGCTCTTGAAAAAACACTGTCTCCGTAGCGTATTGACAGTTTTCGAAAGACCGTTGCGCGGTCACAAAGCAACTCCTAATTCAGGTCAATCATTTTTAAAACCATTAAAAAAAACGTTTACGGAAAAAAACGGGTCAAAAAAACCTCAGTCGAAAATAACAAGTTTAAAACTTGTACTTAAGGTGCATTACATGTTAACCAATCGCCCTTCCAAGTCCCGTCTCCGCAGTGTTGTTAGATCGGGCGACGTTGCCAGTCCCATTACTTAATTTACACACCTCGTATTTAGTGGAAGGGCGATATTAAGGGTGGGAAGTTTTCGGATTACCACCGTGTATATCAATTAGTATTTCTCTGTGTACAAAAGTTATTACTCATAACTCTTGGGGGGGGGGGGGGGGATAGGGAGACGGATATATCCCTTATTTCCCGTGGCTACGTCACTGTAATAGAGTATTTTTCGTGACAAAATTCGCCGGGAATAAATTTTCGCGACACGGCACCCGCAAAAAATAAAATCATAAAAAATCCCAGGGCGCAGTATATCCGAATGGACGCCGATGCGGACCTTCCTGAGGTCAATTGCCGCCGCCGCGCCGCCGGCCCCCTCCCGCCCCCCGAAACGACGGAAAAACCCGCGCACCGTCGAAAACAAATTAAATAATCACCCGCGTCCGGATTTTTCCGGGACGAACTTCCCGCTCCGCGCGCGTTTTAGCGGACGCCGCGCAAATTAAAAGTATTTTTATTGGCGTTTCGCGTATGCCCGAAATCCCCCGAGTAAACAGGGGCGATATTAAAACGGGCGCCCCGGAAAAAAAGCAATCACAATTTCCGTCCGGATCGAATCCAATATCCAATAAAAATAAAACTATGCGAGGCGAAATAAATATTCCTTTTTTACATGGTGACAGAGGCGTGGGAGGGGGCCGCCGCGCCGGAGAGTTATAGCGGGTGTCCGGCGGCCACTAGATCGCCGAACAATCTACTGGCTGTCAATAAACGCCGGGCGTCCGAATCGGTAATATTTCCCCCGAGCACCGCCTGACGTATTGCATTTTCGCCTACGGCCGCCGGGTCCGAATACAAAATACATAAATTTAATAAACATACGGGACGTCGCGACTCGGAAATCCGACAATATTGCCTTCCGCGCTTTTACCCCTTCGTTGCGACACAGGGCCGTACTTAGAATAGAATTTAAATAAAATTTTAGTAATAGCTTTTTCGCCATCAAAATGGAGGTCATATTTAACAGTTACGGTAAACGTAAACACTCCGGCCTGTATGGGAGACCGCCTTATTCCCGTATCCCCGATGGTCAGAGATTATTGGGGATGGTTGACACTCGTTCGCTACATCTATACTTTAACAGACATGGGTCACGCACCGTTGTTTGCCTACAAAGTAGGCATGTGCGAGATCTCGAAAATCTCGAAATCTCGATCCTCGAGACGAGAAAAAAAAGTCTAGTCGAGACGAGACGAGACGAGACTTTCGGTCAGTCGAGATTTCTCGAGATCTCGAGATTTCTCGAGAGTCCGAGATTTCTTGAGATCTCGAAATTCTATCGGTTTGAGATCCGAGATTTCTTGAGATTCTAATCATTTCTTGAAATTTTAAGATTTTTTTAAAAATACCAAAATTACTCAAATCCCAAATTACAAATGGTAAATACCATTTGTAATTTCCCGGAGAATATTCAAAATATGTAACTTAAGAAAAATATCGGAGACAATCTTTCAATTAGGAACTGTTTTAGGTCTAATGTAATTTTTACATTGGCATCGAGCTTTACACCGACGCTCGATCAATATTTTGAAATCGATGAGCCACCCCCCGGAGGGGGGAAGGAAAAAGAGAGGAAATTTTTTTTTTTTTGGGGGGGGCCCCCCCCATGAAATAAAAAAAAAAAACAAAAGGAGAAAAAAAAAAACACCAATTTCTTTTCGAGACGCGGTCACTCGAGAAATCTCGGGATCTCGAAAAATATCGGGATTTAGAGAAATCTCAACTGACTGAGAATCTCGTCTCGTCTCGTCTCGTTCGTCCGAAAAATGACTTCTCGTCTCATCTCGAAAATTCCTACTACAAAGTTATCATACAGACAGAGTACTTTAAATTCTTATACAGGTTTAGGAAATTGAGATAATTGCAAAAAAGGAATTGGGTTTTAGTTACCACAATTACGGGATTAGTGAATTATTCTCAAAATAAAATTGATCTCAACGCAAATACAAACGAGTTATTTATTTTTTTCAGAATGTAGCACCCCCGCACATTTACCGATCAATCAAAGATTTGTTAACTGCTGCTTTTCAAGGTCACATTATAAGCAGACATTTTGAAACTTCATGCCCGCCAAGATTACCTGATGTGAACCCAGCGGATTTTTATAGTACGATTTTTATAGGAGCGGTGTTTATAGTGCGAACAGCAACGCCGGAAGAATTAAAAGGCAGTATTATTAGGCAGAATTAAAAAAAGCGCCAACCTGGTGCTTTTTCGCCACCAAAATGGAGGTCATATTGAACAGTTACGGTAAGCAATGTTAGACATAAGTAAACGCATCACAAATACAATTCATGAAAGTAACTAGTTGCCTTTCACACGTTTGACATACTTTATTATGAAATTATATCATACTATTTAGGATATTTCATATAGCGGAGGTTGTACAACAGCACCAACTGACACGGAACTTCTGCAATCAAATTACATTGAGGCAACCCCCATCACATGCTACACGAGTTGCCTATACGTCGCGGTAAGCCAACTTTAAGCATAAGAAACTCTGTTATTGAAGGAATTCATTTTTTATAGGTTTTTTGTCTGTTGGGTAATTTATTGAAATTGTATAATAGGTTGATATACGAGGTGTGTAAATTAAGTAATGAGACTATGAGAGAATAATGTTTTCTATGATCCCAAACTGACGTCCCTTGAGGTGATTTTTTTAATTTTCGAAGAGAAAAAAGTCACAAGGACTCAAGTCAAGCGAATAAGGAGGCTGAGGAGCAACAGGAATGTTTTTACTGGCTAAAAAACTTGTTTACTGAAATGGCATCCAGTTGTTCTTGAAGTTTGGTCTCACACGCATGACCCTTTTTCGGAGTTTTTTAAGAACCTCTCTGTAAAAGATCAAATGCATGCTGATTTGCATTTTTGATAGCCAGGGAATTGTCTACAAAGAGTTTGTAGATCCAGGCCAAAGTAGCCTGGAGGCACAACCTCTTTGTAGATAATTCCCTGGCTATCAAAAATGCAAATCAGCATGCATTTGATCTTCGACTTGCTCATTCCATGCAATGACACGTTCCATAAAAAGCGGATCATTTTCAATCGATTCCATAAAGTCAAGACACCTTTCAAGTCCTTTTCTTCCTGCGAAAGGTTTTTTGGAACCATTTTTGCGCAGATTTTTTTCATCCCCAATTCGTTAATCAAAATCAGATGAACAGTGGTGTGATTCAAATTTCACTTTTTCCCCGATCATTCTTCCTGTTGACGAGGTTCCTGTCGTCAACTTAAAGATGAAGGCCTTCCGTTGCGTTGTTCATCTTCAATCGATTCTCTTCCTTCAGAGAATGCCTTAAACCACCGAAAAAACCTGGGCTTTTGAAAAAACACTGTCTCCGTAGGCGTCTTAAAGTTTTGCAAAAGTATACGTTGTGCTGTTTCTTCTGAAGCAAAACCTGATAGCACACCTTTGCTCAAAATTAATGTCACTCATTTTTAAGATGCACTAGAAAAAACCGGTTTACGAAAACAATCACAAAGAATAAACAAATGACTCTAACTCTAAGTAGAAGGCTGTAACGGCAAAAACTCTTCAGGGCCTCCTTGCGAATTTTTTTTCAAAAATGGCTGTCTCCAGGCAGATCTTGGAAACGGTTTGCAAAATATTTCCGAAACATTTTTATTTTCTTCATAATCGCCGAGGAAATACAATTTTTTTAATCCTTGTGATCTTCTTGACATTTTGAGATCTGTAAAAGTTATGGTAATTTGAATTTTTATTTCATCCCTACATTTCGTCTATGAGATTTTACAATAGTTGTATCTTTAAGGAAAATGCAAAAATCAAGTGTTAAAAAAAATTGTTTACTCGATAATTATGAAAAAAAAAAATATTTTGCAAATATTTTGCCAACCGTTTCCAAGATCTGCCCGGAGGCAGCCATTTTTGGAAAAAAATGTCGCGTTATCCCTGAATTTTTTATTTTTTGCCGCTGGTAACCAAACAGACTCGGAACAAGCAAGATATATTTCTTCCTTCCAAAACGCATTTCATTTTTTAAAGACTGTCTTACGAGGAAAAATTCCGGCCAGAGAGCAAATTATGCAAATATAATCCGCGAGTTACCCCAGTTAGATAAATTAAGTCTCCTGTAGGACCACACGGCAGCGCATCGTCGCCACCCAACGCATTAATGAGAGTTCGTTGTTGGTATAATTTATGGAGGTGTGCTGGCCAACGTGAGTGGGAAGCAAACGCACACACCGTGAGGTGCTCTTATTATCCCCGACTATTAGATATGGCCTGATCGGGTGTGATGTTCGTGTAATTACTTCTCGGATATTCGTCGGGACACCTTTTTTTTGTGGACTCCGTATTGGGCGCGTTGAAACTGAAAGCAACGCGACGTCCGGATAAAAGTGTCGCGCAAAATTGACGGGGATATTTTGCCGTTATGGATTTCGCGGCCTTGTTTGGAATAATCGCTGGGAACGCTGAGGTATTCCGATAGTTATGTGTGGAAATAATTACTTTTTATACTATATATAATTAAAGTATCTCGTTTAGAATTCTTGGAATCCTTTATCGCTACGAGGCACCAGTCTTTAGTTAACATAGTTTCAAAACCATAACATCCATCGAAGTAATCATCAGACATGTTGCTTTTTGCCTACAAAATGAATATAAATAAAATGGAGATAAGGTTACATGGAGTTATACCATAAGAATGTGACCTATGAAATGGTAAACCAATCATTAATCTTCGAGATGTTTCAAGTTAATCTCTGACTACAGATACAAACAAACACAGGAATGTTTTCCGGTGTTTTTGTAGGCTCAAAGGGTACCAAACACATGCTGAAAACGTACCTACACCGTGAACCAGTTTTCTTTTCTGGAGCAGTGGCGGCTCGTGACTTTTTTTTTTGGGGAGGCAAATATATTTTGTAAAATTTTTGTTTCCTAATTTTGTGATAGTAAATATTGCTAGTAATATGCCGCATAGTTAGGAGAAAGACTTCTATTTAGTCAATAAAATATATTAAGTACATGTGTCTAACATAATGTACCTAATATATTTTATTGGTTCAGCAAAACCATCGGGAAGGTGTAGAGTTTCCGTCCAATTATTTTACAATTAAAAGATGCAGTGAAATAAAATACGGATTTTTGCCAGGATTGCCGTAAATCAATTTAGATTTGACGGGCTGAATTGATCACTTTCATACTATTTTGTATGCCTAAAAGATGTAATTTACAAACACAACTAATATGTTCCTGACTTTCTGAATGTGTCAACTGAACTAGATAAAGTTTTAAGATTTTATCAAATCCAGACTTTGTCCAAGCATCTCCACGATTTGAAAATAAAATACACACGGCAAATACAATAATTTATTTAAAGTCAAAGAACCACTTAGCCATTTGCATTTATCATAGCACGTATTAACAAAAACTACGAGCTGGCTTACCCTGATTAATTCAAGTTTTA
Organism: Aromia moschata; assembly: GCA_029963805.1. NCBI lineage: Eukaryota > Metazoa > Arthropoda > Insecta > Coleoptera > Cerambycidae > Aromia > Aromia moschata. The sequence goes on along the minus strand of JAPWTK010000007.1, from coordinate 5,256,886 downwards.
CTTATATCTGGCAGTGGTACTCTTAAATGTTTAACAAATAATTTATCCTCATAAGACAGGCGACTAAATTTGTACTTTATATGATACTCAATAGTATCACTGCAGGTTCGAATATGTATTTGTTGTCATGACAACTCGTATTGTTATTTTTATGAAACAAACTGCTACACTCGGCAGTTACCTCCATTATAATTCTGTATAGTTAATTAAACAAAAACATTCAAATAACGACTTACGTAAGTAATATGGAACAGTTTCAGTAATTATTACCCTCCTATACCACTCAAAACACAACCGGGCAAGAATAACGGCACTCTCCAACAAAAATTTCCAAAACACAGAACAATAAAAGATATTAAATTTTGTAGGTTAGGTTGTTAGGTTCATGAAATCAAATAACTCGCTTTCTGCGCTGTCACGTGTGAAAGGTGGGAGGTGGGCGTGTTTGCCTCCGCTATGCAGTTTTTTAAATGACTTAATTCCACTGGAGTTAATGACCTTTAATTCCACTGGAGACTAGGCGCTGGGTCGTTTATGAGGGCTAATATGTTGCAAATAATAGTGCAGGAACTCCTTTGACATATGTTTATCAATATTTTTATTTTTAGAAATTAATTTTTTACCCAATATATTAATTTAAAAATGAAAGGTAATTAAAGTATTATAGATAGTATATGTTATTAAATGAACTATAATGTTCATGAAGTTATAAAATGAAATTAAAGTATAGTAGGTTTATATAAAAAAAAACTTATATGTAATTTTCACAGGGGAGGCACTGCCTCCTCTGCCTCCCCCTGACGAGCCGCCACTGCTCTGAAGATAACAAAAGTGATCATAAAAAATTCCTTCATGAAAAAGTTGTTTCAAGAGTTCTAAGGCATATTTTTGGCAATGCCTTTCCAATCGGCTTTATAAAATTCCTCATAAGCTCCATCTAGACATGGAAAAGACATTCCAGTATTAGCCTTGCCTTCAAATGCTTTTTAATCGAATCAATTTCTATTTTTTTTTGCCGTGCTATATATTTTCCTCTTTAAAAAATCGAGGCCAGAAAAAAATAAAGCCGCGTCCACACTAGCGCGACCATCCTCGCCGTGCTCGTCGAGTGCGCTTCCAGTCCGGACGCACCTTTAACGGTGGCGGAAAACTACGAGACGCTCTGCGCGTTTAAATCTGTTCCCGGCGTTTAGCAAGACACTTATAGCGCCGGTAGGTAGTCGAACAGTCTATTAATGCATATTAATGAAATCAGTCGTGTGTGTTACATTTAAAAGTAACACAGCGCGGAGGCGGCCAAGAGGTGCACAAGGGCAGATCCCATAAACATGGGCGGCCGGGGCAGGGCAAGGCGATCGCGATGGTAATGAGCGGAGGCGAGCAGAAGCCACTAGATCGGCGTACGTCGCATGCGGGTAGGTACACGACGGAGGAACCTGAAGCTAATGGAATGTGAATAAAAAATTAATGGCACTTATGCCATTGGGCAGCTGGTGCATCTTTTCTGAGCCGCCCGAACAATGATAGTAACAACCCAATTCTTACTTCTTTCTTGCTCACTATTGCCAAGGAAGGCCAGCGCTCTTCTAATATCGAATTTATGGAAGCGATAATGTTGGCTGAAAAAAAGTTATTTTTTTTTTAATTTGCGAATTTAGGGATATTTGGAAAATTTGGTATAACTTTGAATATAGTGAATGAACGAAGGATATCGTCGGTAATTTTTTAACCACAAAGTGTCTCCAAAAACCCTCAAAGTTGCAAAGCGCTGCGATTTTTTTTCTTAATGCCCAGAAGGTTTAAAGGACCCCCGCACCAATCATATGGATTTTGGTTCCCGGCCAATTTTTCTGGGATTGAAATATGTACTTTGAATCACCCTAAACAAAAGTTTTCATGGCACCAAGGTCCAAAAAATCAGCTCCAAGCCGTCAAGTCATCTGATATATATATATTTATATATATCCTTTAATTTTTGTTACTAGTATATATTGCCTTTGCACTGTGCATGGCCTTCTACCCAACACACAGATATACTGTTAGAGTTGGTTGCGTCCACCAGAGCTAGATGACATTTCCTTATTGACTCCGGCACAACCTTACTGTCTCTGCAGATGTTTATTGATTGGTATACAGGGTTTGTCCGGAAAGTAATGTCAGTGAGCTTTGAAAATTTTTTTTATTGGTTCTATGTGTACAAATCATTAGAAACTTTCAAAATACATTCCTCCTGCGTCCACACATCGGTTCCAGCGGGTCTTCCACGCATCAAAAGCCGCACGGTAGTCGTTTTCCGGAATCGCCTTTAAAGCGTCGGTGCAAGCCTACTGAATGTTTTTCACCGACCCAAAAGGCTGTCCTTTCATTGGGGTTATGAGGCGCGGAAACAGAAAAAAGTCTGGGGGGGAGGCACATCGGGGCTTAGGGAGGCTGGGGAACAACGGTGATGCCTGCCTTGACGAGGTAATCGGCCCCGAGGAACCAGGTGTGCGAAGGCGCTTTGTCGTGGTGAAGCTTCCAGGATTTTGAGATGTCTGGGCGGACGCGATTCACCCTGCGTTTCAGCCGCTTCAGCACCTCGACGTAAATCTTTCCTGTTACGGTTGTCCCCTGCGGAACGAACTCATGATGGAGTTCTAATCAACGGCAATCTAAAAAGACAATCAGCATTGTCTTGATCTTTGACCTGGACATCCTGGCCTTCTTGGGGCGAGAGGAGTTCGACGTGTGCCATTCCGCACTTTGCCTCTTCGTCTCCGGATCGTCTTTAAAGACCCAACTTTCGTCCCCGGTAATGACGTCATCAAGGAAAGCGGGGTTGTCTTAGCAGGTGTCCAAAAGTTCTTGGCAGGTTTCGACGCGCCTCGCTTTTTGATCGTCCGTTAGCACTTTTGGCATGAGCTTCGCGCACACCTTCTTCATTCCTAAAGACTCCGAAACAATTTCGTGAACAATGGTTTTCGTAATGTCTAATGTTTCGGAAATTAAACGGACACTTAGACGACGGTCAGTGTTCAACAAGTCACGCACACGTTTCACATTGTCGTCGGAACTGGAGGTTGATGGCCGTCCAGCGCGGTTCTCGTCGTTGACATCTTCCCGACCTTCTGCGAAGGCCTTGTGCCGCCGGAAAATTTGCCTGTCCGAAAGACAATCGACGCCGAAAGCCTTCTTCAACATTGGAATGGTTTCCGCAGCACTCTTCTCCAGTTTCACACCAAACTTTATCGCCATCCGTTGCTCAAGCGAACGTTGCATTTTTTCTTGCACCGGGTCACTGTAACGACTTTCAAAGAACGAGTGATGCGACCGCTACAACGACCGGTAGCCAACTGACGCTTGTTGGATCTTGTTGCCAGATCCCCCCCACCACAATCCCAGCACGTAAAGCACGGGCTGGCGCGTACAGTCTCGGGAAAAACAATTCACTGACATTACTTTCCGGACAAACCTTGTATCCACCGTATCATGGCAGATTATCTACTGGGATATTTTACCTTATCTTACTGTGTCGACCTTTATCCAAATTTGTTTCAAGAATGGAGAGATTTGTTCTAGATGAATTCAAAGGGAAATATACCTTCGTGCTTGAAAGTATAACACATCTTGACCACCAAACACACTTATGGAATCTCGTCGACGCTGTCCCACCTGTGACGCCCAACGGGCCAGTTGATTCTGCCCACCTCCCCGTAACGCTGCAGTCGGAGCTCGATAGGAGGCAGTCCCGGTTCCAGCCGCAGCAGGAGACGGCAGTCGCTACTACATGCCCGCTAATTATACAGAAACAGTATTACGTGCGACGCCGGGGATTAATTATCCTCAATACACCGAGAGGGTATGCTACGGTAGATATACGGCCATAGCGGCGGATTTATGTCCGACGAGTAATGGTAGTCTGGCTGGCAGTCACTTTCAATTAGGAGCCAGGCAGGCATACGTGAGGAAAAGTACAAACACGGCCGGATTGGAATTATTGGAGCATGATGATAACTTATGAAGAAACAAGGAAAAAGAGTGGAAACATCTGATGATGTGGGAAACTATACTGTTTTTTAATTACCGTTTTTTTTAATATTGGCGAATAGAATAGTTCCCAGTGGTTGCGTGCGTGGAAGACGCATCATTTTTAGAGAAAGCTAGTTTCCGTTTGGCGTATTTCTAATGAGTAAATATATACATCAAGTATCGTGACCATATTGAAACAGACGTACCCATTTACTTTGCTAATTAACTAGATAATTTAAAATTGCTTTAAAACAACCAGTCGACGATTTGTACATATATGACAAGCCAAATTACCGTTTTACTGAAATGAAATACGTAAGCCGATTCAATATAAATCTGAAAAGTATTCAATTACTACTCGAAGTATTCTTAAAGCCAATAAAGTCTGGACGGAGATGGTATTAGGCTGTCGGAAAAGTCATGATGTCTTTTTGCAATAGATGGCATTATAATTCCTTCATTTAAAAAAAGAAAAGTAATCGATTTGGTAGCGTCATTTGGTTTTTACATCAATTTGAAAATGGAAAATCAAACTGTGCATTTTCCGCATGTTTTACTTTTTTATTTTCGCAAAGGGAAGAACGCAAGGCAGGCCTGTAAAAATGGCGTAGAGTTTACGGTAACAAGAGCGTCAGTCCCAGAGACGTTTCACCAAATTCCGTGCTGGTGACTTGATGCCACCGATGCTCCTCGCTCCGGAAGGCCCATGAAGGCTGATGGCGACCAAATAAAGGCACTGATCGAAGCAGACCCACATTCCACCACTTGTGACATTGCAGACACTAAACCTTCATCATTCCACCGTTCACGATCATCTGCGGAAACTGAGACAAAATAAAATGGATGTTCTTTGAAATACGAATGATAAGTAGTGTCTGGAAATGATTTTCGATTGAACGTGCGATGAGGAGGAACCACAAGGTTTGGAGACACTAAATCCAGCCTATCAAAGATGCAATATAAGTAGTGTCCAATATTGATCAGGAAAAATAGTGCTGTCAATTTGAAGCACCATTCCAGAGGATAATAAGACCGTTAGCAACATCGTTTAATGCCTCTGGGAAAATGTAAACCTTTCCATGTAATGAAGCAGGTATGTCTTCAGCTCCTGCAGTTGGGTTTTGTAGTATTACCGTATAAGTAGGTTTACTGAAGCAAGTGATCAACTTGTTCACAAATTTGGTGAAAGTATCCATCATCATTTACAACTCTGCAGTTCTTTCGGTTCCAATACGTCGACGACTAACTGTATAAGTCATACCATTGAATTATTTTGACGTTATAAGTAAACTTAAGTAATAAAATACTGTAAGATTGTACGTATAAATAATCCATAATTTATTTACAGCTCTCCTACGCCATTAATCAATCCAATATACTAATTAGGTTAAGTACAATTCCTTGTTAGTTTTGTTCTAACTTTGCATATTTAAAAAATCCTCTCACACGGCGGGTGCAACAATTTAATAAATTGTCGCCGAACCTAAATATTACGTTAAAACGACACGCATAATTAATCTCGGTAACAATGTTTATTTACGTGCTTGATGAGAAAAGCGTGTAAAATGAAATAAGGCGCAATAATTTTCAGGACATTTAACATGTGAGTGATAGTTACACGTTGAAGCAGGATATATGACGGCACTGGCAACATTTCTCGTTTATTATCATGTATGTACGTATGTCGGTCCGTTCCAGAAGATAGTCCATTTTCCAGATATATTCCACGAAATCGTTTTTTTCTTTAATGCATAGTTGGAAAGAAAAATGAAAGGTTGGCTTACGGTGACACGACACAGGCAAGTCGTGCAGCCTGTAAAGGGAGGGTCACCTCAATTTATTTATTTGATTGCAGTAGTCCTGTGTCAGCTGACGCTGTTATATTACCCCCATTGTATGCAATACGTTGAAAAGTGTGAGATAATTTTATAGTAAAGTATGGCAAACGTGTGAAAGGCTATTAGTTATGTTTATACATTACTCAGCCTCTGTGGCACGACTCGTTTCTGCCAACTTTATTTATAGGAAACTTTTTCAAATAAAAAGTTGTTTAACTAATATTTTTGCATGTTCCGACGATCTTTTTTTGTATGCTTCGTACAAAATTTGTATTCTCAAAATAGAAAATACAAAATCTATTTTGTATGCTTTGTACCAATTTGTATGCTTCGATTATAGAAAATCAGAACCACAGAAAGTCAAGCATGGTGTACCTCAAGGCTCAGTTTTGGGTCCTACGCTCTTTCTAGTGTACATAAACGATTTACCGAATGTAGTAGACCTTATGGCAATTTTATTTTAATACTGATGACGCTACAATAGCCCACAGAAATAACGAAATTAATAGATTGCTAGCAGATATTATGTCTAGAACATAATCTATCACTGATGATTGGTTCAAAGCTAATAAATTAACAGTAAACCAAGGGAAAACAGCAAATATAATATTCACTTTAAAAAAATTTGACACCGATAAGAGCGTGGAACTAACAAACTATATTAAATTCCTGGGAGTATATATAAATAACAAATTGTCTTGGGAACATCATGTCAATTTCGTCTGTAAAAAACTTCCAAAAACCTGTTTTTATTAAGAAACTTGGCTACCCAAATTTCGCAGACATCTCTACTCATAGCTTACTATGGTTTAATACATTCAGTTATTGTATCATATGCAGTATCATATGCATTGTTTGTTTGGGACCATTCGCCACATTGCGCCTCTGTTTCTGCAATGCAGAGAAAAGCTGTTAGAATTATTGGCAACTTACGTTATAGAGATGACTGCAAAGAAATTTTCAAGGAACTAAAATTACTGACCTTACCCTCCCTATACACACTTCAATGTTTGCTACATATTAAAACTAATTTATCTTTAATCTATACAAGCCTCGGAATCTAATTGATGTAGAATAAATGTAGAATACCTACGCCTAACAAAAACCAGAAACGGATAAAATTATTATTCGGTAAAACTTTTTAATGCACTACTCAGTGAGATCAGAAACTTAAATTTTGACCAGTACAAACAATTCTTTAAAAAAATTCTAACAGAAAACCCTCTATACGAAATTAATGATTTCCTTTTTTTGGGATTTTAGTACCCTATGATAATTCTAAAACTTTTGTTATTTTTATTTATAAAATTGTACGATTGGATCTGTGTAAACAGCGCTAAATGTATAATACCAATAAATTATTTATTTATTTATTTCCTTTCGTAATTGTCTTCCAGCTGTGGCAACCACGTTTTGTAATGAGCACTCTTCTTTTTTTTAATCAACTCCCTATTCAGCGTCTGACTATATAAAATTTTCCTGAGGTTACACAACGAATATTTTGGAAAAATTAAGTTGTTTTCCCTCGAGTTTTTCTCTATCACATTTAACCAAATACAGGATTCAAAATCTCCACCATAATCGCCAAATCACTTATCTTATTGCCCTCAGTATACCAATAATCCGAGTTCTTGAGTCGTTGACATCATTTTTATTGGTCTTTAAGAAAAAATCACAGGGGTCAAATCAGGTGTCCGAACCGGCCATCTGGCCTAACTCCCTGTGACTGTCCTCAAAATAATCCTGGAAGAAAAGTTGACGCCTAATGGAACTCCCCCCTTTTGCCCCCGCTATTCGAGCGTTAAATAACCACCATAATATTCATTCATTCCCTGAACAGATGTCGCCGTAATGGCGACGGCGCATCGTCCTCTAATTGCGGCAATAAAGTTGCATATCTCGGAGCGGCCTGCCCGCTCCTCGGGAAAAACGCCGATATTTATGCGCGACACTCTGAATATAAACATGAAATACCAGCCGGCGCTGGTGACGAAAAAAATCGCCGCTCGGTATAATTCGAGTCCTTTTTATTTTATGCGCCCGACGTATAATAAACGCGGCTGCCGCGAATAGTTGGGGAAATTTACGCCGCGATCCCCGGCCCCATCTCATTGTTCGCGATGAATATGCTAAGCGACCGGCTGGAATGCGCCGGACGATTTCTAAATCCGGCTCTGCTTTGATATGACGCGGGCACGGTACGCTGAGAGAAGGGATCGTTCGCCGTCGCCGAAGCGATCGTTCATCGACGGTGTCCGTTCCAGAGTACCGCATCCAGACTGTCCAGCACATTGATCTGGAAGAAATTTCCAGAAATTCTTCCAGAATGCAGAAGAAGTGCTTCTTCCACATATAAGGCTAGTTTTGAAGGTCTCCTATGTATTTTTTAGCGGAGAACACAATGCGCGGGGTCAGTAGAGCTGAAACCGTCCGCTATTTTTTTTAAATTAACAATTTGTGAAAAAAAAAACGTCTTTGTTTCACATTTTCGCTTATATCTCCGTTCCTTGGCATATTTTATATAGCATATGCTTATAAGAAGTTGTAGCCTACTGAATTTCCAAAATTTCAAGCCCAACCTGAAGTCTCATAGTGCTATTATTAATTTGCAAATGACTACTGAAGTTGAAAAAGTTGAAGTTTCATTGTTTTTTTTTTTACTTGGAAAGTAGGGCGACTATGATCATGAAATTTCTTGGAGGGATTTATAGTATGAAGTTACAAAAAAAAATTCAGCTCAATACGTTAATAACTTTTCTTGTAAATAACGATCGATTTTTTTGCAAGCCTTAATAATTAACAATGACGCCATTTCTTTGTTTATTGTACGATATTGACAGGGTTGGACTAGAAAAATCATAAATCTCTGCTATGCTATATAAAATATGCCCAGGAACGGAGATATAAGCGAAAATGTGAAAAAAATACGTTTTTTTTTCTCGAATTGTTAATTTAAAAAATTAGCGGACGGTTTCAGCTCTACGGACCCTGCGCATTGTGTTCTACGCAAAAAAAAATACATAGGAAACCGTCAAAACTAGCTCTGTATGTTTCAAGAACACAAAAAAGTATCTGTCTACTGGACTGTGTCGCACTGTTTCCTCTTCTTGCTGACAGGCTCAACAGAGATTCATTTCATTCAGCTTCAAGACGTGAAGGTGTTTCCTCAGCTGATAATGTCCAGTGAAAAGACTTGTTACAAAACGAAGTTTCTTTCTGGTCATCGCCATATGCCTTTGCCATATATTTGCTAGGGTACCCCAAAAGCTCCTTAGCAAGTTGGCAGCTGCCTATTTTATCCCAAAGTTAAATAAACCTTGCGAAATTTAATGGGATTTCTGGGATAAAACTGAAAACTACCGGGTGTATTCGTTATTTTGCCGAATTGTTAATCAATGGCTCATGCATATCGAGGTTGCAGGCTCTTCAAATATATTCCACAGCCTGTTCCTTCTTTCCTCTTTGAACTATGCGTGAAGATTTTGATTGTTCCTTTTACGGTGGCTTCAAGAAACTGTTATTGAGATCGACGTTTTTCGTTTTCCCAGTTCTAGGGATCATTTGGGTAGTACATTGAACGTGTGGGTGGGTGGGAAATGATAAAAATTGTGTCGATAACCTTCTGATGACGCTAACATGATTGGCGAAACACGCAAAATACTGTTTCAGTGTTCAAGTGTGGGTTTACATTTGCGGTATTTGTACGTATAATAAACATTTGTTTCTCTCAGTGTAGCCTGAAAGGAGGAGAACTATTTCAACTACATAGTCTTTTCTAATTGGATTTCTTGTGGCAGAGAACGGGGGCTCTATTATCCAGTGGCAATTTATAGCCTAGGCCACGTGCCTATCTTTGTGGTTTTAAAACTTTGCGGAAAACTGGTGGGCGATTGAGCAAAACGGACATCAAAATACATAAGACAGACGAGGAAATTATCATTACTGCACTTAAAAAATGCATTTTTGGGGTGCAATTGTTCCAGCCAATTAAATAAAAAATCATAATTCGAGAATACATTGTTTAAACGAGCTGAATTTGGTTACTCAGGGGTTTTGGGGTCGCTGATCACGAATCTGATGTCAGAAATTGACTCCAATGAACCTGGGGTCCCGGAACTCTGGTCACCAGGCCCATCCCCGAGGTTTTCCCTCGAATTCGACCTGAATCTAAATGAAAATGGTTACTCGGGGGTTTTTGGGGACGCTTATAATAAATACGTTGTTAGTTTTGTGTCCGTTACACCTGGAGGACCAGGAACCCTGGTCGCCAAGCCCATCCCCGAGGTTTTCCCTCGAATTCGACCTGAATCTAAATGAAAATGGTCACTCGGGGGTTTTTGGGGTCGCTGATTATGAATAAGTTGTTAGTTTTGTGTCGGTTACACATGGAGGACCAGGTACCCTGGTCGCCAGTCTTGTCCCCGAGGTTTTCCCTCGAATTCGACCTGAATCTAAACGAAAATGGTTACTCGGGGCTTTTGAGGTCGCTGATCATGAATACGTTGTTAGTCCGTTACACCTGGATGATCATGAACCTTGGTCGTCAGGCCCATTCGCTTCGAAATTCTCGAAATTGGGACTATAATATCTTGAAAGTAGGCTTCAAGACGCGTATTTAAAAAAAATGGCGTCAAGTGACCATTTTCGTTTCGATTCAGGTCGAATTCGACGGAAAAGCTCGGGGATGGGCCTGGCGACCAGGGATCTTGGTCCTCCAGGTGTAACGGACAACAAAACTAAAAACGTATTCACGATCAGCGACCCCAAAAACCCCCGAGTGATCATTTTCGTTTAGATTCAGGTTGAATACGAGGGAAAACCTCGGGGATGGGTCTGGCGACCAGGGTTCCTGGTCCCCAAGTTCATCGGGGTCAATTGATCTGACATCCTATTCGTGATCAGCAACCCGAAAAAACCCTCGAGTAACCAAATTCAGCCCGTTTTAACAATGTGTTCTCGAATTATGAATTCTTCTTTAATTGGCTGAAAAAATTGCACCCCAAAAATGCATTTTTTAGGTGCAGTAATGCAGTTTCTGATTTGTATATGACAAAAATAAGTAACATTTTTTCTAAACTTTACAAGGAATCTAACGAGCCTAATTACGTCAAAATCTATCTTACTGCGGAAATTTTTGGGGTTTGGCTCTTTTTTGAGCTAAATTTCCTCGTCTAAGAATTGAAATGTCAGACCTCGGGTTCAGATATATTTTTTTTGTGTCGGTGTTATCATAGAGTTGTATAGTGCCGACCATGCGTTGTAACACACTTTCCGGAACCCCCAGACATCACACTGTATGATTGCGATTCTTTTGCCGTGGCAATATTTCAATCGCCATCTGTATCGACCTCGCATAAAAATGATGCGCGTAAACTGTATATAGTATCGCGGGTATTTCTGAGATTCCCCGACGGTACACGATGAATAACAACAATGCTAGCGGTGATATTTTCGTGACGTGCGCTGGAAGGCAACGTTCGACAGGTTTATCGCCGCGTCCAAACATCATTTAAATTCGAGCGTTGTGTCATCTCTCAAACTTGGCTCGATTCGGAGGCATGTTCTCTTCACCGTTCGACATTCCGTTGTCTCGCTGCCCGTCCCCGATGCATTATCATCGCCAGATATGCATCTCATTTCGCGAAAGCGCCGATAGAAGGAGAAAAAATACCCCTAGAATGTCCGCCGTATCAAGGGCTATGCAAATGCAAATGCAACCCGCGGAAACGGTCGGTTTATTGAGTTCGATGATTTTATTTAACCTTCCATAGCTGGCAAACTTTTTTTTAACATAATTACTGGCTGCGGACTGTTACTCCGCATGCCATATTTTTTTTGCAAATTTTTTTTTTTTTGGTTATTTTCTATTGAAATCAAAAATAAATCAAAATCTTTATTTTGCATTAAACAATAACCCATGACACGTTTTTTTAATGAAAAGTATACAAGAATATATATTGTCATAACTAACTGTGTGACTAGCTGCTCATGGTATTCAAATAAACATATTCAAAGTGAGACAATGTTCAGATGGTGAACCTTGAACCTCCGCTCGAGTTCTGCTAGAATGAGGAACACGTTTTGACCATTTAGTTGACTTATCTTTTCCAACAAATGTTTCCCATTGAAAATTCCTCTTCTATTTCATAATCAGCATCAGAAATTTCCTGCTCCGTATCTGAAGTCAACTCTTGTGTTTCTAATATATCCTCTTCATCATTGTCTTCATTGTCGCTATTTGTCATATGCTCCATATCGTCCTCCTCTTCTGCCAAACATTCCATCATAAGCTTATTCAACTGTTCCTGTTCCTTTTCATATGAATCCATCTAAGAAATTAAATAATATAGTCTATACCACACAATAAAATATGAAACTTACCTTAATAAAATTAACTTACCTTAGAAAATTCCAAAAAATTTTAAATAATATATAGGTCAAAAATACTGGCCGCGGACTCTCGCTCCACAACGCTCTCTAAAAGTTAAACGAATATAACCTCACACATCAAACTCTCAACTAATACTCTCTCAACATGACGTACGAGGAATACCGAAAAGCTCGTATTCGGGGAGTGGAGGAGTTCGCGGTAAATTAGCAATGAAAAGTGTTGCGGAGTCGAAGTCCGCGCGCCAGCTATGGAAGGTTAAATTGTTGTACTGCAATAGTCTCTTCAGTTTGCCTCGACTCTAAGACATTATTGATCAATTGAACTTGTATGCGATACTGCAATTTCGGACTTGAGACTCTTCTTCGTTGTATTGAATTTGGTCAAAGTGAAAACAAATTATATCGTTTATTTCACTACATACGAGGTGTGTAAATGAGACTGATTTTTTAATTTATTCGAATAGAATTACAATTCAGTATTGTCTCCTTCAAAATAACAACCTTGGGAATCCACACAGCGCTGGAGACGGTTCTTCCAGTTTCAGTTCTTTCTTCCGGTTTTTTTCTATGGTCCGAAAATGACGTCCCATGAGGGTGATTTTTTCCATCTTGAGAAGAGAAAAAAGTCACATGTACTCAAGTAAGGAGAATAAGGAGGTTGAGGAGCCACAGGAGTGTTTTTACTGGCTAAAAACTCGTTTGCTAAAATGGATGTGTGAAAAGGCGCATTGTCGTGATACAACATTCAGTTGTTCTTGATGTTTTGATCTCACACGCATGACCCTTTTTCGAAGTTTTTTCAATATCCTCTCTGTAAAAGTGTTGATTTACTGTTTGGCCTGGAGGCGCAAACTCTTTGTGGACAATTCCCTGGCTATCAAAAAAGCAAATCAGCATGCATTTGATATACGACTTGCTCATTCTTAATTTTTTGGGTCTTCGAGAGCTTGAAGTGTGCCATTCCATGGCTTTGGCGTTTGATTTCCGGGTCGTACTCACCCAAGTCTCATTACCAGTAATGGCACATTCCATAAAATGGGGATAATTTTCAATCGATTCCAAAAAGTAAAGACACCTTTCTCTCCTGGTCATTTTATTGCTGCGAAAGGTTTTTCTGGAACCATTTTTGCGCAGATTTTTCTCATCCCGTTTTCTCATTCGTTAGTCAAAATCTGATGAACAGCGATGTGATTCAAATTTAACTCTTCCCCGATCATTCTTGTCGTCAACCGACGATCTGAACGCACAAGATCAATCGTAATCTATCGACATTTTCATCGGTCCATGAAGATGAAGGCCTTCCGCTGCGTGGTTCATCCTCAATCAACTCTCTTCCTTCAGAGAATGCCTTAAATCACCGAAAAACCTGGGCTCTTCTATCTCCGTAGGCGCGTTGAAGTGGCTCTGTATCCAAGTCTGAAGCAAAACCTGATAGCACACTGTTGCTCAAAATTACTAGTCACTCATTTTCAAGATGCACTAGAAAAAAACCGGTTTACGAAAACAGTCACAAAGAACAGATAAATGTCTCTAACAAGTTCAAACTTGTACTGAAGGTGCATTACATGTTAACCTACCGCCCTTCCAAGTCCCGTCTCCCCAGTGTTGCTAGATCGGGCGCTACGTTGCCAGTCTCATTACTTAATTTACACACCTCGTATTTTTTGCCCACATCACACTTTTGACCACATCGTCATCTTCTGATCAATTCAAATGACGAACACACCAAGTATTTTCCTGTACTTGATGAGCTCCAGGTTTAAGAAACGACAAATTCAACATTATTCTTCTCTTGTCGTGTTCTTTTGGATATGGTGAATATACCAAGAAGTTTACGACCACTTTCTCTACATTCAAAGAATCACCAGAATCACTTTTTAGGTACCAGCCAGTTACTGGTCATGCAGGTACTAAAAGACCATGACATTTTTTTGTCATCTTCACCAGAATGTTCTCCTATGTTATTTGTTAACGTAATATGACCAGTTGGATGACCAAATAACGTGCACAATGGTGCTACCATATTTTTAATACTTAACCAGCTCACAACTGTACGATAGAAAAATCTACAATTTACCTCATGTACCTTTTTCAGTGGCTCGCGTTGTTCAAAGACATAAAGGCAATAAATTCCGCAAATATTTTGAAATTGACAATAATTATCTGCTAAAATAATATATAAAACGGCAGTCAATGAAACGCCGGACGAATTTATTTTAAAATGACATATAAATTAATTCCATCGCAAATGTGGCGTGCGCATCTGAACAGAAATGCGATAAAATCGAAGTAGGTATGTTGATGCGAATAACAGCGGCGGCTGGTAGAATTTCATAGAAGGGCCTAGGACCCACATTGTCGTAAAAAAAAATGTCGAAAGTGTAGGGTAAAAAAAGTGCCACTTTTAATTTCGAATGAATGTATAAGTACTTTAGATTTTTTGACTATTATAAATCGTTTTTTTTTTCATTTCAACCATTTTCTAACGATTTGTCTACTCAGGATTGTCCAAAACTGAATCGATCCAATATATGTCGATATTTGAAACCGGTGAGTTCCGTCAAAACCAGACATGTCCACTTCAGCAATGAAACTTTGCTGTATCAAACAGAACAAAAGCTACATATTTTATGAACCGACACACCTACGTTTATTCTTTTCTACAAGTTCAAATATGTCGCCGCCTATGTTGTAAAACCAGATATTTCCATTTTTTTTTGTTTTCTCATTAATATTTTTATACATAATTACAAAAAGTACCCGAAAATTTGGATTTAAATGAACCACTTAAAAGGAATAGGTAAAATGTTTTTTTCTTCAGGTTGGTAGCCCCTTCTTTAATTACCAAGTCTGTTTAGAGCGCGAAGGATCACTCAGAGCAACGCGTTTGTTTAAAATGTTGTGCCGCAAACGAAATTTCGTGTGCCGATCCATTGAAAATGTTAAAATAAGGTTTTGTTGATTCGTGTATGTCCAAAACACAGACTTACGAGTGGTATAAGGAGTTCAAAGCGGGCCGTGAAATCGTCGAAGATTTGCCTCGCTCCGGTCGGCCATCGACCTCTACGACAGCCCATAACATCGACAACAACAAAATCAAAACATTAGTAGTTGAAAACGCCACATGAATGTTAGGGGGTTGGCTGAAGAGTGTGACATATCGACAATGTCAGCTCATGGTATTTTGAGTGATATTTTGTGTATGAAATTCATCGCTGCGAGTTTGGTTCCGAAAGAGCTGAACGTTCTTCAAAAGGAGCATCGGAAGCAGGTTGCTCTTGACATGGTTTACAGAGCCGATAGTGAACCAAACTTCATGAAACGCATCATAACTGGAGATGAAACATGGGTCTACGGGTACGACATGCAAACAAATCGTCAATCATCGCAATGGCGCTATGATGATGGGCCAAAACCAAAAAAACCGCGCCAAAGTCGGTCGAAAGTGAAGGTGATGCTGACGTTTTTTTTTTATCATCGAGGCGTGGTACATTCCGAATTCCTTCTAGAAGCACATATGGTTAATAAGGAGTATTATCTAGGCATTTTGAGGTGTGTTTGAGAAAAGATCCGTCGGAAACGGCCGGAATTGTGGAAGGAAAATTCTTGGATTTTGCACGACGACAACGCGCCATCTCACCGACCTACGATTGTGACCGAATATAAGGCCAAAAACTCAATAAATGCGATCGACCAACCACCGTATTCACCGGACATGGTTCCGTGTGATTTTCTTTTATTTCCAAAACTAAAATTGCCACGACGAGGTCGTTGCTTTGAAACGATAGAGGCCATCAAACAAAATTCGCTGAAGTAGCTGAAGGTGATACCTTCGGCGGCCTATGAGCGGTGTATGGAGGATTGGGTTAAATGCTGGCATAGCTGCATTGCACTCGATGGAGTCTACTTTGAAGGGGACCAAATAAATTTTGATGAAATAACAATTTATGTGTTTTTTTACAATTTCCGGGTACTCTTTGTGCGTAGTAGTATGTTCATAGTGTTGTCATGTATGTCTCTATAGTCGACTTGGCGTCAAAAACTTAATATTTTGTGGCGTTTTTGTTAAAACTACTTTATCTGGAGATGCCCTCTGAACGAACGTCCTCAATGAGGTACATTCAACTAACAGCGGTGATGATAGAAGCATTAAAACAATAATGGCCCCAGTACTGACCCCTGTGGGACACCGAATAAAATTTCAAAATCGCCTCATTCGAATGGCCGCCGCTGGTTCGTACAAAGAGTCGCGATTAAATCGTACTACGCCGATTGTAAATAACGGGACCGGCAGCAGCGGCGAAAGTTTATTTATAAAATAACAAAACCGCCAAAACCGCCGCCGCACGATTTTACTATTTATACAATACCAATTAGCCACCTAACGAACAACGCATTCATGGTGAAACCTGAATGGACGCTCGCAACGGGACCGGCGCGACGGCCCCGTCCCACGCTTAGCGTAATGACGGCCATGAAATTTAAAACCTCCCATTTTAAATGATAGTGCCTTTTCGGGTCGTTACCGAGGAGCCCCGCGCAGGTCCGTCTCCGCGGCGATCCGCCGCGACGGGGTGGTTTTTTTAAAATAAGGTAAAATTTTTGTTACACTAAACAAAGATTCGTTGAGACTAAACTCAAAAGGCCTTTCAGAAGAGCTAAAGAAGTACACTCGACATCGACATATCCGAACTCACGATACTTCCGAACTTTTTCCCACGATATTTCCGAACTTGTACTTCCACACAACCGAACTTGTCGCTGATTGGTTGACGACAAAAAACCGCGAAATTTAAACGAGAAAAAAATGTAACACAATAATGCGATTGCTATCAAACATTTCGATTGTCACAGAATTCAGCAAAGAGGAAATCGCCCTCCCTCAGCAGCACACCTGAGACAGGTTCTCCAAGAGTTCTTCTTTGTACAAAGCAGTGAAAAACACTTATGATACAAATGGCGTATCATAAGTACCGGTGCACTTTTTTGTGTCAATCCGTCCATTCAATTTTCGTCTTTTTTTCAAATTCCGACAAGTAAATTTATTTTTTTCCAAGAATTTCTGTCACTGACGATTTACAAATATTGTACATCTTACATAGTTCAACATTTTTAACACCATTTTTTTTGCGTGATCTATCAGTTCCAGCTTTTGCTCCAAGCTTAGCCTCTTAGTAGGCTCTTTTCTTTGAAAATAAACAGTACAATTATGTTTGTTTTGTATCACGGTTTTCTTAAAAATACATATTTTCTCATCATTTTTCATTTCAGTTTTAAATTATTATAGGTTACGTCAACAAAATGTTCAATAAAACAAACCTTTACTTTGAATTATAAAATAATTACCTGCATCACTCTCTCCTTTGCACCTGGCAAATTTTTTTTTAAACGTTCTTTTATTAACATGTACACATGTCTGTATTACATTTGCATAAAAACGTCGAAAAACAAAGAAAAGCACATAGAATGAGCCAGAAAAACCCTTTGCGTATGCGCCAGCGTTCAGTTCAGTTCGGTTATCCCGAGGTGAGGGAGAGTTCGAAACAATCCTTGAACAGGTCGATTTTGTTTAATAAAAACACACATTTTTGAGGGAACGTCTATTTTCAGATGTCATTCGTTTTTGAGTAATGACGTCATCAACTTATTTTTCAAATGGCAACCCCCATTTGTTTTAATTTGAGAGTTCCTTTCATTGTCGATTTAACGGTATAAAAATGGTGCCACCTTACATAACAATTTTTTTGAGTAAATGGCAATTGAATGTGACAAAATGAAAAATATATTTTTCACAATAAATAAACGAAAATTTCTATAAGCAAATACAATTTTAAATTAAGTGTTCGAAATGCCGTCCATCAACTTCTTGGCAATATGCAAGCCACAAATTACAAATGTACGAATTCTTCTTGTACATTCTGAATGACTTCCGGGGTAATGGATCCCATTTCATCTCTAAATATTCAAGAACTGAGCGCGCATAATGCGGGGGGTACTCCGTCTTGCTGAAACCAAAGTGTGTTATCTGGAATGTCAGGATCATTCCCGTTTGGGAAAATTACTGCAAGCGCTGGAACTAGATCATTTTGCAAGAACTCCAGATATCTTTCTCCTGTGAGAGTGTATTCAAAGAAGAAAGGTCCTTAAGAATTATTCTGTTTGAGACTATTCCGGCCCACGCATTTAATTTCTGCGGTTGTTGAGTATGTGCTTCGATGATCCGATGAGGATTCGCCCGACTCCAATACCTGCAATTTTGACGGTTCACTGTGCCGTTTAGACAAAACGGCCTAATCGGAATAAAGTTTTTGCTGGTGTAAATTTGGATTTGTTTGACAAAGATTCATCATAGTTTCACAGAATTGCAGTCGCCGGTCGGAGTCGTCCTCGTTGAGTTCTTGCACAAGCTGAAATTTGTAGGGATGATAGTTTTCTTTCCTCAGGATACGTAGAACTGTCGTCTGACTAACTTAATTTTCTGATGCAACTAGTGTAGAGGTACTCTCAGGGTTCTCTTCCATACTTAACACAATGTCAATCTTTTTTATCTTGGGTAATTTTTGGACGTCTTGATTTTGGTAGATCTTTAACATCACCAGGTTCTCTAAATTTGGACTCAATCGTACTAACTGTGGATTGGGTGATAGATAAAATTTCAATTCTTTGTGTCACAGTTAAATATGACGTATTAAAATTGGAATTTTTATAAATTCTAACACGTTACATTAACTTTTCGCACAATTTAATGACAAATCTTCTGATTAACTGACAGTAAAAACCATGGATACGTCAAAAAACTTATCTGATAATTTTTTTGCTTAGCAACGTACTTTCTTGCTTGTTTTATTTGTGTTCAGTTTTTTCAGAAATTTTCGGTTATCTATTGTGAAAAATATATTGTAACATTGTAACAATACAATGTTATAATACATTACGTTACATTATAATGTAACATTCAATTGTCATTTACTCAAAAAGTTTGTTATGTATGGTGGCAACATTTTTATACCGTTAAAGCTCTCCGGAAAGAGATATGAATCCAATGAGGAGGTGATCGCCAAAGCACAGATATTGAAGAGATCGAAGAAAAGCACACAAATATGAAGGAAGCGTTGGAATGAATGTATCACTCTTGAAGGAGACTATGTTAATGGATAAAGTCGAATTTCGCCTAAAAGTTGTTGTATTATTAGTCATCCTAGGAACTTATTGAGTTGTGTGTTAGGTACATCCAATCGTCTACGTTCTTGTAGAGTTCAAAAATTTTTTTGCTAGAGTTCTAAGCCACTCTCGTCTACCCTATGGTTAGTGGAAAAACTATGTTCTTTAAATCTAGTTAAAATTAATCTTTTTGTTTGTCCAATTTACTTGAATACATAGGTACCTTTAGAGAGGTAGCGTGTAGTTTTTGGATTCGAGAAATTCGAACTCCAATTTTCATATTTCTAAATTTTGAACGAGAACATCAAGATACCGAGGTAGAATGATGTCAGTATGAAGTCTAAGACCCAGAATATATCATAAATTATTAAAACGCAGCATTGTCATACCTAAAGACGGCCCTGCCTCGGATGGGGAGGTTAAAACAAAGGGTTCATATATGTTTATTACGGACGACCGCCATAAATTAACATTGATTAGGATTTTGTGTGATTATATCTGATTGTCTCCGAAACGGGCAGTAAATAACGACCGATAGAATGTACCTGGACCTCGTCCTGTCCCGTCCTCGGGTCGTGTCGACCGACCACGATAAACCTGCCCGCGTCCTTCCGAAATTCCCTCCTTTTCTGTCGCGTGAAACTTCCACGCAGATAAATAAAATCTTCCACGATTGTTCGTAAAATGGTGCGACGTCATCTGCTGCATCGGAAAAACCGAAAATATAATGAGCCTTCAAAAAAGGCCCTTGTCAAAGTTGTTCATGAACGACAAATATGTCCACTAGTATGTCCGTTATTTACCAACTTGGTTTTGTTTTCGCAGCGCCCCCCTAAATCTTTAGTATGACCTAAAAAAAATTATCCGACCCATATAAGCCCTTAATATTCATATTAAACCCTGCCACAAAGACAATACATTTCCTATTTAAATAACATGGGGTTTCGGCAAGTTTTACATTTAATTTTTTTCTCCTGAGCAAGTTAATATACAGCGATGATATACACATATTTTTCAATACATATAGTTCAATATATGTTTAATTAACCCTTCAAAAAAAAAATCATATTCCTCTTCTCTTTCTCCCACAATAAATAATTAAAATTGGGCCTTTTTTCCGACCACTGGAGTGGTGTTACCCCCTAAGGCTTTCAAATAACAAATATAGATATTTTTGAAAAAGTTTGATAAAGGGGTCTTTAAAGATAAAAGGACCAAAGATGAAAAATTTATTTCAATCGAAGTTTATATGGCAGCAAGATCGATTGACACTAGGTATGGTCAATAAGAGATGCATACGAGGATTTCAAATAAGTTTACCTAGAAGCAGTTTTCTTGATTTGTACAGGCAAATTGGAAATAAAAATCGGAACCAAGAAACGATAGACGAAAGAACTGAAGAGAACGTTGAAATGCAAGAAGAGCAATTAACCATTTGAGCCATCGTGTGAGTCTGTCCTTCAGTATACAAACCTGAAAACTAATTTGTACTTTACTATTATGGTATTGGCAGCTAGCTGAAAGTAGAAGAAGGCTTCAAAAAATTGCTGATTATGCCACCATCAACGTTTGGAAAGTGGAAAACTATCAGCAGCCTCTATGGGTGTTTTATTCACAGTGTTAAAACCTATAATATATCTAATAACGTTTATCTATATTTTATCGTGGTCAATAATAAGAGCTTTTTGCGTGTTTCTTCATAAACTTCACAGATTTATATGAAGGACCAACTTTTAGTTGTCAATTAATAGTTAAAATAGTACGTAAACGCTAGGTTCCTGTTAGGTTGTCCATTTTAGGAGCAGAAAATGGACGGAATATAGTGCAAGTGCCACAACGTTGTCAACCATAAATATACGTGAGTTCTACAGTAGCGTAACATCACAAGCGATTTGAATAATACCTATCTTTGAACATTTATTAAGTTTATGGTCTACAATTTGAAATCCGGTTTGCTCTAGTCTCTTGTTGCTCCAAAAGTCTCTCAACATAAGTTTTGAATCTGCTTTAAATCTGGACAACTTTTGGGTTTTGTCTAAGCTGCAAAATCACTTTGGACGATTGATCTTTCTTTAGCTCTATGGTTATCAATGCTTCAGATTTTAAAACTCCACAAACTGCTACTAGAATTAAAGCCTGTGTCAAATTTCAACTGTGAATCTTGACGTTGCCGCCACTGGCTTGTTGTGTTCCAGATCACGAGCTACCATCTACTTTGTGATATTGTAAACATGAATCGGTCCAGTTGACGGGACAATGTAGCTAGGAGGTGTCAGGTGCAGCTTGGATAGACAAATGCGAGCGATATTTCGATTGAATTCGAACCCGAGCCGGCTAGTTTTAATATGAGCAGGAGTCGAGAAGAGAGAACACAAACATTTCTTAACGTGACACCTTCACTTTTAGCCCAGTAAAATTGGGCCAAAACGGGGAAGCCATCGGTAAACGTGAAGCGGAATTTAAAGTTTATTCAATATTTAGTTGACAACACAGCTACACAAAAAAAAAATCATGATCCTGGATATTGACCTTAATAGCCCCATGTATTTTTCGACATTGAATCCGAATCAAACCTCAAAAAAGTCAATACACCCTCAAAATTTTGAGATAGGGGTAAGAAATGAAAATTTGACAAAATAATCAATTTCTGGGGGTTTTCGAAGCTGCTTATTTAAAATTTCAACATGCCAAAAGGAAAAAATGTACCCCAGAGGTGAAAATCGAGTAAAATAGGGGTTACAGGGGGTATTTTCTCAAATTTTAATTTCTTACCCCTATCTCAAAATTTTGAGGGTGTATTGATTACGGTCAATATCCAGGATCATGATTTTTTTTTTGTGTGTAGCTGTACACTGTGTGTAACTGTATCCCCATATATTTTTCGACGCTGAATTCCAATCCAACCTCAAAAAAGTCAATACACCTTCAAAATGTGTCGTGACAACTGTGTCTGGTGATATTTTCCTCACCCTGAGCTCGCAGGACAAGTCAATGGGTCGCTCAGTTTGACTGCAGCAGCCGTTTGAATTAGTCTACGTACCAGTGACGCATCGAAAAAGTGTTCAGATGGAGCAACGGGTTAATCTCAAGTTTCTTTTTAAACTTTGGAAAACTTTTACAGAAGCTTATGCAATGTTAAAAGAAGTGTACGGGAATGAATGTTTATCCCGCACACAAGTTTATGAATGGTTTAAACGGTTTAAAGAGGGACGGGAAACGACCGAAGACAATCCGCGTCCCGGACGGCCCTCAACGTCAAAAACGGACAAAAACATTGAAAAAATTGGTAAATTAATCCGCGAAGATCGTAGTCTAAGCATCCGAGGGCTTGCTGATATAACAGGAATCGACAAAGATGTTGCATGAATCGTTCAACATGCGCAAAGTTTGCGCAAAAATGGTGCCAAAACTTCTCACTCCCGAGTAAAAGGAATCAAAAATGAAACATTTGCACTGACATTCTAAACAACACTGACACTGATCCAGGCTTGTTAGACACGGTGATTACTTGTTACGAATCGTGTTTTTTTACTTACGACCCCGAAACAAAGCGCCAATCCATGCATTGGAAGATCCCGAACTCGCCAATGCAAAAAATGCCAGGATGAGCACATCCAAATTCAAAGCGATGATGATCGTCTTTTTTAACCGAGGCATTGTTTACGTTCACTGGGTCCCTGAGGGTCAGACGGTCAATCAACATTATTACGTCGAGGTTCTGACTGCCCTTCTTGAGCGTGTGAGAAGACAAAGACCCGATTTGTGGAAGACCAAATGATGTCAGATTCACCAAGACAACGCACCTGCCCATTCTGCTTTGTCTGTGAAGGTGTTTTTTTTGCAAAATACGGCATTACTGGAATTTAGAATGGAGGATTGGAATATGGAGGTTGGAACATCCACCATACTCGTCCGACCTTGCCCCCCTGTGACTTTTTTTATTTCCCAAAGTCAAATCGGCGCTGAAGGCGGCAAGATTCGAAAGTGTGGAAGCGGTTAAAGCAAAAGCAAGGAGGTTCTTAACCAGCTGATAGAAGCGGACTTCCAGCACTGCTTTCAACAATGGAAAAGCTTCAGTTATTTAACAGCCACACCTTGTAGTTCATCTAAATTACGTATACAGGAACAAAATATTTCAAAAATAAATACAATTATGAACGAGAATTACTACGACTCTAAATAACCATGAGAGTTAGAATGTTTTGTTATATTTTTTGTTTGTAGAACATACATCTTGCAAACCAGATATAAAGTTGTAGCTTGTTTTGTTGGAACTTTTGTTGACAGACTTATTGTAAAAGCGATTATTATTTCTTCTTTGATTTATTTTATTACTTATTGAACACTTTAACTAAATATATCATTAGATACTGCTTGACTGATCTCAATTAAATATTAATACCCTTCATTATCAGAGCAATTCAAAATATTTCTAAGGTAACTTCTACTTTCTTAGATTTTTTGCAACTATATACGTTTTTTTGCCTAATTTAACTGGACTAGACGCAAGCGTTTCGTCATCTTCACTTTGTTAACCTATCGTGATCAGACCAATACCGACTGTGACGTTTATAACTGCTGTTTGGACTTTTTGTCGAACAAGAATTTTTTTTCGGCGTGTAGTTTTACGCATCATTTGCAAGGCATTCAGATTTTATTCGGACCTTACGAACCGTTAGCGGCAAAAAAAAAACAATAGTAGCTAAACTATGAAACGATATGCGGTTAAGAAGATGATATATTTTAAGAAGCTATTATTCAAACGTACCTGTGGTATAAGTAAGACATCGTTTATGCAAAAAAAACTTTCGTTGGTGTAGTTGTCGAGTCCGTTTCATTTATTTATTATTGGAATGTTTACATTGTCACCGCTGAGGAAAAATAAACAATTCTCTACAATGATTTTGCAGAAATGCTGCTCGGTAATCCTTGGTCTCGAGCAAAAAAACTCGATGGTAAAATTATCTACACCACAAAAATTATATAGTTTATGTTTAGACAGTGGGCGAATTAACACCAGAAAAAAAATGAATCACGAATAATTACACTGGAGAACAAAAAAAAATGTTACACCTAATATACAAGCTTCTATCAAGCTGAGATTATATTTATTATCCGAATTTGAAAAGGGGCAAATTATTGATCGAGAGAATGCGACTTAAATTTTCATGAAATAGTGACAAGGACGGGAAAACAGGGTAATGAGTATGAAACTATGGTTGTAGAAAATGTAGTGCAATTATTTTTTTTTATAATTTCCATGTGGCCGTCGAGAGTACTCAAAATTATGAAAATAAATCCAAGAAGACACGTTTTACATTGCGATGCATTATTTCTGTTCTCTAGTATACGTTCTCTAGTATGCTTCATTTATATTTGTCGAAATTTGTAATATCAGAGCTCGGTAAGCCGTCTAAGAAAAAAGGAATTGTGAGAAACAATCGAAATAAGTTAGAGGACATCGATATTTTTATGATTCCAGAAGTTGTGGTTTATCGGAAAAAATTCATTAATATTCTCATACTTTAAAATATTGTCATAAGTCGACGGTATCTCATTCGACAACTTTTCCACAAACCACTAAGAAATACTAAGAAATACCCCGTACCGGCAATTAGAATGCAAGGTCAAAGTGTAACAAAATGGATAGAGTGCGGTACAATATCTCTTTAGGATATGTGTTAGCCATAAGGACATATAACTACCGACATAACTGCACATCGTGTCTCGAAAAAGGGTTTAGACAATAATGTGAAAATGTCCTTACTTACACAAAAAAAAGTTGCATATAAACAAGGATATATACTGGATAGAATAAAGACCTGAGAACTGATGCAAGTCACTCTATTTTATTCTTTTTACTTGATTAATTTTACGAGGTGTGTAAATGAAGTAATGAGACTGGTTTTTTAATTTTTTTTTATTCGAATAGAATTACAATTCAGTATTGTCCCCTTCATAATAACTATGAAGTTTTGAATGTTTTCTGTAGTTCCAAAATGACGTCCCCTGAGGTGATTTTTCAATCTCGGGAAGAGGAAAAAGTCATAAGGACTAAAATCAGGCGAATAAGGAAGCTGAAGAGCCACATGAATGCTTTTACTTGTTAAAAACTCCTTTACTGAAATGGCTGTGTGACAAGGAGCATTGTGGTGATGCGACATCCAGTTGTTCTTGATGTTTGGTCTCACACGCATGACCCTTTTTCGAAGTTTTTCAAGAACCTCTCTGTAAAAGTGTAGATTTACTGTTTGGCCTGGCGGCACAAACTCTTTATAGACAACTCCCTGGCTATCAAAAAAGCAAATCAGCATGCATTTGATCTTCGACTTGCTCAATCTTGTTTTTTGGGTCTTGGAGAGCTTGAAGTGTGCCATTCCATGCTTTGGCGCTTGGTTTCCGGGTCGTACTCAAACACCCGTAATGACACATTCTAAAAAATGGGGATCATTTTCAATCGATTCCAAAAAGTCAAGACACCTTTCTCTCCTGATGTCCTTTTGTTCCTGCAAAAGGTTTTTTCAACCATTTTTGCGCAGATTTTTCTCATCCTCAATTCGTTAATCAAAATGAACAGTGTGATCTGTGAACAGTGAATAATCTGATGAACAGTGAATAATCTGATGAACAGTGGTGTGACTCAAATTTAACTCTTTCCCGATCATTCTTGTCGTCAACCGACGATCTGAACGCACAAGATCCCGTATTCTATCGACATTTTCATTGGTTCTTGAAGATGAAGGCCTTCCGCTGCGTGGTTCATCTTCAATCGACTCGCTTCCTTCTGAGAATGCCTTAAACCACCGAAAAACCTGGACTCTTGAGAAAACAGTGTCTCCATAGGCGTGTTGAAGTTTTGCAAAAGTATCCGTTGCGCTGTGTCCAAGTCTGAAGCAAAGCCTGATAGCACATCGTTGCTCAAAATTAATCTCACTCATTTTTAAAACGCACTAGAGTTATTTTAAGATTAAAGAAAACAGAAACTTGTACTGAAGCTGTTAACCATGTTACTGAACATGTTAACCTATTTATTGCCCTTCCAAGTCCCATCTCCGTAGTGTTGCTAGATCGGGCGCTACGTTGCCAGGCTCATTAGTTAATTTACACACCTCGTATTTTAAAATTCTGTCCAAAAAATGACTAATTTCTATTGTTTTTTACTAATCAAGCAATCTAACTTTTATCGAAAGTTTTAAATCTACAATTTTTTTACCTATGTTTAGTTAATAATAATTTTCTCTAGCCATCCTGTGGGCAAGAAAGATCGCTTAGATTTCGAACTCTACGATTTTACTTTTTACTCGAAAACTAAAGCTGTTACATTTTTGTCCACAATGCGACAAATCCTATTGCGACAGCCTTTTTTTCTATCGGGCTTATGTACCTTAAAATTAGGAATTGAGCAATCTGTTTGAACGTTACAAGAATAATATCTATAATCCTAAAAAGCGCGCTAAAAAATTGTAAAAAAATACATTTGACAAAGTGGTTTACTACTTGATCGTTTGTAAAATTAATTAGTTCTGTTCGGATTTTATTTATTTTATGAGTTTTTGCGTTTTTGAGTAATGAATAGTGAACTAAGATAATTACTTACGGTTTCTCATGGTCATAAGGAATGGATAATATAATAATATAATTTATAATAATAATTTTGCTAAAACATACTTTTACGGAAAAAAGAAATTGTTTTTACTGGTTCAGGTAAAAAAAACTAAACACGAAATGTATTTATTTGCCTTTCCTCTCTGTACGTCATGGACACCAATCTCTAAATACGTAACCAAAAAAAAAACAGTAAATTTTAATTCATTACCTAATATAAATATTCAAGTACACTCAAATAATTGTTTGTATTTCACTTTACTGTACCCCTTTATTCAAGCTTTTTAAAGTGTAAACGCTTTTTTTTAACGTCTTGAAAAATCTAAAACAAAAATCTAATTTTAGACATAATAACAGAACATACATCTACATTTTGAAGAACTCGAAAAGTTGTTTTTGCTACGCATTTCTTATAAAAGCTGCAAAATTTCAAGTTCTAAGTATTAATTATGTAACAAAAATCTTACTGTTTTTTTTTTAGGTCGTTACAACTGTCCGCACTATTTTTATTAGAAATTTCTTAATTATTATTTGCTAATTGATTTTTGTCATTATTTTGTTTCGTCTTTAGTTACAGCTTTGCCTAAATGAATTTATTTAACGATTATTTAACATTTTAAATAATAGAAATGTTATTTAGATGTTTCTAATAAATGTTTCAGTTAAATAAACAAGTTTCTTATAAAATTCTCGGGTCGCGTTTTTCAGTTTCTTTTTTGCACAGCAAGTTTTACATACCACTTCAATAATTCATAAAAGTAAACATATATTTTTTGAATAATCACTAGGGCCCGGAAAGTGCTACCCTGTGCTACAACGCAGAGTCGGCACTATAAAACTCTTATGAGAATTAAAGTATTTTTAAGCGTCTTTTAAGACCGTGATATATGATGATATGATATACACCGGATGCTTCCGGTCGTGAGCCAGTAGAACCGAATAAAAATGAAGGGTATAAAAAGTGTGTTGAAAAAGTTGATTGAAAATTACGAGGATTTTACAATAGATAGATCACATATTTTATGCATTCCCTGCAATCGTCAATATATATGTGTATTTCGTAGAGGCCGAGAGTGTGAAAGACATTTAGGTTCGATATACATCAAAAAAATTTTATTTTTGTATAATGTTTTTTATATAATGCGGAGGAAAAGATAATTTTGCGAGCGCGATCGATTTGAAATAGTGTTTAGTTTACGATGCGTCCAAGCGGAGTGTCCCTCCACTCTGTCGCCGTGCGCTGGCCCAACGCTGTACTTTCGCAAACAATTATGTCAACTTAATTTATGCGAAATGATTTGAAATATTTTTTTTAAGAAAGTAAAAGTCTGAGATGTATTTCGTGTAAAAATGAAGTCAATCGGACGTATTCAGCGCTGTCAGGAATTAAAAAAAAATGATCTCGGCTCCCTGAGGTCGTAGGACCTTCATATTTTTTAAATGCGTGTTTTGAATGCCAGTTTTCAAATATGCAACCGACAAAAATATAAAACCAAAATTAAAAAAGTTATCCGAAAAAAATCGGGTCGAAAAAATGATACAATTTTACAACGCATTTTTTATGCAAAAATTAAATAAAAGCGATTTGTTTTTTTTGTACGATCATTTTTGCCTCTGTAAAAGCTTATTTTTGAAAACGTCTTTTTTTAATCGTTATAACTCGAAAAAATAAAACTTTTTTAAATTTTTGAAAAAAAGGATCAATTTCCGCTTGTCTTGGGCTATACTTGTAGTTAACAAGAAGTATGTTCAAACAAAATTGGAATTTATACAGCAAAAATACGAAAACTCGATTTTTGACGTTTTTTTAAATGTTTCTCAAAGGTTTATGAACCGATTTTTTTTCGTTCAAATTTCATTCGACGCGCATTTTTAAGACCTACAACTTTTTTTTTATTTGCAAAAAAAACCGTTTCTTTTGACTTTTGCGAATTTTTTTTGGTTATGTTCGCCAGTAAAACTCGAGTACCAAAAAACGCTATCTTTGTTAGATTTTTTTCTCTATACGACCATATTTTTTGTTTGCTGATAACAATTAGTGACCAATTAACATGGGGGCTTTCGCTCGTTGATTGGACTAATAGGAACGTACATTATTAACACATTTTTCCTCCTATCTTTTTGGTCTCTCATATGTCCTTCCGTCAATGGCATGACGGATTACGAGCCTTGTAGCACACTTTCCGCACCCTAATAATCACTTTCACATCAATGTAAACGTATTTGGCTAATTTTTATGTTTAAGAAATTGAAAATGCTTTCTGAACTTTTCAGATTTTTCACAATTTAAAAAAAAATCAAACTAACAAGTTCTCTTCTAAGAGTGCCATGCTATTACTCAAATAACGATTTGTAGTCATGAACGAAAACATGTATAACTCTACTGTCTAAAACATACTGTATACACGTATAGAATAAACCCTCAACGTTCCTTTTCGCCTTTCCAATTCAAGCGTTTGAAGAGAAGCCGTGTTTGTTCTACCATAAAGTAATTAAATCACTTCGTTCGCCGTACGGACTGCAGAGGAACTGCAAAAAAATAGACCAAAAAAAAAAGACTCGAAAAAATAAAAAAAGAAGCAGGATCGCGACGTGGATACGCGAACTCCTTGGCGGGCCGGTGCGGATAATAAGCGCGCTAATTACTTAATTAGTTCCATTTCAAAGATGATCAACGGCGGAGCAGCGCGCAGCAGCTTCGTGAAGCTAATAAAATGACTGACTGGCTCTCCGCTCTTTATTAGTACAGTATGCAGAGGATTTAGGTGTGTAAAAAACTCCGTAAGACTTCCAAATCTCAAATTTGATCCTCCCAAAGTTTTCCAGTTTCCCAAATTAAAAAAAAAATGGGATTCGAAATTTGAATTCGGAAGATATTGACGGAAATTTCAGAGACATACAGGATGGTCTAAGAAGGACGCTGTTGGGTAAAAACTCCATCCCGGCACACATTAAGACCTCCTCAATAAGTTCTGTGGTCGCTGTCCCAATTCTCAATACATTTCCAGACCCCCACCACCCCTTTGCATTTATGCTGGGTTTTGCGTGGTTTGACCCCTGTTGGGCGAATCCAATGACCGTAATGCTAACAACCCAAGCACCCCTCCAAGTCACACCTACACCGACCCCCACCTACCCCGGATGTTCATTTGTCTCGAATTCATGTCATGGAATTACTTGAAGGCTCTCGAAGTTGGCGGAATACACTGCGGACGGTCGATTGAGCACCAAAAATGATATTCCAACTCCAATCCACCTCCTGAAAATTTGGGGTCGGGGTAGGTGGGATTTGGAGGGGTGCTTGGGTTGTCGAAGGGTAAAAGTGAGATGTGGCATCCCACATCAATTTATTAGGCGGCATTAGGATCAATGTATATGCCCAAGAGTGGTCAAACCACGCAAAACCCTGCATAAATGGGCGCAGACCATAAATCCTAATAATCCAATTGCTATTAGGGCATAAATTATTTCCAGAGTTCCAAAAGCTTCTTTTTTCCTCTTTCCCGTCTAATAATATGGGAGATTATTCCAGATCCTGGTAAAATTAAAATATAAACTTCAGGATGTCCAAAATTGGACCCCTTTGTCCCCTCCCCCCGCTGGATCAAAAAAAGATGTATTAACATTACGGTCAGTTAAAAGTATTTTAATTGCTCCTGCTCGACCGGGTAATAACAGAAGAAGAATTGCTGTAATTACAACTGCTCAAACAAAAAGAGGTATACGATCTGGGTTTATTCCAGAAGGTCGCATATTAATGACAGTGGAAATACAATTTACAGCTCCTAAAATTGAGGAGATTCCAGCTAGGTGAAGTCTAAAAATTGCTAAAAGGGATGGCCTAGGGGGGTCTGGAAATAAGTTGAAGATATGGGACAGTGACCAAATGCACAAAACCTATTGAGGAGGTTAATGTGTGACCTTAATGTGTGCTGGAATGGAGTTTTTATCCGATAGCGTCCTTCTTAGTCGATCCTGTAGGTCTCTGAAATTGCCGTCAAAATCTCGTGAATTAAAATTTCGACATGGGGTTGATTTTCGGTGTGTCGACAGCGAACTGTTTAGGTCATAGCGTAGCGAATCAAAACCAACCCTATAGGCTACCGGAAATTAAAAAACCGCGAGTGTATAACTCAAAGAGAATGCAAATGGCGCTAATCTAAAAAGTGTTAAAACGCTAATTTTAACGAGCAGTTTATTTTGCGCTGAAAATATTTGAAGGGGAAAGATTTATCTATTACACAAACTTTTTTATATAAATTCATAATTCTTACTTCACACACAGAAACTTACTATTTCCTGCACATCCGTGCCCTTTTTGTGCCCCGCCTATTGGACTATAAGGCCAGGCTAATTAGAAATCAACACCGAATCGTTGCAGGGCCAAAGGCAGCCCGAGAGCGTTCCGATTCGAAAAAAGGGAGATCGGGTTCACTTTCAACTGGCAGATAAGGACGTCTTTTTTCGCTTCCGTCTGTTTCCGGTGAATTCGTCCTCGATAATTCGCCGCTAAAAGAGTTGCCGTGTTTTAATGTCCTGCCAAAAGGACCGCGACGTCCTGTCAAAAGAACACGCCGGTCTCACTTATTGGAAGCTGCTGCTTCATGCAAGATAATGTCGAAAGTAGTTTCTTAAAACTTAAAACAGTAACTGTCAAAAATTTTTGAATATGAACGCAGTTTCGCGGATACTGCAGTCGGACAGTAATTTTCCAATTTATTTTAATCAAATCTCCATTTGAGACTAAAAATGATCCGCATTCGAGAGCAACAATCATTGTCGTGAGTCAACCGCTTAATAAACTCCCCGTCAGCTACCGGTTAGACGCAGAAACAAAAAGTTTACACGGCCGGTACATACCGAAGCGCATTTTATACGCATTTCCCGTTTTGATTAAATAAATTACGTCGGCCGTATATTGTAATTGCGTGTAATTTTTACCCGTCTGGGAATACACGATCGCCGGCCATATTATGCATGGATTAACAAAAAAATATTTTTCTAAATACGGAATGAAATCCGAGGCTCGTAATAATGAAAATATCCTACAATAAAATTGTAAATGCCTCGTAGTAACTCTTTGTGTGTCACCGACTATCTGGACGTTAATGGGAGATCGGAGACGAGAAACTTGAATAACGATTTTAATGCCCTTTTTAAATCGTTCTCCTACTTATTTTTTTATCGGAGTTCCACGTATGATTAACGAATCCCGGCGTTTAATATTTGGGTACGGGGTATCGGATCAGGTATTTCGGTGGGCCAATTAAAATTATTTATTACATAGATAACGATTTATTGTAACGAATTAAATGGTTTCCGATGCATTTAGAGAGTCTACTGTGTAGAAGCTGACCAACTAGCGTGCAAAACTGTCACATTGAAGTATCGGTGTTTTTTTTTTAGTTACCTCTAACTTTGTGATTAAGATGGTTGTAAAAATGTGTCAATCAGTTTGCAAAATAATTTGATATAACCACCATCTAATCACTCAATAAGTTCGTAGGATGACTGATAAAACAACTTTTAGTCAAAATTCGATTTCATTCCAACGCTTCTCTAATATTTCTATGCCGTTCTTATAGAAGGATTTGTCCAACGCTTCAAAATACGCTTCACTTTCGGCGATCTATCACTGGAGCCATATCTCTTTCTGGTGGGCATTTTTTTGAGATTTGCGAATAGTCGCTGGGGGCTAAATCTGGAGAATACGGTGGATGCGGAAGCAAGTCGAGTGCAACTCGTGAAATTTTGCCATTATTGTGATTGACTTGTGACACGGTGCATTGTCTTGGTAAAATAGCTCGTTTTTCTTCTTCACTTGGGGCCGTTTTTTCACGATTTCATCCTTCAAATGCACTAATAATGCTATGTAATATTCACTATTTATCCTTTTTCTTTTTTCAAGATGGTCAATGAATATTATACCATGTGCATCCCAAAATCCGGACGCCAAATAGCGCTCTGATTCATCAACACGTTGTTGTTTTTTGAGCTTTTTTTGAGTTTTCTCATGGACAAATGTTCATGCAAAATAGTTAATACACTGCCTTCTGATATCTTTAAGGTGTCAGCTAGCTCACGCAACTTCACTTTACGGTCTTCCAAAACGATTTTGTGCACTTCTTATGTTTTCTGGAACAACTGCCGAATTTTGGCGACCAGAGCGTTCAACATCATAATTATTGGCTTATTTTCTCGCCAGAAGAATACAGCGATGACATAGAGGGACATAGACTTCGCAAAGGGTCGGAAAAATATTTATTGAAAATAATGAGAATAACACTTTACTGTTTTAGAAGGTTCTATTCAATCAGAGAGAAGTTAATCATCCCCCTCTACTTCCCTTGGGCTGGGTCGCCTTTTTTTTTTTTGATTGGCCACCAAAGTTTGGTTTGGTGACCAAAGATTGGTCACCCGATCTTACTCCTCGTGTTGTTTTTTGAAGTAAAATCTATAAAATTAAGACCGGAAGGTATTTGAAAAAAAGAATATATGAGCATAAAAATGATGTTAGTGCTAACAATTTGCAAAAGAATAAGGTAAATGAGACAGCATTGGTGGCACATACAAAACCAGGACATCATTTTTTATTTGACGAAATCAAAATTATTGAACAACAAAAAAATTACAAAAAACGATTGTTACATGAAATGATTGCTATAAAAAAAGAGCAATTCAGTCAACAAACGAGCAGACATTGACAATTTAAATACGGCGTATTTTAATTTAATATCTTAAAATCTGTATACTAGACTTACATTCAGAAGATACACTTACATGACAAATACCTAATAAAAAAAACATATGTTATATACATACGCTTTTAATGTAAGTTTTATTAATGCTTCCCTGTACAAAAGGAGTTTAGCAAGTTTTACAATTTTTAGTGCCTTTTTTAAAAAAGTTAGATATTTTTATTTATTTCTTATATTTATATGTGTACTTTTTAAGGTAATTAGAATTGTACGGGTAGATAGCCGATACATGTCTGTGTAACAGTACGTCGTACCTTATTATTTATAGAGATTATCAATGTTTCATTCATATTTATTTTTACAAACGACAACGAAAAGCTAATTCAATTGTAAGTATGACATATGAAAATGTAATCCTGATTCCTTATTTTAATCTATGTTTGGTATTACGTTTGTTTTATTATCTACAATGCGTGTTTGTCACATTTTAGAGTCCTGAGGATGCAAATAAATTTTGCGAAAACGACTTTTTTTGTTTGGAAACATTTGACCTCATCCCACTAGTTAACTACAGTTACAAGGACACAGGTCACTAATCCTACATTACAATCTATAAAATTAAACCCAACGAACTCTCAATAATGAACCGCTAAAACGGGGGCATATTCTCTAGACTATGAACATTACAAAAAAAAAAACGATATTTTTTAAGTCGTTTAACATCACGTTAAGCTACACTCACCCATCGGTCTACACTCGACGCGTGCTAAAAACTCAATAAATCGGACCTATTAGCCGGTCGGGCGTGGTGCCAACCCCCGGCCCTCCCCCTCGGCACACTCAGCCCACGTCTAATAACCGTAAAGAAAACAAAAAAGGCCCGAAGAAAAGATAATTAGGTACCCCTGCTCACACCTCCCATAAATAATAGAGGAGTCGCCCGCCGTCAGTCGCCGGCCAGAGACTAACAAATCAGAGCGGATCCAGTCCGGGGTCAAAACTGGACATAAATCTGTATTATATCGGGGCCCGATCCAATTAGAAGAGGTTTGTTTCGGGCCTGTGCCTGGTGACAAAGGTAGACCGGGCCCGGAGTCGCAACTATGTCAGTGCATTTCTTTATCCCCTCACCGTTGGTCACTATCTGTGCGGCTGTAAATATCTCTCAAGGACTCTCTCCACAACAGGTTAAAATGCCCGCGCTCGAGAGGAAAATCGATTTCGAGCGAGAATATTTCAGTTAAGATTGCGCCGAGTGGGAATTTGGGTTTTAACCTTTCGTTAAAATACAGGGCGGCACCCAGGAGAATTGAGCGATAACCGTCGAATTTCTGAGTTGCGAGTATTATACTCCGACCTGTATCGGAAGCCGCATTGTCCAGGCCAAGGTCAATGCTAAATTCAACTTGGCACTAGTTTGTAATTGATATTTTTATTTCCATACCAGTAGTTTCGAATAAGCTGGGTTCACACTGCAGTCTAAAAATGGGTTAGAAGGGGTTTTCGTCTGCCATATTGGATCCGCCATATTGAATTTTGAAATTTCGATGATATAATAAGACTCAGAGACCCCAAAAACCAATATCAAAAACTGATTCGAAATCATTTTGTGCGATAAAATCGTTTTTTTAAGGAGTTAGATCCGCCATGTTGGATCCGCCATTTTAAATTTCGTATTTTCGATGGTGGATTCATAGTTAGAGATCCTAAAAACTATGTAATATGTATTTAGGTGGTATTTTTTAAAATATTATTAACATTTTATTACACTTTTTAATTAATTTTATCTCGAGAACCGACATTGTAGGCGCCATATTGGATCCGCCATATTGAATTTTTTTAAAGGCCAGAAGTTTTTTGAAAGTAGATAACTTAACCGACATTTTGAGACCTCAAACATCAAAATCCACAAATTTTGGGAGTGTACGTGATCCGATTGACAAGAAACGTCCCATATATATAAAGGAGTTATACAGCAAATATAATCCGTCACTGAATTTTCCTGGGTAAATTCTTTTGTTTATTTTCGTTTAACACTGAGGTCACCGAACCTAAGTACGGTCCTGTCACGCAGCAAATAGTTAATACCCTAGTGGGAATATTTGTGAAAGAAAACCAGTTCCGATTTATTTATGTTCATATTCGTATGATTTTGAAATGGAATAAAAAAACGGATATCTAGGCAACGTAGTTGAAATATCGATATATCACCTAGAGGACATAGTCTGGTTGAAAGTTTCTTCTGGATGTCTCACATGAATTGTTTCAGAATATGAGGCAGTTAAGGAAATGCTTGTGAAAGGAACTCTAATTTAATGCTGTTTACGTTTGAATGGTTAAGTTTTATAAATTGGTAGGCCTGGATATTTAACATGAAATAGCATATTTGATTGTCCTAATAGTATCAGTTGCGTGTTTTACCAGATTTAATTCTATTTGGTTTCTCATAGAAGCACAGATACAATTATGTTTTTATATATTTTTTTACCTCTTTATTAAAAATAGAAAAGGTACATATATGCATGGTCAGTCTTAAAGAACACCTGTCTGTTTACTTACATACATATATAGAAAGGCGAAGGACTTTTTGTTTAACAATACTGCTGGATGATGGACATGATATGTGTGTAAGGTATTTATATGCATACGCGTATTGTGACTGACAATCCATAAAAGTGCATATAGTAATTATTTTTTATGCAATATAAAAAAATCCAATTAGTAATTTCTCCATAAGTTGCATACAATGGGCCAGTGCCGGTTTCCAAGAAATTTCAAATAGCTTTGACGAGTGAAATATTCGAAATATTTAAATATTTTGCCTCAACAGAAGACTTAGACCATAAACATCTATGAAAAAAAATAATTAAGTGACAATTCACAATAATTAATATAAAAATGATGAGTAACTTTCCTTATCTTCAATTGAATACCTTTATCTTCAGTAGAAACGTACTTAAATCAATGTATTTGATACCAAGAGACTTAAATTCGTCAACAGACCTTACAATCGATATTTTGGTGTCACAGCTTGTTGAATTTAGTAGAAGTTCCGATATTCTTTTCACGAATTTTAGATTTTCATCCATTGAAAATCGTCTAACATCACTTGTGGTCGAGCGTAAGTCAATCATCATTCAGTACAGGTCAGTTAACATTGATAACACCACGGCGAATACGAACCAAACGATAAATTGTAATTAAGCTTCCCTCTTGCCAACCTGGGAGAACCCTAAGACAGAGACAAAAGACCAATTACCCGAGCCGCGTACGTATTTCCAGGAAGAAAGGAAACTAGAAGTAGCCTTCTGTATTTGTACATTAATTATAAATCTCATAAACCATCATGATTTAAACTGTCCGCGCGTATGTCGGCCGTTAATAGCTAGCTGGAATTTCACCCGACAACTGGAACCTATAACCGGCTCGTACACGTGCGTTTTCCTATTCGGGCCTTGGTATTTGGGCCTTCTAGCCCAATCAACGGGGAGAAAACCGGTCACTAATTGTTATCAGCAAACAAAAAATATGGTCGTAGAGAAAAAAATTCTAAGAAAGATAGCGTTTTTTGCTAGGTACTCGAGTTTTAATGGCGAACATAACCAAAATAATTCGCAAAAAGTAAAAAAAACAAACGTTTTTTTGCAAATAAAAAGAAAAGGCTTCAAGTCCTACACAAGAAAGTTCAATTAGAAAGTTGTAGGTCTTAAAAATGCGCATCGAATGACATTTGAACGAAAAAAATCGGTTCATAAACATTTAAAAAAAAAACGTCAAAAATCGCGTTTTTGTATTTTTTGCTGTATAAATTCCAATTTTGTTTGAACATACTTCTTGTTAACTATAAATATAGCTCAAGACAAGCGGAAAATGATCCATTTTTCAATCATTCAAAAAAAGTTTTATTTTTTCGAGTTGATTTTCGAGTTGATTTCGAGTCGAGATGATTTTTAAAAAAAAAAAGACGTTTTCAAAAATCAGCTTTTACAGAGGCAAAAATGATCGTACAGAAACGAGCATGGGCTCATTTTATTCGCGAAGACTTGAACTTCCATACTATTAAAAAACCAAATCGCTTTTATTTAATTTTTTGCATAAAACAATGCGTTGTAAAATTGTATCATTTTTCGAACCGGTTTTTTCGAATAACTTTTTTAATTTTGGTTTTATATTTTTTGGTCTTGCATATTTGCAAACTGGCATTCAAAACACGCATTTAAAAAAAAATGAAGGTCCTACGACCTCAGGGAGCGATAAATTTTTTTTTAGCGGAGGAAAAGATAATTTTGCAAGCGCGATCGATTTGAAATCGTGTCTAGTTTTTGATGCGCCCAAGCGAAGTGTCCCACCACTCTGTCGCCGTGCGCTGGCTAGCGCGTTCCGCACCCAACGCTGTACTTTCGCAAACAATAATTATGTCAACTTAATTTATGCGAAATGATTTGAAATATTTTTTTTAAGAAAGTAAAAGTCTTTGAGATCTATTTCATGTAAAAATGAAGTCAATCGGAGGTATACTGCGCTGTCAGGAATTAAAAAAATATATATACATATATCTCGGCTCCCTGAGGTCCTCGGACCTTAATTTTTTTTTAAATGCGAGTTCTGAATGTCATTTTTCAAATATGCAACGGCCAAAAATGTAAAACCAAAATTAAAAAAGTTATTCGAAAAAAAAAACGGTTCGAAAAAAATGAAAAAACGGTTTGAAAAATTAAATAAAAGCGATTTGTTTCTTTAATAGCATGAAAGTACAAGTCTTCGCGAATAAAATGAGCCCATGATCGTTTCTGTACGATCATTTTTGCCTATGTAAAAGCTGATTTTTGAAAACTTCTTTTTTTTAAATCGTTATCTCGAAAAAATAAAACTTTTTTGAATTTTTTGAAAAAAAGTATCATTTTCCGCTTGTCTTGGGCTGTATTTCTAGTTAACAAGAAGTATGTTCAAACAAAATTGGAATTTATATAGCAAAAAATACAAAAAACGGGATTTTTGACGTTTTTTTAAATTCTTCTCAAATGTTTATGAACCGATTTTTTTCGTTCAAATTTCATTCGACGCGCATTTTTAAGACCTAAAACTTTCTAATTTAACTTTCTTGTGTAGGACTTTTAGTTTTCTTGTTTAGGCTTTTTTTTATTTGCAAAAAACCGTTTTTTTGACTTTTGCGAATTTTTTTGGTTATGTTCGCCATTAAAACTCGAGTAGCAAAAAACGCTATCTTTCTTAGAATTTCATTCTCTATACGACCTTTTTTTTTTGTTTGCTGATAACAATTAGTGACCAATT
Organism: Aromia moschata; assembly: GCA_029963805.1. NCBI lineage: Eukaryota > Metazoa > Arthropoda > Insecta > Coleoptera > Cerambycidae > Aromia > Aromia moschata. Next base: position 5,217,894 of record JAPWTK010000007.1, on the reverse strand, counting down.
AACATGGGGGCTTTTGCAATTTGATTGGACTATTCGGTCAGCGCGGATCAGAGGCGGAATTTGAAATATTCATAACGGACTACAATAACTTTACATTTTTGTCTGATAATAGCTCCCTAAAATATTGGACGGGGCCCCATGCTTCATTCTTAATATACGAGCATTTCAAACTCCAGCAGCCGCCACTGGGATATTCAGTTTTCCGCGTAATCATTAACGGTGAATTTTTATCGTGTTTACAAGTATATTTCATGTAGCAGTCTGCATAAATGGCATTATGGTCTGGCTACTGTCTTTATTGTGACTCCTACACATGCGGAACTCGCTTGCCTCGTCTATTCGTTGTTTATTCCCTATTCGCGGCGATAATATCGTTAGTTACACTGAGAGAAAGGTTTATTTAGCGCAAATAAGAGATGGGAATGGTAAAACATATTGGGAAATATATTTTATGTCAATTTTATGATATTGCAATAACAGTCGCCTTAATAACTCACCAATAATAAGTTGCGAGTTACAGGGACCTATGTTTAAGGTAAATAAACAGTAACATTGACTCCATCGCAAATACCAGTACACTTGAATCATTCTATCATAAAACTACAAATATAAAGATCTTTCATCTCTTTCAATCTCTCATCACTAACCATTTGATTCCAGAAATCAACTGCTAGATACAAAAAAAAAAAACTGGACGACTCGACTTTCAAAAGCATCCAACTCTCTACTGTTCGTTACATTTCAAATTGATTTTAAATTATTTATGTCTATCCTATGGTTGTTGTCAAAAGCATGTTGGACAACACAATATTTTTCCATTCTGCCAGATTTCAAATGAGCCATGTGTTCTTTAAATCTAGTCAAAATAGATCTTTTTGGCTGCCCAATATACTTTTGACCACAGTCTTTCAACTTATTTCGTATATTCCTGAGTTTTCGTTATTGTCAATTTTGTCTTTGGGGTTGCCCAAAAGCGTCTGTAGTTTATTTTTAGAATTATAAACCAAATTGATATTAATATTTTTAAAAACAAAGTCCGCCGGTGAATTTAGATTCATATGGTAACGAAACAAATTTCGAATTGTCAGTATCTCTACGAAAAGTCGTAGAATTGTACAGGGTTCTCTTTTTATGCTTCCTTATTAACGCATGTATTAAATGGACTGAGTAACCGTTATTCTTAATTAATATTTTCTCATGTTCAAACCTCTCTTTACTGAGGGGGAAACTTAACAAACGGTGAATTAAAACTTGCCATTTTATGTTGAAAAGGGTGGTGTGAATCGTTGGGAATATATCTAAGAGTCGCGGTTTCTTTCCTATATATATCAAATTCTAACATTAATTAATACATCTTAATTAGTTAATACATCTAAAAATGGTAACTGTTCATTGTGTTCCATTTCATATGTAAATTTTGTGGTAGGGAAACAGTTATTTAATTTTAACTTTTTCTTAGTGTATACTGTTTTCTGTCTCTGTTATTTAGAGAATGTAGAAGCATCGGTAATTTCCAAAAATATGACAGTACAACCTCCTTTTTTGCTTTATTTTAGAAGGTAAGAAGTAAAAAAACCAGTGGCGTAGTTGGACATCAGTGGGTTTGATATCATGCAGCTTTATAACAGGTTTTGGGTGGTAATTTTCCACCCTGTCTTCACCCTTTAGCTAATGACCTCTTTTGGAGTGTCGCATAAAACAAATAATTAACTAGGCATAGCAAAAGATTATTCTTCGAGTGAATTTTCTCTTTATGTATTTTACCTGTTTTCTAAGTGTTTTTAAGTGGTAAGGAAACCCCGATTCATTCAGCTCTGGGCAATAAAGGCAATTTAGAATATAATAGAACGTCTTACATGTATTACTTGGCCATCGGTTAACTGAATATAACTGCAAATAAATCTTTTGGGTAATTACTTTTCGAAGATCGGTCGCTTTTTTTCAAACGAGCCCATTACAACACGTATTGTGTCTTCAAAGGGGGCATTAAAGCATCGGATTATTATTCATTGGGTTACGGAGAGTATATAACTTCTCACGTTCAAAATTACTGCCAATATAGTGCTTTTTTTTCGTTTTCTGCGAAGGTAATGTTGTGAGGCAACTAACGATTTCTGGTGGATTTTTATTGGTGTGAAAGGAATAGTCAAATCTTTTAAAAAGTTCGGTATCGTGATTCATTTGCATACACTAATTTGTTCTGACACAAATTTGGATGAGCAAAACGCGGTGCTATGAAAAAATATATAAAAAAATGCGTATATTTTTAGAGAAGTGACCTAATAAATAATGTACATTTTTATTATTTTAAAACATCGCTTACACCTATTATATAATTTTATGATGCACGCAACATCACTACAATAATAATTGATTTGTTTATTACTTGCTCGTTATCTAAGCGTTTATAATATTTCAATGTCAAGTTTAACATGTAAAGCATTTTAAAAATAATATTTTTATCTGGACAATTATTGTCTTAACGTTTTATATTTGTTGACCTGTTAGTCGAAAGTCAAACAGGTGTTGTGTTGGGAAAGTCAATTTTTTCTTTCATAATTGAGTCGTTAACGCGTAGATACAGGGTGTCCAAATATACAACGAAATGAAAATTCATATTAACATATATGTACATTAGGGTGGTCCTTGTTTTGGAAAAGTTCCGATTTTTTTGAGTGCTCCCACTAAATCGGAAGTAGAGGCCTAGAAAATAATTATGAAAAAGTCGAAAAAAAAAATAATAACCCGTGCCCCACGCAGGTTGAATTTTAAATGGGATTTAACATGGGTTTTCCGGTTTTTTAGGTAAAACCAAGCGTTGAGCACTTGATTTTCATCGGTTCAACATGAAACTTGGTATCCCCAGGTTTTCGATATCGCTGAATCTAAATATCACGTCAAAAACCGTTTTTTAATAATGATAGCTGTCAAAAAAGCTGTCAATAAAAATTCATTTTTGGATTATTTAAAATTTTAGGATTTTTTTATATTTTAACACAAATCAAGTAAAGTTTCGTCGTAAAAAAATTGGTAACGTGTTTTGCGCTAAATGACAACTGTCAATTAAGCTATCAATGAAGTTTTTAATCGAATTTTTAGTTTTTTTTTTAATTTCTCAATTCGGAAAATAGTCTTAATACAGCTAAATATATAATTAGGTATGTTATTACTGTAAAATTATTATTAGTTATAAAATGACACTAATATACCGTTTTTGATTTATTATGTTTATTGACAGTTTTATTGACAACTGCCATTTATGTCAAAACCGACATTTATTTCTAAACATTTAATTAAGATTATTATCCTAATTGAGAAATTGAAAAAAACAACTAAAAATTCGATTGAAAATTTTATTGACAGCTTAATGGACAGTTGTTATTTAGCGAAAAACATGTTAATATTTTTTTTACGACGAAACTTTACTTGATTTGTGTTAAAATATAAAAAAAACTTCCAATTTTAATTAATCAAAAAATGAATTTTTATTGACCGCTTTTTTGACAGCTGTCATTAGTCAAAACCGGTTTTTGACATGATATTTGGATTCAGATATCGAAACCTGGGGATTTCAATTTGAACCGATGGAAATCGAAGTGCTCAACGCTTGGTTTAACCTAAAAAAAACGGAAAACCCATAAACCGATAAATCCCATTTAAAATTCAACCTGCGTGAGGCACGGGTTATTTTTCGACCTTTTTTTCGTCTTGAGAGTCACGCGAGATGTAAATGGAGTATTTAGGCAGGTCATTACCACCACTTAAACGTCACATAAATATCTTTATTAAGTTTGGGAACCTCTGATAGTTGATCTATCAGAGGTATAATGCAAGATGCCAGTTACAAAAAACAAACAAATGACTTAACAAATTGAAACTTGTACTGAAGGTACATTACATGTTAACCTACCGCCCTTCCAAGACCTCCCGTCTCCACAGCGTTGCTAGGTCGGGCGCTACGTTGCCAGTCTCATTACTTAATTTACACCTCGTATGTGATGACTCAAAATAGGCAAATCCAATTTTCGAAAAAAAAAAAAATTTTTTTTTAATTTTTTTTGTAACAACGGTATTTGCGGAAAAAATTGTGAGGAAGCTCAAAAAAAATTTTTTTTTCACTTTAGCCATGATTAGGACATGTTTAAGCTCAAAAAACGTGACCCTTTAATTTTTTTCAAAAGTTTGACCGTTTGCAAAAAGAATACGGTTCGTTAGATCCTAATGTAACTTTGCATGGTTTTTGGGGGTATATTAAACTGTAAAAGGAACTCGCAACATTAGTCCTTTCAAGAAGATTTGAATTTCAGCCGTTGATGTTCTGAAAAACCATCAATTACACGTTTTTTCCTGTTTTTTTCAAATTCATGTCAAGGATAAAAAAAAATCTCCTCAAAAATCGCAGCAGAACCTTGTAGCATGTTTATTCCAGTTTCCAGAACTTTCCTTAGATTTTCTGTGCTACCGTTGGTTGCTGAGATATCGTCGATCAAAGACAAAAGGGTCCTTTTTGATTTAAAGTTCGATATATCAACAACAAATGGTCGTATCGAGATTAAAAAAAAAGCAAATTGAAGCTGAATAAATAAGCTATCCGGCCCATATCATGGCTAAATTAGAAAAATTTTTTCAAGCTCGTGGCCTTGAAAAAAAAGCAAAAAAATTCGCAATTTTTTTTCTCACACTACTTCCTAAAATTGCGCGAAATTTTTTTTGCCAAAATATCTCAAAACTAGAAACTTGAAGTTTCAAAATGCTTTTTTTTTTAGACCTCGATAAGACCATTTTTACTGACAGCATTCTGAAAAATCACTAAAAATTCAGAAAATGTTTTTGACTAATTTTTTCCATTAGTGTATTAGACTAACGTACCAAAAACTGTTTCTGTCGTGTACCAAATTCTTTTTCGTAGTTTCACGTTGCATCCTGATATTTAGTTGCCAAAATGACGCCCACGTTTCTACAGACCGTTTGCACCTTGAGAACTACCTACGCGCGTTCGGCAACAGTTGACCCATTTGAAAAGAGATAATCGTTATCCTCGCAAAAATGACGTTTACTGCCTAGATGATAAACGACCGCGCGCCGTGCCACCTGTTGAGGGGGTAGCTTCCTATTCTAATATTTCATAACATCCTTTCGCCTTATCTCGTTCGCACAACAATGAGGCACGAATTTTGCGAGGACACTTCTTGCGAACGGCCGGAATATATTTATTTTATTTGACAGACGCTTTTGAATTATGTCCGTTTAGTCTATATATTTCAATATACATAAAGGCAGACGCCGAGAAACGGGTTAATTGTTCGTGTAGAAAGTGCACGTCCTGTGAGCGCTTTCTAAAAAGGGGAGGATTACTTACAAATGGGTCTTAATCTCGGAGAAGATTAGTGAAATTTGCGCCGTTACAAAGGGTAAGAACGTTGCGTATAATGGACAGGAATGTTAAAGAATTTAATGCCTATTATGCGTATTAGTTTACTCTTAAGATTATTGGTTACAATTTCAAAATATATGGTATGTTCGCAGAGCCAGTTTGTGATAGTTTACAACCATCAGTAGTCGTCGTCCGTCTCAGTTTTTCCGTAAATGGAAGAAGTTAAAAAAATACATGCAACTGGTTCAATATTTCAGGTGATTAGAAACCATCAGAAATAGGAGATAAAAGCAATTGCCTCAATATGAATTGGTTTACATCTTTGGAGTTGTATGTGGCAAAGTGTGATAGTTGTATCACAGAATCTTGGAGGAAATTTATGTTCGGTGTTGTTTTCCTAGACGATTGAAAAATGTGTAGAAGAGAACACTTAAATATGTTGCAGTCGCTATCCACAACCGCATCAATGGAAAAGTCATCCAATTGTGAAACAAACTGGAAGAAAACTTGCTCGATTTCGTTCAATGCTCGATTGAATACTTTCGTTCAGTGGAAAAAATACAACTGTTCAACAAAGATCTTTTTTTCTTTGTTTTTTTTTTTGACTTGGCTCAAACTGCCGGAAAATCACAAACTTTTGTCCTATAAATAAATGATCTACCAACCTACTAACTCCCTGACAATGTGTAAAATGTAATCAATGTGTTTTCAATCAATTTTTGGGGATGCTGAACATAATTCTTGGGTTTATTGGGTTCTATTTTCCAAAACAGACTAGAGCTCTAAGGAAAATGAACATTTTTTCAGTTTTCTTCAAAAATGACTCAATTTATGACTAGGAAAACCTATTTTGATTCCTGTTCGGACTCTTAAAGTTTGTATTTTAATCAGGAATTCAAGGATTGAGGCGAAAATTGGTCAACATTTTCTGACTTAGTGCGTCCAAATACGTTAGAAATAAAATATTGGACAATTGTAGATTGAAAATTTATTAGGTGATTCAACGGCAAAATTTCAAGTAAGACAAATTCAGATAACACCATGATCAGTGGATCAAAACACGTTGGAAATGATATGTCTGGTAAAAGTAGCACACAAATAGTCTGGTAGAAATAACTGTCATAAATTGGGCTATTTTTGGGGCAAATTTCCTCACAAAATTGGAAATTCAGTGGATCTAGGCCAAAATTCCGACAAGCCATGATGTTCAGCGGGTCCAAACATGTCGGAAATGTTATATATGTCTAGTTAAAGTTGTCAAAGTTTCTGAGTTCGGCAGTCAGAGCATATATTTCATTAAATTACCATGGCAGTCGTGGGGTAGTCAATCCGTATAATTTACTAGACTTTACCTGAACTGAATCGAATCCATACGTTCATGGAAGAAACCGATACAAATACCTCAGCGTCTAACGAGAGGATACCCAGATTTATCGCCTCAGCATTTAAGGTGGTCAGCTCGATGGTGTTCGCTCTTACACGTGATGGGACATTCCGCGGGTCCAGATTCGCGCAAAATAAATAATTCATGCGCCGACGATCCGAGGTGATATGAGAACTAGTCGTTCGGCATGCGTTTTTCGAGCCATTGCGGCAAGAGTTATGCCACTCGGAGGGCCGTATCAGCGCCGGTGGATCTTCAGACACACGTGTCCGCGTTTCAGATCGTCATAACAGCCAGATATGACGGGATCCCAGCCGGCAAAAACTCCCGAGACGATTCCCTTGTGCGAACTCGGCCGCCTCTACGTCTCACATTCCCTTAGCGGAGATACCGTCTTCGCTACCGGTAGAGGCGCAAAAAAATCGTCGCGGCTACACTTATACATAGTTATTTTTTTATAATTATACATACATACATACATCTCTATGATAATTAAAGTGTAAACCGTTTTTTAAGCGCCTTTAAAATTATGTAGGAGTGTATTTCTTGCCCGTGCATACGTACGCCACTGACCGCGCCTAGTAACAACCGATGGGACTCGGGTTGGGGAACAGCTAGATGCAATTTATCCATACGGCGACGATTCCGTTGTCGAAATTTTGTATTTTACTTTAGCTCAATGCGAGCGGACCGACGCACAGTGGGGCCAAATCCAAAAAACCTGGCCAAAAGTCAAAAAGTGTATGAATCGATCTGAAAATCTTTACTCGGGGGTTTTTTGAGACCGCTGATTACAAATCCGTTATCAGATTTACAAAATCTCAAAATGGCGGAGATACCGCGCGTGCGCACATGGAAAATCAACAGAAAGTCAAGCAATTGCTCTGAATTTTGTTACTCGGGGGTTTTTCGGTGTCGCTGATTACGAATTCGGTATCGAATTTGAAAATTCCTATGGCGAGTCCGATACGGCGGAAAATTTTAAGGCGGCAATTTAACTACCTATTCCTCATTTTTTTCTCAAAAAATTTTCTATTCGATTAGCTGAATGTCATTTGCCTCTAAGCTTAGAAATTAAGGAAGTAATATATTTTTTAAGGTCATTCGGTATACAATTTTTTGACCCACTTCTCGAGGAAAGATAATTTTCAATTTTTAGTAGCGGATTCTCATCCATATTATCTTTCATTAAGTTAAATACTTATATTCTTGTGATGGAAATATCGTGTGAAGTACTAGTATCTACAAAAAAATCATTGCAATCTGTGAATAATCATAATTATTAATATCAGATGAGTAAATCTTGAAAAAAAATTTCTTGAAAAAACAAAATTAGAAATCTGGAAAAATGCTAAAATTTAAAAATTTTGAAATGAAAAATTTTAATATTTTGCGTCTTTTAATATTTTCTATTATATTCAGGCCCAATGTACTATAGCGATTTACATATGACCCAGTTTTTTCAACATTTATCGCATAGTACAACCCACACTATACAGGAGACCTTTCCAAAAAAAAAAAAATCAAAAAACGCAGAGGGCAGCTAGGTGCAGCTGAAATTTGTTCTATATAATAAGTTATAGTCTGATATAAATTCCTAATAAGTTTTATGCCGGTGTCGCGCAGTGCCACGGACTTAACCAACAAATAACTGAGCTTTTTTGTCTGCTTCATCGTGTAAAAGTTTCATTTAATGATTATTCTCTCATAATTTTCCGATTTAATACTATAGATTGCACAATATTTCATTATTTTCTATTCACCTTTAGAAGTAGAATCCATTTGGTTTATTTAAATTTGCCGTATTTTTAAGATTTATCAACTATTGAAACACTTTATTTTCTCTTTACGATTACACAATGTGTATGGCTTCAGAGAATTTTCGCATGCTTTATCGGAGTCCATACAAGCAATAAAGAACTAATAGTAGTGAAACAATAAAACATTTAAAACTATAGACTTTTTTTGGGGGGGGGGGGTTGTTGGCCAGGTTTTTGCGAATTGGGCTCACTGTGCGACGCCGAGTGCTAAAATAATTATGTGTCGTGAGTGACTAACTAATAAACATGTGTACATATTTTATTGTGTGTACGTATTTTGCAGCGTGTACGCACTTCTTTTAGAGTTAGTGTAGTGTATTTACATATTATCTGACTTTGTGTGGATTTTTTTGCAATAATGGCACATTCGTTACCATTTGTTAAGAGACTGAAAATTATTATTGAAAATATGAGGATTTTACATTAGACTGTAAATAGTCAATATCCGCGTTAACCGGATCAGAACTACGACCAAAATTAAAAGCAACCAAAAAAATCGACCAAGGGCTCATTTTAGAGCATAGAGCGTCTATTTCCAAATGCCGAGTGCGCCTTTGAAAAATCCAATATGGCGGCTCCAATATGGCGACCGGATGCCAGAGAAAAATTGAATGTCCAGCAAAAAAAGATTGTAAAAATAAACATTCGCAACAGATCGGATCGTTTTTTCGGCTCGAATTATAGCTGATGGATGCCCCTAAAAAGCTTGTGTGGTAAGTTGACAAAATCCAACATGGCGGATCCCATATGGCGGTCAAAAGTCCAATATGGTGGCCGAATTTTTGAAAATCAACCGATTTGCACCAAATTTGGTACACGGGGGGGGTATTGTGGATCACTGATCACGAATCCGAGATCAGATTTGCCAGACTCAAGGTGGAGAATTTTCGAAAATCAACCGATTTGAACCAAATTTATTATGGCTGGAGCCCCCCTGGGCTCCAAGGGGGATTTTAGGGTCACCGATTACGAATCCGAGGTTTAATTTTCAAAAACCAAGATGGCGGACGTTTTTTTTTTTAAATCAACCGATTTTTCTAGCCTTTCGTGGAACGTGGTCGACAATATTCACTTTAGATGTTTTTTTGGCAAATGTGTATCCGATTTTCCAGTAGCCATACCTTGCGTAAAACATATTTACAGAAGACATATCAACGTGTCATGGGAAGTATCAAATAAGACATACGCAATAAATTTGTGTGGCTGAGAGTGGACGAAACAACAGATTTTTGCGGTAATAATGATCGTTAATGTTCTGATACGAGTTTTAGGTCACATTTCAGGATTCCATTGCACGTTCTTGTTACTCTAAGCAAAGCCAAAGATCTAGTCACAACTTGACGAAACTGATGTGTGGAAATCTATTCGAAAATCCTGAGAGGCGTTCCGTATCTAATAAACCTACTGACCATCAACCGTTTGACCGTTTCTAAAGTAACTTTCTACCATAAAAGCTTTTTGTTTTGCCGTGATTACCGTATTTAATTTTCCTGACAATAAATATTTTTAAGACAATAATTCAAGACCTGTAGGATCGATTCCACTTCATACTTTGAGGACCTTTTCTTTAACTTATGTATTTAAAACTACTACACTTTGGACAATAAATAAATCATTGAATACCAAATTTAATTTGATCATTTCAACCAGATTTTGTCCGCTACTCGTTCTTATCGAAAGTCGTTCTGCATCTCCAAATTCTGCTTCCGATACCGTTCACCGACAACGTTTGTTTCGCCACTTGTCGAACCGGATTTTATCGGCCGATAATCCCGTCAATATCGAACATGACAACTGCCCGGCGACATTCAAATTCTCCGGAGTGCGATCGGGCGATCTGCACGTCCTCCAAGTGACAAAACATCTAATATATTTATTGCGGCTGTCAGCAGCATTTGCACCGAGCAACGCAGAGCAAACGTCTACATGGGTTTTTACTCGACCGTGGACATATCATAACACATGTCCGCGGCCGTTCAGGCCGCTCGCGTCTCGAATAACAAGTGAACGTCTAAAGGAAAGCAGCGCCCTTGCGCATCCGGCAGGCGGAGGCGAAGAAGCATCGGCTAAATGGTCTTGGAGTTATGCGCAATGGCTGTTAATGTTAAAGTGTTGTAAAAAAAACTGGACGTTTTCCACGAAACACCGGACTACTGTACTTTTCTTGTCGCGCGTTTCGCCAATTGAGTTGGCATCTTCAGGGAGAAGATTAAAACTAAATGCTAACCTACACAGTTTTACTATTTATACTTAATTTGTTGCCCCGGTTCACTGAACCGTAACATCTGTCTTTGTTTATCAGAGCAAACACTGGTTGGTATCGGAACATTGTCCTTATTCTCGTACTGTTACATTTAATAAATTGTAACTTTCAAATGTCCATCCAACTGTCTACTGTTTGTTACATTTCTAATTAATTTTAAATTATTTGTCTATCCTATGGTTGTTGTCAAAAGCATGTTGGGCAACACGATTTTTCCGTTCTCCCATATTTCAAATGAGCCATGTATTCTTTAAATCTAGTCAAAATAGATATTTTTTGTTTGCCCAATATACTTTTGATCGCAGTGTTTACAACTTATTTCGTATATTCCTGACTTTTCGTTATTGTGGGTATTGTCTTTGGGGTTGCTCAAAAGCGTCTATAGTTTATTTTTAGAATTATAAACCAAATTGATATTAATATTTTTAAAAACTGTATCTAGTCTGCGGGTGAATTTAGGTTCATATGATTATTACATTACGAAACGAATTCAGCGTAATGAGGGAGGAAATGTAGATTAAATAATCATCCTACCTTTGAGGTAAAATCTTCTCGTTGAAGGCGGTGTCCCAAGGTCAATTCTAGGTTCAATGTTTTTTTCTTATATCCATACGCTGCACACGTTCCACAAATATTCAACTGAAACAAAATTTGCTCTGTTACTAATTGATATACGTAATTGTAACGATATTTATTAGTTTTAACTATACAGACAGACAGTAACGGTAAGTCATTTTTTTGAAGGTATTGATATTGTTTTGCGTCTGTTGTTCTCCCAAGTTGAATTGATTACGTTAAAAGATATAGCTAAAACAGTTTTCCTAGACAGTTTAGGCTGTCTCTTATCCATTTAGTTGACTGGACCGCAAGAATCTGAATTGTTGACAAATACACGTTATGTAACTAAGGAGGCCATTAAAAAAAACGTCATCAAAGTTGGCCGAGCAAAAAGAGACGTATTTCTATTCTTAATCTTTATAACATTATTTATTTTACAATTGTGAAGTTTCGCTTTGAGCTTCGACATAGCCGCTATTTCCATCTCTCTCGTTCACAGCCAGATTAGATGACTTTTTTTTTTAATGACTCATTATGAACATATTGGTCTGATTAAATTAAGTGAATTGGTATACCAATTAGTCAATGTAAGTAGATATTATGAACATGAATTTTTGCTACTAATGTAGATAGTGTCAGTAGGTGCTGGACGTTACACTGACCGAAGGCGCTATTTTCAAGCTGATTAAAGGCAAGACAATATGGAAATTAAGGTCTTCTTGACCCACACTTTAAGTGCACTTTGTCACCTATTATTCCTCCCCCTTTTAACCCCCCCATATACTGACTATTATACCCCCTCCCCAAATCTTAACCCGCAGACAACAATACCATCCAGCAGCCGAGAACGAGAGGGGGAGAAGAACCTGGCAAATAATTCAACCAGTTGCGCACCGACGACGCGTCACAGCCACCGCCGATTTATGCTTCCTTTCTTCTCCGTCCCATATTATTAATATTTCCATAACGATATCGTGTATCTGTCATCGGGAGCGTCCGTCTCCGGCCCTTTGGAGGAAGCCGGCGGTCGTTTATTAAGGCTACGCGTCCGTCGGCGAGGCGACGGCCTGAAGGGGGAGCGGCGAAACGTCCGAATATCATACCGAGAGCATTTGCATGTCGCTGGCCGGCCGTCCGCTCTGACAGATTTATTGGAGGGCCCGCGCTCCCGGCCGCGGGGGGAAGGGGCAGCACGAAGATCCCCCTTATTGTTGTGTCATGGGAACGGCGGGCCTGCGCTTCGGATGTAACATGTGTAAAATGTGTTTAAACACTATCTCCAAATCCACCGGCCGGCCGCCGTCGGGATTTTGGAGCGGCGGTTTTCCGTTCGACTTAAGGGGACTTGGGGGGGTTGAAATTTCGAAAAAATAGATTTTCGTTTTTTTGCATATTCCGATATTGTCATCCTTTAGGAATATCTTCCCGTTTGTTTTTTGAAAAATTCCCAAAATTGGTAAGAGGCGTAAAACGTAGTGTGGCGCGCGGTCGGTCCGACCGAACGGTCTGAGCATTATTCTAATTTCTAGGTTCTCTAATGTCTATAAAGATAGAAGAGACAATTGTTGAGAACACATATATATATATGGAAATTAGGCTCAATTAAGGCTAATTAAGTGCCCTCTAAATTAAATCTCCAAATTTTTCGCGAAAATGCTTTATATAAATAAAATACATATTATTACAATATATGTAATTAAAGAAATGAAAATAATTCAAATTAAAAGGCTCGTTAAAGGCTCTTAAAAAAACGAAAAATTATTAACTTTTTTTTTCGGCCGCTCTGCTGTTAATGATTAAACAGCAGAACAGGGGGCAAAATAAGGTAGCACAATGGTTCCCGCCAATGATTTGCCGTCGAAATTTAAGCTCATTAAAGGCTCAATAAGTGCCTTTTGCAAAATTAAATGCTTGCCTTTTCGCAAAAAAATAGGGTTTAATTTTCGAGAAATTCGTAGGAAGCTAGACGAGGCATAGAATAAAAAGTTATGGATTAAAACGAAAGGGGGCGCTTTAGATCAAAAGGCTATTTATAGGCTCTTGGAAAATACGAAAAAATAATGATTATCTTCATTTTTTTTTTTGTTTCAGCGCTCTGCTTTTATATTCTATGCCCTCGTCTAGCTTCCTACAATTTCGAAATTAAAACCTAATTTTGCGAAAACATGGCGAGCATTTAATTTCGCAATGAGGCATTTTTGAGCCTTTATGGCCTTAAATTTCGACGTGAAATTGTCCGGAACCAATGGGAAACCGAGTTATGCCTGTTCTGCTGTTTAATCATTAAGCCAGCAGAGCGGAGAAAAACAAGAAAAGAAAATGAAGATAATCATTATTTTTCGTATTCAAGAGCCTATAAATAGCTGGCCCAATTATCCTTTTAATCCATAACTTTTTTTTCTTGCTGTCTATTCTCGAATTTCGAAATTAAAACCTAAATTTTTGCGAAAAAGGCGAGCATTTAATTTTGCAATAGGGCATTATTGAGCCTTTAATGAGCCTTAAATTTCGACGTGAAGTCATTGGCGCGACCAATGGAGACCGAGTTAGCTCTTGTTTGTGTTTAATATTGCCAGAGAGCGGCCGAAAAAAAAGTTAATAAATTTTTCTTCCGTTTTTTAAGAGCTTTAACGGCCTTTTAATTTGAGATTATTTTCATTTCTTTAATTACATATATTCGTAATAATTTGCTATTGCTGTATCTTAAGTTAGGTCAGCCGACATGCATTTTTCGCAAAACATTTGGGAGCATTTAATTTAGAATAGGGCTTAATTAGCTTGTTTTTTTCCATATCTAATTTCTGATTGTCTTTTTTTTACATGGTTCTCTATGCAATATAGAGTAGAATTAAGTTTTAATTTGTAACGACACACTATAGACGACCTAATAATAAAGTCTAAACGTTTCTGTTTCCGTACGACTGTTCTAACACAAATATTGTACCGAAACTTGAATGCGATTTTCTCGAAACTACATTTTTTGATAATTTTACCACGATATCTCGAGAACCGCGAAATATATCAACTTGAAATTTATACAGGAGTTGTAAAACACTATGACGCATGAATTATACCTAAAATCAGGTTAAAAAAATATTGCTACAATTTTATAATAACTATTAAACTCGAATTTTTCCAATTTTTTTTGTTTTCTGGACGCCATTTTGTTAATTTTATTTTTGTTTTTAATTTGTTAGGTATAATCAATGCCTAGAGGGAAGCCTAAGAAGAAGAAATATTTTTAGAATTTGCCAAAAACTTTATCCGTTCGACTGGAATCGTGGTAAAACCGTTGATTCGACAGTTTTCCGTATTACATTGGGACGCCGATATTATTGTTCTGGGAACGACTTTCAATGAATTTTCTCATTTTATAATGTCATAATTACTTAATACCCTTAACAATAAAAAAGTTTTATATTTATTCGCGGCCTTGTTATAAACCATTAAACACGAGCCAATTTTTGCATTTTCAACCCTCCCTAGTCCCCTTAAATCGGGGCGAAATCGGAGTGAGAAGGACGACAAAAGGACACTCAAGTAGAGGAATCTTTCATACTTCTCCGGCAGAACATACAGAATAAAACTGTACCCGATCATACTGAAAGAATGAGAACCTTCAAAGATTTCCGTAGCAGAAAGTGGAAATAGTCCAGTTACTCGGGATATTCACCTCCGAATTCTTTCGGACTGAACCGATTCACTTGAAATTTGGAGATGATAGGAGAGTGCTTAAATAACAAAAGTTAAAAGCTTAAATAATAAAAGTTATATAATGCCGATCGGGGGGTTGAAATTCCTTTTTACTCAAAATAACGGGAATCGATAGAGGATCAAATTCTAAGAAACTTTTGTTCTATAAAGTTTTTTCTGAAAGTCAATACTTTTTGAGTTATTAGTAGTTGAAAAACCTTGAATTTTCATCGAAAAAAGCCACGTTTTTTAACGATTTTTCACAAAAATGACGCCTCTATATAAAAAAAAGTATACAGAACAAACATGAAGCGAAGAAAGATTTTTTTTTTGTAATTATTCTAGGTGCAATAAAAAGCGAGATAGGATCGGTGAAAGAGAGCGCTGCCAACGGCCACTTCCTAAAATGCCACGTTGGTCTCGACAAGGGGTGGTTTCTAGGGGTTGAAATTTGAAGTAAAGAACAAAACATCTTCTAGTATATTTATTTTATACAATTTAACCAAATTTTAATGCGAGAAATGCTAAAAAATGTATTTTTCTATTTTTTTATTAGGGGGTAGTTTTAACCGCTTAAAATCAAAAAGCACACCTCGCCCATATATAACTTTTGAAAAGGTAAGCCAAGATTAAATCCAAAATTTCAGCAAAATCCACGCAGTCCGATTTTAGGGTAGGGTCCGGAAACTGTGCTACAATGCAAAGTCGGCACTAACAACTCTGATAATTAAAGTATAAACCGTATTTTTTAAGCGCCTTGTAAATTATGTACGCATGTATTTCTTGCCTGTGCATACTTACGCCACTGACTGTGGCTAGTAACGCGCGTTGGGACTCGCTTGGTGCGGGTTTGAGAAACGGCTATATGCAATGTATCCATGTAGCGTAGCGAGCGTTCCGTTGTCGAAATTTAGTATTGTTAGCTCGATGTGAGCGGACGAACGATAGAACGCCGAGTTCAAAATGATTTTATGTGTCAACTAATAGTGATTAACTAATAAACCTATGTATATATATTTTACACCGTGTACGTATTTCTTTTAGAGTTCGTGTAGCGTATTTACGTATTATCTGGTTTTGTGTGGATTTTTGCAATAATGACACAGTCGTCACCATTTGTGAATAGATTGAAAAAGATGATGGAAAATTACGAGGATTTTACAATAGATGGATCACATATTTTATGTATTTCTTGCAATCGTCGATATATATTTCGTAGACGCCGAGAGTGTGAAAGACATTTAGATTCGAATATCCATCAACATCAACATTCATCAACAAAAAGAGGGTGTCATTTTTGCATAATGTTTTGCGCATGTAGCCTTTCGTGAAACGTAGTCGACAATATTCAGTTCAGACGTTTTTTTGCCAAATATGTATCCGATTTTCCATTGTCTATTAGTCATACATATTTACAGAAGACATATCAATGTGTCAAGGGAACTATCAAAGCAGATATACGCAATAAATTTCTGTGGCTGACAGTGGACAAAACAACAGATGTTTGCGGTAATAAGGCCGTTAATGTTTTGATACGGATTTTAGGGTTTCAGATATTTCGCCCACGATATAGATAGCTAGTCAACGGGTTTTGCAAACAACGGCTAAAAGTATAGAAGTACTAAAAAAATAATAGTACTGATGTTAGTGACAACAAACAACTATTAGTGATACAAACAACTGTGCGAAATTCGTGAGGATAATGTGCGTTGCGTCGTCCTCTGTCCTTGTCAATTATTTGCACTTTAACTTCAGTAGATGTGGAACGATCATTTTCCTTCTACGACCATATGTACAGACCAAATCGTTCACTTTTAACGAGAAGAAATACAGAAAGACTACTGGTTGTGGCAACGTACGCTCACGCAGTGGGGTTTCTGAATGACACAAGCGATAGATATATAGGTACATTATCAACACATTTTTACTCCTGTCTTTTTGGTCTCTCATAGGTCTGTATATAGATATCTCTGTTCTATAATATTTTAAGGTAGCTATATGTTATCTGAATCTACCTAAAACTCATTCTTATGTTTGCCCAATATACTTCTGTTTACACTCCAGCATAAAATACAATAACTAAGATTTTTTAATCAACTGTTGAGGAGTTTAGCAATACATATATACTTGATCCAGTGATTAATTTAATTCGGTTGTTTAAATCCATTTATAGACGTTCTCCTCTAATTACAACGCCGAGTAAAACCAATATCTCTCCGACATAACACTAAATCCATCTCATTGTTTGACGTATTATCCAAGAGCAGAAACGTGGGACGACGATATTTTTAATTCGAAGTGTCACTTTTCACCCGAGCGCTATAAACGTAATTTTATTTCTGGAACCACCCATCCTCGCGATAAGGGCAGGCCGAACGTACGTTACGGCAATTTCCACACTTGCCGGCGACGTCGGTAAGTGACCAAGCCACCAATTTGTTACCCGACCTTATCTCCATTTCTAAATAAAGACGTAGAAACAATTATCGGCCAAGGAATCCCCTTAAAATAGACAAGAAATTATATGGTTTATTTCCAGATTTATCTTAATGATATTCGGACTTGGATAAATGTTAGCGAGCTACAACACGGACGAGGACCGATGGCTCGGCACAGATATGATTGCAACCCTTTTCGATAACGCCACGGGACCGGGAATGGAAGTACGTCCCCGGGGAGGGGCCGAGGAAACGGGCCTGGTCCTTCGGATCGACGCTGTCACACTTCCATGTTTACATTGCTGTAAACGGCCGTCCAATATGCACTTGAGCAGTCAACGTTATTCGAATCGATCAGCATCGTGCCCCGCGTTGTTGCTGGAAGTTGAGCAAATGCGAGGGCGTTGTTGGTTATTGCAGGCGAGTTGCTCTTGTCGCAGGGGTGGTTTATTAAGTCTTCAATCAGAGAAAAATATTTACTTTGATCGGTAAAAAGAATGTCTTCAAAGTATGCCGTGGAATCGATCCCACATAGCAAAAAGATTTTATGATCGAGAGTTACTTTTGAAATGGTAAAAGGGTTGACGGTCAGAGGGTTTATTCAACACGGAACGCCTCTTAGGATTCCCAAATAGAATTTCCACATATAGCCATGGATTTCGACCAGTTTCGGATAATTCTGACCAGACCCGTGCCATTGTTTAGAGAAACAGGAAGTGTGAATGGAAAGGAAGGCAGTGGGAGACCTAAAATTCGCATTGCACAAAAAGTTGAAGTATCCTACGGAACCTGCAATATAATCCTGAAATGTAACCTGTGTATGCAAGCTTGTCGTCTAAGCTTAGTCTAAGAATTGTTACCAAAGGATTAGCATAGAGTGATTTATGGATAATTTATATAATAATGAAAGCGTCTTTGAAAAATGTTTTTTTTTTATTGACGAGGCATGGTTTTATCTCTCCGGTTATATTAATTCTCAACAAATGCGAATGTGGAACTCTAAAAATCCATAATTGCGTCTGAATTATCATACCTGTGGGCGACCATATCGAAAAGAAGGTTAACCCCTTGACTGAAAAGAATAAAAATCTTTGTTTTTTTCGACTTTGTTCAAACTGCCGGAAAATCACAAATCTTTGTCCTATAAATAAATGCTCTACTAATGTATAAAATGTGATCAACATGTGTGTCTGGGGATACTGAACATGATCCCCGGGTTTATTAGGTTATATTTTGCACCCAAAACAAACTAGAGCTCTAAGGAAATGAATTTTTTTTCAGTTTTTAAAAAAATCTTTCCTCATACACTCAGTTATTGCCGCGTTTAAACAGTGTTACAAGCTTTATCATTTTCGAGTATTTTGACCCTCTGAACATTATTGTGTTGTCAAAATTTTGACTAGGTGCTAAACTAAAAGCCAATATTGGGGGGAAATGCCCCAAAAATTACTCAAATTAGACATAGGGAAATGTTTTTTTGTCGAACTTAAAGTTTAATCGAGGATTGCGAATTAGACAAGACTCTTCTACAGATAATGAAAAATATGAAATCATTTTTTTATTTATTTGGTCACATGAACCCTTGTAAGGTGAAATGGTGTTAGGGTGAAAATAGCATATTTAAAAAAGGTCGGGTTTGAAAACTCAAAACTGTTTCTTAGTTCCTGGAGGTACTTTTTCCAGGATTTGTTTTAACGGTGACTTATTTTTGGGTTTTTGATCGTAAAAACCTTTAAAGGGTTTTAGTTGTAACCATGTACGCCTACGTCATACCCTTAAAAGGTTCATACGATAAAAGGACCACAAAAAATTGTTAATGACAAAAAAACCAGAACCAGTTCTGAAAGTTCTCTTAAATCAACTCTTTAAATTTCACATGTGCAACCCATTTCATCAGTTAAGTATAAATCAAAACCCAAACTGAGTCTAAAATTTGCATATCCATTTTAAATCACTTTACAACCCCTTCCCCCTTGTTATGATCAACTAAACCAGAAAAATACACCTCTAATATAACTAACAGTCTGGGATTTGGAAAATAATTCTTCATCATCAAATTGGAGAGCAAATTCAATCATGGACATCAAATTTCAGATATCAGGTTGTTATTCGAATTCAGTTCCATGTACAACGAGTAAATTGTTTCCCTAAACAACTAATCCATCGATCTGCCGAGTCTGGCTGTTGCTTGAACGAAAATACTGTCTTCGTGTTCACAGAATGCCACTATTCAAAGCTATCAAAAGACGGCAATTATAACGACGTAGGTACGTTGACGTTGAGATGGCAATTATAACGACGTAGGTACGTTGACGAGTTTCTTATAAACTCATCGAATAGGAGATCATGGAGATCAAATTTAATCATAGACATCAAATATCAGATATCAGGTTGTTATTCGAATTCAGTACATCGAGTACATTGTTTCCCTAAACAACTAATCCATCGATCTGTAGAGTCTGGCTGTTGCTTGAACGAAAATACTGTCTTCGTGTTCACAGAATGCCACTATTCAAAGCTATCAAAAGACGGCAATTATGCAATTATAACGACGTAGGTACGTTGACGTTGAGATGGCAATTATAACGACGTAGGTACGTTGACGAGTTTCTTATAAACTCATCGAATAGGAGATCATGGAGATCAAATTTAATCATAGACATCAAATATCAGATATCAGGTTGTTATTCCGAATTCAGTACATCGAGTAAATTGTTTCCCCTAAACAACTAATCCATCGATCTGCCGAGTCTGGCTGTTGCTTGAACGAAAAATACTGTCTTCGTGTTCACCGAATGCCACTATTCAAAGCTATCAAAAGAAATGGCAATTATAACGACGTAGGTACGTTGACGAGTTTCTTATAAACCCTTCGAATAGGAGATCATGGAGATCAAATTTAATCATAGACATCAAAATATCAGATATCAGGTTGTTATTCGAATTCAGTACATCGAGTAAATTGTTTCCCTAAACAACTAATCCATCGATCTGCCGAGTTTGGCTGTTGCTTGAACGAAAATACTGTCTTCGTGTTCACAGAATGCCACTATTCAAAGCTATCAAAAGAAATGGCAATGATAACGACGTAGGTACGTTGACGAGTTTCTTATAAACTCTTCGAATAGGAGATCATTGAGATCAAATTTAATCATAGACATCAAATATCAGATATCAGGTTGTTATTCGAATTCAGTACATCGAGTACATTATTTCCCTAAACAACTAATCCATCGATCTGTAGAGTCTGGCTGTTACTTGAACGAAAATACTGTTGGAGAACGCGATTATTCAAAGCTATCAAAAGAAATGGCAATGATAACGACGTAGGTACGTTGACGAGTTTCTTATAAACTCTTCGAATAGGAGATCATGGAGATCAAATTTAATCATAGACATCAAATATCAGATATCAGGTTGTTATTCGAATTCAGTACATCGAGTACATTGTTTCCCTAAACAACTAATCCATCGATCTGCCGAGTCTGGCTGTTGCTTGAACGAAAATACTGTATTCGTGTTCACAGAATGCCACTATTCAAAGCTATCAAAAGAAATGGCAATGATAACGACGTAGGTACATTGACGAGTTTCTTATAAACTCTTCGAATAGGAGATCATGGAGATCAAATTTAATCATAGACATCAAATATCAGATATCAGGTTGTTATTCGAATTCAGTACATCGAGTAAATTGTTTCCCTAAACAACTAATCCATCGATCTGCCGAGTTGGCTGTCTTGAACGAAAATACGCTGTCAGAATGCCACATCAAGCATCAAAAGAAATGGCAATAACGACTTTATAACTCTTCGATGGAAATGGAGATCAAATTTAAAAATCGATCAGATCAGGTTGTTATTCGAATTCAGTACATCGAGTACATCGTTTCCCTAAACAACTAATCCATCGATCTGTAGAGTCTGGCTGTTACTTGAACGAAAATACTGTTGGAGAACGCGATTATTCAAAGCTAGCAAAAGAAATGGCAATGATAACGACGTAGGTACGTCGACGAGCTTATTATAAACTCCTTTCGAATGCCGAGCGACCCGTCGAAACCCTTCTGCCAATAGACCCGATCACCTAGCCCCCTAGGACCCACCCACCCCGAGCGCGGACCGGAGCGGAGAGCGAAAACCCATCGCCGTCCGGATTTATGAATCGGCCAGAAGTGGCGCGGGATGATCTCAATGAGCGAGAGAAGAATCTAACCTCCCCCTCCCCTCTCCGCCGAACAGGTAAGCACCGTCGAGGAGGCGGCGCTTGCTGGGCCGGCCGAGCGACAGTCACTTAGTCAAATGCCGATCGCCGAGTCGGCCGCACAGTCACAGGGCACCCGACCGAGCATCGCCACCCTCCGGAGCGCGTCTGAGCGCGCGGGCCGTTATCACACGTCGAGTACGCGAGCGCCGCCGAGCCCGGCCGAGGGCGCGGCGTCGCGCCGCCCTTATCAGGCCCCCTACGCGGCGCGCGGCGCGCAGCTTAGACAGCATCGCGACGCCGTTGTGATCGTACCGACACGCACCGCCACTGATAACATGAGAGTGATGCGGCATACCAGTTAAGTGAGCGGGGACTGTGACAGTGACTTGTGCAGTGCGATCATGTCGCGGAGGAAGCAGGCGAGGCCCATCAGGCTCCTGGAGGACGAGGAGACGCCGGGAGCGGCGGCGGCCGCCGCAGGGATCTTCCCCGCACCGCCGACAATCATTGGTAAGTCGCACGACTTACCCTACCGGGCCGTGGCGCAAAGACGAAGCAGGCGACAGTACGGCCGTTCCGTACGCAAATGCGTCCGAAGCTGACCTCAGAATCAACGCAGAAAAGCCCTAACCTAAAAGCCCACATAATTTTTTGGACGACCATTTCTCGGGGATCCTCAAACTGGCAGTGTTCCCCAAACATCGCCTGGAGCAATCTCATCGCAAAGTAGAGAAAACACATTCGAATTCTAATCACTTCGTAGGTCATTTATTTTTTTCAATAATATTGTTTCCCAAACATCACTCTAAATGCATTTCTACTCACTTTTTCAATGAGATACAAGTTGTGTAGCCTTAAGTCTTCAAGACCAAAAGGCACAGCATACCTGGGAATATTAACTTTTTTTTCACTCGTAGCTTGTCTTGCTTGTTTGGGAATTTATTTTCCACAAACAAAATTTATTAGCGTCAGTTTTACAAGACTGTTTCGATGTTGAGAAAGTTATCTTCTTTTGTGTTTCCCAAACATCGACTGGAGCAATCTCATCGCAAAGTAGAGAAAACACATTCTAATTCCAATCACTTCGTAGATTTATTTTTTCAATAATAGTATATCCCAAACATCACTTGGAGTAATCTCACACTACTTCTCACATTTCTACTCACTTTTTCAATGATATACAAGTTGTTTAGCCTTAAGTCTTCAAGACCAAAAGGCACAGCATACATGAGAATATTAACTTTTTTTTTCGCTCCCTTCTGTAGCTTGTTTTGCTTGTTTGGGAATATATTTTCTACGGACAATATAACAAATTTTATTAGCGTCAGTTTTGTACAAGATTGTTTCGATGTTGATGATGTTGGGAAAATTATCTTCTTTTGTGTTCCCCAAACATCGCCTGGAGCAATCTCATCGCAAAGTAAAGAAAACACATTCGAATTCTAATCACTTCGTAGATCATTTATTTTTTCAATGATAGTATTTCCCAAATATCACTCGGAGTAATCTCACACTTAATGCATTCTACTCACTTTTTCAATGAGACACAAGTTGTTTAGCCTTAAGTCTTCAAGACCAAAAGGCACAGCATACATGAGAATATTAACTTTTTTCTTCACTCCCGTCTGTAGCTTGTCTTGCTTGTTTGGAAATATATTTTCCACAGACAGTATAACAGATTTTATGAGCGTCAGTTTTACAATGTCGATGATGAACCCTAGCAGGAGTTCTTGAAACAACAAAATATTGGAAATGCCTGTATCACAGGGAAAAATGTAAACCACAACACAAATATGCAAAAAAAAAATGTATACAAAGAGGGATACAAAACTGAATATTACAAGAATAACCTTAAGTATTTTCCTTTGAACCGGTATAGTGGATCTTTCCAAAATAATTAGAAAATAAAACACTGGAAAAACATAAGATGGAAGTGTAAAATATCATTTAAGATGAAAATTATCTATTCATAAAACACTGCCAGTTTGGAAACCCTTGGGAAATACGAATTTTTCCTACTTGTATATCTCGAGAATCACGACGTAAAACTCTGAGGCCAGCTTTGGATTCAGCACAGAAAATTACATAGGGGATGACCACCCTGATATTCATTTTTCCAACCGTCGCAGACTTCTCTGCGTTGTATAAAAATTTAACTTCTCCATATCTCTAATTGCAAAAAGTGACCAAAAGCTCGGTTGGTGGAAACCAAATAGATTCACTTATCTCTCTTGGCGAAAACAGGAGACGGGCGACCTCTTTTCAGCGTTTCAGCTAACAGGCACGCTTATATTGTCGGCGAATGATAACAACAATGGCTGGACGCTGGCGGTGATAAAATAGAAGTTATGCTCACGATTAGTCCAGGGATTTATCCATCGGCCTTATCTGAAACCAGATGTAACGTAATACGTACCGATCTTCGGATAGTGCCGAAGAAAGTTAGAGGCCACCTGGGCGGTTCTTCTTCAAGTAGTATTACTGTCAGTCAGGAAAGCGCGGTCACGTAAATAATAGAATTAACGTCCACACGGCTGTGACCGGTTTTCGAAAAATATATCGCGCTCGTGAACGGAAAACTCGGAAAGTGAGAGATTTGTGGAGCTTATGAAAATTCTAAAAGGCCTCCGGGTGAATTAGAAAATGTTAAGGGAATACTATGCGGTTAACTTTCTTGAAAATAAATAGCTAATAATTATCCAAATCGTTCTTAGCTTACTTGGCTTCATCTAAAGCTTCTTGAAGCACTTTGAAGATGTACTAAAGCTGTGGAACTGAAACTGAATTTTCGTTCACAAGAAAGCTTTATTGCAACTTTTGAGTAAACAAATAGTGTTTTACACTGGTGATTGTACATTTTCGAACTCAAACTGTCAAAATATTTTCATCTAAAGGCTTTGCATTAGGTTAGCTGTCATGCTTTCTTCTGTAGTTTTCTATCCTATTTGGTATTCTTATTACTTTGCTTTCTGGTTATGGCATTTATTTTGGAACAGTATTTTCAAAGATTAAGAAATTATTAATGTAGCAAATTTGGTCTTGATATAAAACATATTAGGTTTTGACATGTATCTATCCGTTTGTTATTACTGTTTTCTTTTTTATAAGCAGTTTTCCAATGTACCTACAAAGTGAATAATAAGCTGATTATTTCTTGGATTTTTTATTAATATTTTTCATATGCAATGACACAAGATATCGCATTTTTCCCAAATTAATCCTCAAACTATCAGGTCTTGTTTAAAGCCAATTTTCCACTTTTATATTTTCTACATTTCTCTATATATATGTACCCTTCTAGACATATATCTATGTACCTATACCTTATATACTTCTGCTAAATCAGTAACTAATAGTAGTAGCACAACTGGTCTCACCATAAATGAAAATTCTGGTGGATAGGAAACTCAAATAATGATTAAAATACATTACATATTATGTTAAATTTTGAAAAATGAATCAGTATAATTTGACTTTGAGGAAAAATATTATAAAACTATTGATTTAACCGTATTACTCATATTCGTAGTGTACCTATATAGTGAAGTGAGGACACTATTATAATATCATCAATCATATCGAGTTCGTATAGGAATCGGAGGGTGCCTTATTGCTAGAAGCAACACAATGGCAACAAACCCCGCATTGAACTTAATGAGCGTTTTGCCAACCAAACAGAACAGGCATTATTAGGAAACGGTTAAGTGTAATGTTAAAATTCCCCTCTTCAGTGAAACTTTTACCATCGCCGCACGATTTTCGTCGTTTCTTGTGCATCTCGGCCACATCGAGGTGTGAATAATGGCGATTTGTTTGCAACCAGCATCTGATTTGTCGTAGGTCCGATGGAAGCTGACGAATTCCGCAAAAAGGTTCATGCTCGAATTTACATCGTTTCAAAAACCGCTCGATTTTTTTTAAACGCTCAAGAGTTGCGCAAACCGTCGAAGTTTTTCGTGCCGGCCGAAACCGAAAATTAACAGACGACCAATTAAAAATTGTGCAAAACGAACGGCGCGATATTTTTTCCGCAAAACCAAAATTTAACAGAGGACGACAATTATTTAATAGCGTTAAAATCGGCGCAAAAACTGTTCGATTCGAATCGACAAAACGGGCAGCCGTTGCAAAACCTTTCGGCGTTATCGAAATCAATAACTATGTCGCAAGACGCGAAAAAGTATCGCTAGGAGTAATCCAAAACGTTTATTCATACATTTCGCGCCGTGGAAAATAATAATAATAGCCACCCCTTCCCCTCGCAGATTCCGGAGGACCTCTAATATTATCCTTAGGAGTAATTATAGGGTGAATATTATTATTATAGTTATTTCAATGTAATGTGGTTACAAAGATTTTACAATGTAAAGTTAAAGCAATAACTAGTAACACGATTTTTTAAGCTGCATTTTAAATTAAAATAGTATCTATTAAGTAATAAGAGGTGTACCAGTTGAAATACTTCTAATAAAATTCAAATGACAAACGTAACATTACTCTTTTTTTATGTTAATTTGTGTTGGAGAAAAAAGGTTTTAAATTTAAAGGGTTTTAATAACTTTTCTTTTGGATATAAACTATTTAGATCAAAAAGAGTAACACATTTTGATACAAAATATAGGAAATATAGTTGCCTCAAAACATCATAAGTTTTGTCATTAGGAAACATTAGTTAGAAATATATTGTTATAATAGAGACTAATTTGAATATTAAACTTTTTTATTAACTATAGAGTAACTAATATGGAATAGTCCACCAATATTCAACTGAGGATTATTGTACAATAAAATTAAGACTTATATATCAACTAACATTCAGAGGTATGGTACAATTATTAAAATTAGCCTTAACAATGTTTTTTAGCACTTGTTTGGTCGATATATTGCAATTAATTATAACATTTTCCATATAAAACCATATCCTCAGAAATAACTAGTTCGTATAATGTGGACGAAGTGTTTGTAAAAGGTTCTATTATATCAGGTTCTTAATAAATTCTATTCCTCATGAAGAAAACATTAATCAAACTTGCTATAAATATTACTGTTTAAATGACTGTATTGCTAAAAACCATAAGCTGATAGAGAACAGCTTAACAAGTTTAATAAAGTCCTAATTCAATTCATGAAATGCAATTTTAATGACTGTTTTGAGACATTCAACTAAGTCATTTTAGAGTTCCTATCGTTCTGTTGATTAATTGCAACAATATTATTAATTTTCGGTCCATTTTAGACTCTGTACGCTGAAACAAAATTCAGAATAAATATTGCGATAGTTATTCCTATATATTCAAGAGGATTTTATTGTAAGTATATGAATACTGCATCACTAATAATAACAAACGAATTTTGAAAGACAATCATGCACAATCAAACGAATGAATTCATTTAATTAAATGCTTGAATTACAAGTCAAGTATTTTGGCCAGTCAGTTTTCATCTAGGGTTTAGAAATCATTGTATCGGATTAGTGACTTGCCAGAAAAAAAGTATGTAAGTATCGTCATCTAATGCGTGGTTCATTAATGACATGAAAGGTACCTTACCTTAATTAAATATTTTTACAAATTATGTATTTTATTATGAATGAAATATGCGTTATAATTTCTAAGAAAAAAATTGAACAGAATAAATTTAGTACTAACGTGAGCACTATTTTGATGGGATGAAGACGCGGAACAAATCCGAAATTAAAAAAGGGCCACCGCGACATCCAGCAGCTTCCGAGCAGCTTTTCGTTTCGCCGGAGTCGGTGCTTTTGAACAACCGGTCGTTTCGAGAATTTCAATTTTCCAAATACCGCGCGGTCCGCGAGGCATATAAACCGGGCGAAATTGCCGTAATAAGAACAAATTACGCACAATTTATAGGACAATAATATTTATAATTCGCTCTAGAAAAACGGCAATGCTGCACCAGGCGATATGAGGAGACTCGGACGGGTACCGTCGGAAGACTTTCAGCTGGACGCGTTGTCTTACGGTTCGATTATTATTGAGAGTTTATGGAGGTACTAAACTTTTATTATTTCGCACAACAGGCAGTCGCTTTCCCGAAAGGTCATTACGTGCAAAAATTGAGCTTGATTAAAATTTGACGGACGATTCTTAAAAATCCGGCCATCTTCAAGCATCAAAACCTAACTTGACAGACAAAAAAGGGCTCTCCAGTTATTATCAGTAACATATACTACAGAGTTTTGAACATTAGTGGTATGGCGATAACGTTTAGTTGGAAGTATTACACTCATAGAAATGTTTTTATCACTTCCTTTTGGTTTGTAGCTATTTACCTTTTATCAATTAGTTTTTATATAGACACAAAGTTTAACAGTTTGCTTCTTATCAGTATTGAAGTGTCATTTAAGAAAGGACTTATAAATATGCCTATATTTTAAGAAGCAATGCTGCTAATAACGGACTTATTTCTATTCTATCTCAAATTTATAACCTTATTTAATTGTCAAGGCTGTTACATCATGTGACAGCCATTTGTCAAAAGTTTGACAACAAGAAAGTTTCGTTTTGAGCCTTGACATAACCGCTATTTGCATCTCTCTCGTTCATAGCCAGATTTGATGACGTTTTATTTTTTTGGGACGGGTCTTTATTAGTATGCTAGAGATTTAGGTCACCAATTAAACTGAATTAAATGAAAAATACGTCGTCAAAGTTTGCCATGGAATCGATCCCTCATATCTTGAATTATTGCTCTTAGAAATGTCATTGCATAATACAAATTAAAAAAAAAAACAATAACCACAATGAACATAGAGTGACCCCAAAAAACGAGCTTTTATAGCCTGTTCTTCAAACACCTGTAACTTTACCTGGAATTTATGAAATTAAACTTATAAATGCTCAAAATTTTCGTGCCATCATAAGCTAGTGCGAAAAAGAAGATTTATTGCTCCTGACCCTGTGCATCCCCTTAAATGAAGGGTTAACTAACCCTCCATTTTTCCATTACGCACATGCGAGAAAAAGCGTAATTGCTGCCACCCAATAAAAAAAAGGCTATTTTACTACATACAAATGTTTAGATTACCTCCTGAATACGAATCCGTGATCAGGCTAGCCCTATAGCCTCTCAGTCTTCAGCAAATCGTCGAAAATCTTCATTTTTCTGAAGATTTTTGACGATTTAGTCTTTCGAAGACTTTATTTTCTGAGGTTATGTGGCTAACCTGACCACGGATTCGTGTTCAGGAGGTAATATTTCGGAAACCATATATTGTATGTAGTAAAACAGCCTTTTTTTTATTGGGCAGTAGCAATTATATTATGATTTTTTCTCGCATGTGTGTAATGGAGAAATGGAGTGTTAGTTAACCCTTCATTTAAGGGGATGCACAGGGTCTGGATCTTCTTTTTTTCGCGCTAGGTTATGATGAGACGAAAATTTTGAGCATTTATAAGTTGAATTTCATCAATTCCAGGTAAAGTTAAAGTGTTTGAAAAACAGGCTAATTTTAAGGTCAATCTTTAAACTAAATGAGTGAAGTGTCCACATTCTACTTGCAATAATGTTCTCATTTTTATTTTCACTGGATTGAAAACATTGATGAGCACTTGGAGGACTTATTAATCTCCCTGAAACTAATTTGTATAGTTCTAGCTCGTATATAGGTCTTATAATTTTAGCAAAGGGTTTTGAAAACCTGCGTTCTATGCCACTTAACTTGCTTGTTAGGTCTAACTTCTGGAAAATCCTTCCAAACAATTAAAACAATCTGCCCTTGTATGATTTCTAAAGTAATTTTCAATCATACCTTTTGCTCTTCCATTACCATATTAAATTTTCTTAATAAACTTCATAATCTCCATATCTGTAAAAGTAAATATATCTGACTCTTTATGAAAAATTTTCACCAAACAAATGAACTATTGATATAATTTTTGTATGACACGTATAATAAAAATTGTTACAAAAAACAATATATCTTTGCCGATATGAATTCGTTCTCTCAGTGTATCCAGCGTAGCCTCAACGCGACAGCTCGCCTATTTATAATTCGACTGTAATTTTGATAAGAAACGATGAATATTTATTTCATCGTCTAGCCGAACAATTAAAAAATAATGAAATAAATTCTATTGGGAACGCTGAGTCGAGACCATGAGGTTTCGTTCGAAATCGTCCGAAGGTGGAAAAAAATACCGATACGGAGGTGATTGAGAGTCTGTTAGGAAATAACTGTCACTGATAAAAATAACCGTGGACCGCTATTCTAGTTTATTGGAGTATCGTAAATAAGAGAGACAAATCCGCGAATATTAATTAGACCGTTTTTATTTATTCTGCGTGGTCAGGTGAAATCCCGTCAGTTCGGATTTTGAACGGTATTAATGGGTTCTAAAAGGTGAACCATATTTTCTATTATTATGAGGTAATTAAGGCAATTGGCAATATTAATAAACGTCCGCTTGATTAATGACTCATTTCGAGGTAATAAAAAAAGCGCGTCCTCGAAATATCGATTTTCTTTTTTTTTTTTTTTAAGCAAGTTGGCAGTCATCAGAATGACTTGTTTTAAAAATCCAGTGAACGAAAACTGAGTTTCTATTCTTCCGGCTTAATTTACTAATAACTATTACTAATAATAACAAACGTCTTTATTTACCGGAAAAGTTTAGTACAAAAAATACTACTCTTACATTTATTGCAAAAATACGTCAATTGTTGTTCAAGCGTCTTTCAGGGAACCCTGAAGAAACGAGAAATTACATTTTTTCAGAAGATCACTTACTGAGTGACAATGGTACCTATTATTGCTCTCTTTTGATGAATCAATCAATTTTTGAATATACCAACTGACCCAAAAAACTGATTTTTTAAATTGTTTTATTCGAATAGACTTACAATTCAGTAACGTCTTCAAAATAACTTCCTTGGGAAGCCACACAGCTCTGGAGACTGTTCTTCCATTCCACATAGAAGAACCACTCTGTAAAAGTGTTAATTTACTGTTCGGCCTGGAGGTACAAACTCTTTGTGGACAATTCCCATCAAAAAAGCAAATCAGAAAAATTCTGTCTTGTTTTTTTGGGTCTTGGAGAGCTTGAAGTGTGCCATTCCATGCTTTTTCCCTGGTGTCGTACTCAAACACCCAAGTCTCATCATCACACGTTCCATAAAATGGGGAGAATTTTCAATCGATTCCAAAAAAGTCGACACCTTTCTCTCCTGATGTCCTTTTGTTCCTGCAAAAGGTTTTTTGGAACCATATTTGCGCAGATTTTTCTCATCCCCAATTCGTTAGTCAAAATCTGATGAACAGTGGTGTGATTCAAATTTAATTCTTCCCAAATCATTCTTGTCGTCAATCGAAGATTTGAACGCACAAGATCCCGTATTCTATCGACATTTTCATCGGTTCTTGAAGATGAAGACCTTCCGTTGCGTGGTTCAATAGACTATCTTCCTATTGAAGATATTCTAAGAGATTATTGAAGATATAAGATATAGTCTATTGAAGACTAGTCTTCAATAGACTATCTTCCTTCTGAGAATGTCTTAAACCACCGAAAAACCTGGTCTCTTGAAAAAACACTATCTCCGTAGGCGTTTTCCAAAAGTTTTGCAAAAGTATCCGTTGTGCTGTGTCCAAATCTGACGCAAAACCTGATAGCACACCGTTGCTCAAAATTTATGCCACTCGTTTTTTAAAATGCACTAAAAAACCGGTTTACGAAAACAGCCACAAAGAACAAACAAATGACTCTAACAAGTTCAAACTTGTACTGAAGGTGCATTCCAAGTCTCCCCCATTGCCAATCTCATTACTTAATTTACACACCTCGTATAGAAAAACATTAATATGTAGGTACTGACAATCTCAGCTTATGTCACATCGTATGTAACCTTTAAGAAATGCATCACCTCTATTATATTTAACGTCAGACATGAGACATGACCATTGTTACGGATTCCCGGAACTTAGGAAGGTCAGTTCCTGCATTTATATATACATAAAAAAAACTTTTTTTTATTTAAAAAATTATAGTGATGAAAGCAGTCACATGTATAAAAAAAACTGTCAATAGTATATACACACGAAACCAATATTGATTCTGGTGTTCACCTTACCATTTTTAGGAGTCAAATCTAAAAATCAATTGTTTCAGCAATTATTAGTGTGACTCAAAGTGTGTTTTAAATCAAAAAGTAAAAAGTATTGCCTTGCATTCGTTCTGGTTGGTTAAAAATCTGACTAGGGCACTTGACCAAGAAGAGAATGACTTCTTTATTACCTGTTTGTTAGTTTTCGTGTATAAAGCGCTAATATAATAAATATCAGGTCTCGGTTTCCTTATCAGATCGAGAAATACCTCCGCATCGAAGTCTTATGATGATCCCGAACACTCCTGAGGGCAGGCCCGTCAAAAACGGGTGGAATCCGGCGCATTTCCAGAGGCAATTTTAATAAATTTCGTATGGTCAACAGTCCGGCACCGCCGTAAAAACGCAGCTCCGCGATGCGTTGGACGTATACCCGTCCAATTAGCTCCTTAATTTTTTAAACAAACACAGCGCACACCGCGTTGCTCAACGGTCGGTTAACATTTTATGTTTACGTCTGTTTATTTTCTCATTTAAATAAACGAATTTCGAAACAACGGGTTCAACAGCCCGCAGCTTTCTGAGCCTTGTCGCAATTCGGGCAGCAAAAATTTTCAAAAAGGTAACTTGAAGACCAATGGAAAATATTCGATTATTTAGGCGTACAAAAAATAGTCTGTCCTGGGGTTGGAACCAAATTACGAGGTGTGGCTATTAAATAACCAACCTGATGCTGCTACCAGCGCGCTGCGAGCGTTAGCACAAGTTTGAACAAAACTGTGTCTGGTGATACTTTCCCCACCCTGAACTCGCTAGACAAGCCAGTGGGTCGCTCAGTTTGACTGTAGCAATCGTTTGAATTAATCTACGCCCCAGTGACTCGTCGAAAAATTTTAAGTGTTCAGATGGAGCAACGGGTTAATCTATAGTTTAAAAAAAAAATTAAACTTCAAATTACATGAACTAGAAAGCGTTAGTGTACGTAGGAGCATACATATTTTTTGTCTTGTACGGTTTATCAAATATTTCCTAAGAACAAAAATGTCTTAGAATTGGTCAAAGAATATTATCAAATTTTTTCAGATTTTTTTATGACGTTTTTCAACGATTTTTCAAAAAATCGAAAATCGTTTCGGTACATTCTGAAGAAAAATAAGTATTCTTTGGCCAATTCTAAAACATTTTTGTTCTTAGAAAATGTTTGATAAAGTCTATCGTTTTCGAGAAAACAATTCGTAAATTTTTGAAAAAAAAAATTCAATTAAGCCGCCATTTTGTTTTAGTAACAATTATTTAGACCTTACTAACTTTATTCATTTTAAGTTTAGACATCGAGGCCACGATCTGAATAGCTATGTTATAAAAAAAAAAGGGGAACGAAGTCATTAAAAAAAAATGCAAGCGAAAAATGACGTTTATTTTTTGATTAATTTTAATTTTTCCATGGTTAAATATTTTTTTGGAATTTTGTAACCATCACCATTTGAAAGAGCACCCTCAAAAACATAGGAAAAGGTAGTTTGGAACTTTGTTTTTCTCAAATTCTTTGAACGGCATCAACTCGAACTTCAATGTTGAAATTCTGTCCTATGGGCGTTAATGGGTTAAAGAGACGTGAAACGACCGAAGACGATTCGCGCCCCGGACGGCCCTCAACGTCAAAAACCGGCCGAAAACATTGAAAACATTGGTAAATTAATCCGCGAAGATCGTCGTATAAGCCAAAACTCCTCACTCCCGAGCAAAAGGAATCAAGAATTAACATTTGCGCTGACATTCTAAACAACATTGACACTGATCCAGGCTTGTTAGACACGATGACACTGAAGGGGACAAGACTCGAAAGTGTGGAAGCGTTTAAATCAAAAGCGACGGAGGTTCTGAACCAGCAGACAGAAGCGGACTTCCAGCACTGCTTTCAACAGCGGAAAAGTCGTATGGAGCGGTGTAGAGATCGCTAAGCGGAGTACATTGAAGGCGAAAAAGTTCCTACTGTAATTGTTAACGAATAAAAAGTGTTATGACAGCAGTTCTGTTAATTAATAGCCACACCTCGTATAATGGCTTACTAAATCCATACCATTTTTTTCTGTTGCCCGATTCACTGGCGTTATTTGTAAGAACAATCACGCGGACTGAATTTGTTCGGAATGAAGTATCACTAATGATCGGTTCATTGTTTTGGCCCACTGTGGCGGTCACTTTCGTGTTAACAAACCTCAGAACATCCATCGGCCTCGATGCCCTGCGTCATTAGTTATGTAACAAATCGATTATCAGACCCGAGGCGCAAAAAAAACCGTTCCACTCTATAAGTAAGGCGAAATCTTCAAAATGCGAGCTACCGGTGTTACCGAAAAAAGCCTAAGCGTTATGGAAATGAGTTCTAATCGACTGGCCTGCTCTTCTGCCTTAGAATCAGCGGTGTCCGGCTTGACTGCTTTGAAAGTAAAAAAAAGTGACGATTCAGAATTTAAAAAAAAAATTATACATATATACAGGGTGTCCCAAAGAGCAAAGTCAAGGGTTACAGACCAGTTTCTGACTGGTCATGTGACAAAAATGTAGTAAAAGGTGTCTTGGTTCTCGAGATATAGCAAAATTGGAGAAAAATTTCTTTCCGAAGACAATATTCTTGTGTCATGACTTCAAACGAAGGCCAGTTGTTGATCACACAATTAGAATAAACTATAAAAAATGTTTGTTAATTATTCCCATATGGTGCGCACATTTTGGGTAAAAAATGTATAATTTGTGCAAGTTTTAAAATAAAATCACATCATGCACTGATCATAAATAGTGACGTTTATTCACATTTTTTTATTTTGTGTGACCCCGTTGGCACGAATCGCCGCTGCGGATAATGCCGAAATCATAACCGGGGAAACGATTTTTTTTTCCGTTGTCAACTCGTCATCGTCGCCGCTTCTGTCGGTCTCCTAATGGCGATTAAAACCGTGAAAAATGAATATCACGTTGTGGCTTATTGTTTATTAAGTAGTAGTGACACCGTAGAGAAAAAAAATTAGCCGCGTCGTAGAATAAAACCAATAATTCTGGCGGAACAGGCGAAATAAAACAATAAACGAGCGGTAAAAAATGTACTCACGTTCATTGATCGTTGTCATAACTGACAGACATATTTTTCGACATACAGTTGGACAAAAAAGCGGATTCGAGAAAGTTTTCACTTTGGAGCAGAAGAACTCGTTAAATAAATTCATTGTTCTTATATTTTTAATGAATTAATTGTCTAAATACCCTTCTATAGCACCTACACTGAGAACAAAGTTTCTTGAATCCAATACATGTTTATTTCCCGGCATTTATTTCGTTTGTAATAAAGAAAAAATCACTTGGAATAAATAAATATTTGTTTCGCTCCAGAATGATTTTTTAATCTCTTTGTATCTATTTTTATGGCAAATTTGAACTTTTGTTGTTTTTCAATACCTAACTCTGGTATCCTAACAGAGTTGCAAGGTCTTAGAGGTTGTTAGACTGGATACAAACCCGCTGGTAAACACCCAGACAGCACATGTCTATCCCCACTGCTGCTACCACCTGCTAGATGTCACTGTCAAATTTTAAATTTAATTTTTATTATTTCTTTCGTTGCCGAGTAGATGCAAATTGTAAACTAGCAACTGTACCATAATTTCTTAAAGCGAAAACTCATTGCAAAGTAGGTCGCATTGCGTTTTGGTCAGAATATCGTATGACAAAAACAGCCTGCGTCGAAAATTTCACTACATCATCAAACAAATATTATCACTTTCGAATTTTTTTCGAACTACAGATATTACCTACAATTCCGGGAAATAATACGTATGATATAAACAAAATACAACACTTTTTTTGTTCATAAAGTTATGCAATTGAAGTAATTTAACGCGATGATGAAATAAAAATTATTATTTGTCGACGCAATTGTTACGTAATCTGTCACCGAAAGTTATCATCCATGCTAGATGGAACATTTTCCGGATAATAATCATTTATTTCGTTTCACGCACAACGAGGAAATTAACTTTGTTATGTGCGTAGTACCTAAGTTATTGTGAAGCCTTTACTTTTTTTTCTCAATTGAAACTCTACCAATGTTTTCTAATGCTTTATAATTTTTTGAACCATAAAAGGCAGGTTACAACAAAAAAAAACATAGTAAAATGGACTGATACTATAACTTGTGAATATGATAAATATTATTGGAAAACAATACACGAATAAGTCCATTTAAAAATCTATGGGTTGCTCAAAAGCTCAAAACTAGTCCAAGAAACAAGACGCAACTAATCCCACTCTCTGCTATTAAAACTGAATGTGTTATAAACTGAATAAAATGAAATACAAAGTGGTAACTTTCATGTTTCATAGATACACGTAATATTTTCGTCCTAGAATTATTTCTGCATTTGAATGAACTTTTTTCTTAGTGTAGGTCAACGTTTTCAGATACGTTACCAAATATTTTTGAATGCACCAGATCTTAAAGCGCTACTGACGGTGGTAATCACAGAAGATGCCTTGGCCGTAGAGTAAAAAAATTCCGCCAGCATGCTGGCTTGACAGCTAGCAGTGTAGCGTACATCAAATCATAACTGCTCATGCTCCCGAGTCCAGAAAAACTGGACGCCCTGTTTAATTGATGATGGACGATCGCCTAACACAAAGGACCATAATTTGTTGTCAATTTCTGGAGATATTAACGTTCATAACGGTGAAGCGGCCGTTTTGATCTATCCCTCTCCCGTTTTTTGTGGACTCCGAGTTATTTTTAGGTACTTTTTTTAATTGATAAAATAATTCCCGTACCGGTGGTCCTTTGGAACAGGAATCCGACGGTTCATTTGCATAGAATTTGTGTTTGTGTGAAGCGAAAACGATCGAAATTTATTAGAAAACGGACAGTGTGACCACCAGGAATTTTTTAAATAGGAAAATATTTCAAAATAACAATGTCACAGATTTTTCAGGTCTTGAATTCTAGAAACTAAATGTTGGAATTAGGTATTTCATTGTAGGTAATACTGACATACCTTATTAAGATCCAATACAAACGCAGGCTATATTATCACATTTCATTTCATAAAGTTTTAACTCTGATTTCTTTAAATTAGTCTAATAAAACTTATGTTACTGTTTTCAGTATTTACCAAAACACGTTGTTTTTGGAATCACTAGAACATAGGTGTTTTATGTTGATAGATAAAGCATCTATCACAGCAGCATCCGTTTTTCATTTTGTCATGTTTATTTTGTCATCCTTAGGATGACCGGATCATCTTTTACATTGAATATAAATAAGCAATTGTCAATACAGTGTGGAACAGCCAAATGGAATAAATTCAGTAGCTCCATTATTATGCATTTTTTTAGAAAATTCTGAGACACGTCAATTTCTAATTATAAAATGACATCTTGCGACGTAAAAATGTCATCCCTAAATTCAGGTGACTGCTACCTGAACTGCTGCCCCCTTCAGGTGACAGCTACAACCCCTAAATTTTCACATTGGAAGTAGGGGCTTGTGATACTTCATTTGAAAGGTCTTTCATTCTCTATTCAAAATTTATTAAATTATTAAAAATTATTAAATTTTATTGCAGAAATTAACAAGAAAAAAATATAAGTTTCTCCAGCGTAGGAAATTCGTTACATTAAAATAAAAAACAAATCATTATTAATGCATCAGATGTTCAAAATGCATGCCTCCAGCATCTTGGCAGCATCCTAGACGTAAATATAAATGTCTTCTAACGTTAGTTAACATCTGCGGGGTAATCGACCTAATTGCAAGTGTTATTGTTCTTCTTAAGTCAGCTAAATCGTCGGGTTTGGTTTCGTAGACCATAGTTTTTACATATCCCCATAGGAAGAAGTCTAACGGCGTGAGATCAGGTGATGGTGCAAGCCACTCTACAGAACCACGTCTCCCTATCCAGCGATTTGGAAATATTGTGTGGAGATATTGCCGGACATTGACTTCGTAATGTGCTGGTGTACCATCCTGCTGGAACCATATTGCATTACCTGGAAGTTGTGGATTTCCTTCAGCTGGATACAAGTTTGCCATCGTCGGTACAACATTATTCTGGAGCAGCGCTAAATAAGTTTCTCCATTCAAATTGCCGTCAATGAAGAACGGACCAATGATATTTTCTCCAATTATTCCTGTCCAAACATTAACTTTCTCAGGGTTTTGCGTGTGTAGTTCCCTCATCCAGTGAGGATTTTTTCTCTCGACCAGTAACGACAGTTACTGGCCGTGCAGTGTAAATGTAGATTCGTCCGATTCAATTTTTATCTTATAGTAGGGAATGTCGGCAATTACAGACATTTATTTTTTGTTATTATTAACATTTCAGAACCTAAAATTGACAAATAGTGTTACTTATAAAAGTTTTATTTTAATGTAACGAATTTCCTACGCTGGAGAAACTTATCTTTTTTTCTTGTTAATTTCTGCAATAAAATTTAAAACCATAGCAGTTTTGAACAGAGAATGAAAAGACCTTTCAAATGAAGTATATCCAGCCCCTACTTCCAATTTGAAAATTTAGGGGTTGTATGACATTTTTACGTCGCAAGATGTCATTTTAGAATTAGGAATTGACGTGTCTCAGGATTTTCTAAAAAAATGCATAATAATGGAGCTACTGAATTTATTCCATTTGGCTGTTCCACACTGCATAAAAATATGTTCTAATCGTCCTAAACATGACAAAACATACATGACAAAAAAAATAACATTACAAAATCAAATACTGGCAACCAAAAATGTATGCTCGGATTTTGTCACATTATTACTAACAAGTACTATTAAGTAACAAAATCTTGTGCACCTTCACAAAATATTTGATTTTACTCATTAACAAAGGTATAGAGAGCGTTACATTCTTTTCAGCAATTTCTTTTACGGTATCTGTTGAATCCTGTTTTTTTTTGACGTTTTCTACGAAACAATCCGAACGGACTAATTACCGACGAAGGTGTTAAAATGGTGGGGCAGAGCACTTGGTTAACGTGAGCGGCACTTTTACTACGAGGCGACGTTTTTGCTCTTAGTCAGCACTTTTCGAATGAAAAGGAACTCGTTAGTATCGGGCCAAGATGAGAAAAGTGTGTACTTAGAACTAGAATACCACACCAAAGAAGCGGAAGGCTTTGGATATCGAGCGTTCGGTCTCAGTAGGCTTTTTCGTCGTATGTATTTAACTTTTTTGTGGAAGCGCGCACGAAGTGGTAAATAGAATCGATCGGTCATCGATATAAGGAAATTACGCGGAAAATATTCAGGTAATATTACGGTAACAGTATTTTAACAGTCAATTAATATGCAGCGAGCTTAAAATAGGCCTGTAAAAGAAGGTTTTTAATTCATACCATGTTTTAAAGGTTGCTTAAATTTTGCTAAATTTTGTACTACAGTACTGTTTTTTTTTGCTTCTGGTGGGATTGGAGCTTGTGAAATTTTGCGTCTAATAAGTTGAAGGTTGAAAATTTGAACCAAAAACATACAGATTCAAATCTCTACCATCCTTATTATAGTTTTCGTAAAAATCACCGTTGAAATTTTAATAAAACACAGCTTGATGATTTCCCTGTAATATGAGTCCAATAACTTTTCTATTTACTATTTTCGGAGTTATTCACAGTTGAAAACATAATAGAATTTCTCAAACTGTAATCCTGTCAGACGCAAAAAAAATCAATAGTGTAGTACATAAATTATCAGTATTCAAACACCTTCAAAAAGCGGGGGTACTAATATTTTGACGCTGACTATACAGGTATTACAAGCGCATTGTTTCCCATTACTGCATAAATTTCCACTACTTTTGGATTTTTTTCCTTTTTCTTCTCAAAAATTAAGAATGTTTTTGTGTCTGTGCCAATTATAAAAAAATATACAGGGTGTCCGGTAAGTACCTACACGCCAATATTCTAGGAGCATGAGGGTGAGACTTCATTAGTCTTAAAAATGCGTGGTTTTTAAGGTAATTGCCATTTTACCTGAACAACTTGACCATGTCATCCTCAGATGTTAAAAATGTTTTCTTAAAAAAAAACATTTGCCACATTGTTATAACAAACCCACAACAGTTAGAATTTGTGTACAAATTCTAACATCTGCCTATATTTTTATTCATACAATTGCTTTAGAGAAAGTCCGTTCACAGTACCCCTATTGTGCAGATGACATAAAAAAATACAAAGAAATTACGTCAGCAATAATAAATTGCAAGACACTATTTCCAAACGTTTACAGAAAAACTATAGAGAATTCGAAATTTGCAAGACATATTCAGTTTTTCGTGCACTCTACTAAGTATATTTTTTTTGTTTTTTTTGGATTCTTAGAAGCTGAAACTGAAATTTATCTAAAAGGATATAGCTACAGTAACTAAGTCTTGTAATTGTTAGGCAAAATGTATAAAAAGCGTTTCAATATATTGTAAAAACTTTACGAGTTGAGTTTCAGTGCTGGCTATTATTAAAGTCACAATGCTTACTTTATAATTAGTTGAAATAAGGGGCCATTTTGACGGTTTTTTCAATTTTGGAGATAAACAAATTAACCGATTTGCAAATTTCTTGATGTCTTTGTAGGTTTTTTTTACTAGTTACATTTTTTATCTGAAACATTTTTTTGTACAGTTTACGGTTTTCTTTTTTATTTCAAAAAAAACCTGATTTTCGCACTCTTGCGAATTATTTAAACAATGTAGCAATTATTTTAAATTGTTGCCAAAAAACGATATTTAATATTTTCAGCCTCCTCAACAAAAAGCAATTTTTTTGGTGAAGTGTCAGTTACTTTTCGTTTAGGGGTACAAATCGACTAATTCTACTCTACTATAGCCTTTATATTTAACATCGTGTATTAGTATCTGTACACTGTATACAGTTAGTTGTTTCACAACAAATCAAATCTTTTGAAAACCTATAGATACTATATGTCTACATATTTCTTAGTTTTTGACGATTTGTGAGAAAGTTTTAGTATCTTCTTATACAACGTTTATCTGTTACAAAATAGTTGGTTAAACAGTCTTTCAATCTATGACCAGACTGTAAAAAAAAATCCTACACTCACAGAAGTATCAGCCAAATTAAACTGTCGCAT
This sequence comes from Aromia moschata, assembly GCA_029963805.1. Classification (NCBI taxonomy): domain Eukaryota; kingdom Metazoa; phylum Arthropoda; class Insecta; order Coleoptera; family Cerambycidae; genus Aromia; species Aromia moschata. Next base: position 5,176,963 of record JAPWTK010000007.1, on the reverse strand, counting down.
CAATTTCTGGTGTACATAGAATACTTTTTCGTTGGACGTTTGAGCCTTTACAATTCCGTTCGATATCCAATAAACACCGAGAAGTACGATGCAAAATTAATAACCTACAAAGTGCTGATGATGTTTACTCGGGCCGCCCCCGCGCCAGCAGCGCCACCCATCCCCTTGAAAATGCGTGGACTCGCAAATTAACCGGGCGCAAATTAGTAATATGGTGCCGGCGGCCCCAATCCGCACGTATTAATAAAAGGTTAAAGTCGCCATTTTGTAGTCGAACCCTTCCATATAATAATCTCGTTAAGCGGGGCGTCTATGGAGGCAGGCCGAGCGTGAGGAACGGGGTTTTAAAGGGGGGGGCCAGGTCTCCTTTTGACATCGAACCCGCACCGCTGCGCTGGCCACGCCGACCCGCCAGCGCAGCGGCGTGCCTATTTTTTTTTTCAAGGGGGGCCGGGTCAAAATGACGAATTAGTAAAAAGAACTTGTTCAAACTGATCCCATATGCTGTGTTTTGTTTTTACTATTCATAAAATATTAATATCCATAATTGTTTGATAAAAGTGGCAATAAATATCAAAATTGAGTGCAGTAGCGTACCAACCGTTTGTAAGGGTTGTTCACAATTGAGAATTAGTGGAAAAACGTATTTAAACTGATTCCGTATATTATTTAGCATTGGAAATAAATGATAACTAAAACACTGAGCACTGATAATAAATGATAATACCACGTGTCCTAGATTTTCCTCCCCAGTCTTCGATGTCATCAACATTTTAACCCAAATACTCCAAAACTGTTCAAAAAAAAAATATGACGAGTGATGCAACTTTAAGAATGTCAAACAACAACTGACTTTTTGGCTAAGATGCAAGAACAAGAACAAGTTCTAAAATCAGCAACAGAAATTTATTCACGTTTGTTACCAAAGTAAAGCAAAGTATGAATAGTGAGTAAAAACAATGCTGGTTATTTTTTGTAAACGTGTAAATAGACAATAATACCCTTCTGTCAAGATGTTTTATCAAATGGTTTTGAATTTAACAATCTGTTATTATATGAAATGCAAAAAAAATGTTTAAACCAAAATAGAAAATGGCCACGTTACGTTTTGAAAATGAGGTACGTTTATTGTTTCTAAAAAAGAGTGTCTTCTTTTTACTCAAACTTAAGGGGTAACACTACCTTCTGGGGTCAAAATCAAGGCTCATTTTCTCGAATTTATTGTAGAAGGGCAAAAGAATTTATTGAAATTCGTTTTTTGTTAGATATTAGACAGACGTTTTTAGACATTATACATCTCTTAAAGTACACAAAAATATTTTTTTGAAAGTCATTTAAAAACAAAATGGCGGCACAACAGCTCTCGGAATGAAACATCTTTTATGACCTCCTACAGGTCGCAATTGTGCATTTAGAACAAAAAACCAAAAAGTTTTTAAATTACATCGAAAAATCTAGTGAACGATCGTAGAACTTTTCGAAACATTGATTTAAAATAAAATGGCGTCAGTTTAAAGAAATAAACAGGTTTTTTTCGGAAAAAATCGGCCAAAAGTCGGCTATAAAATCGGTAATTTTTCATAAATCAAAAAGTTCTAAGGGCGGTCACTAGAAAATTTATTTTTTTACCGACAGTTAAAATTTCAAGTCGATCGGTTGAAAATTGTAGGCGCTAGCTTTACGGCCAGCTCGAAAAACATGGTTTCAAGAAAAACGCGTTTAACGTTTCAAGTAAGTACGTATATTTCGATGTAATTTTTTATTTACCACTAATCGGCGATGCCTGGGCCATACAAATGTCCTTCTAATTCAAGGTTTTCATTCTGTCCTTCTGCTGTTTCATGCTTTCATGTCCTTCTAATTCAAGGTATACTGTGTTTACGAAGGAATAGTGACCCCTACCACACCGATATCGAACGCGCACAAATTATTAGTTAAACAACGCCGTGACTTCACTCGGAAAACCGAATTTTTCTACCACTTCAAAAATTTTCCCCCACATAAAACCTTTCGGATAGTTAAGAAAGCATTTAAGCCAATAAAAAATTTACAAGGTCTTACCCCTTAAAATATTTCATTTCCACTTACTAACAAATAAAAAAATTCTTACATTCTGACTTACCCTCTGTCCCTTACCATGTCTCCCTCTCCCTTCCTATAGAAAAATATTTAATAATCGCATTTTTTCCTTTTTCCGGATCGGACCCCCCCAGAAATTAAATTTCGTTACGCCGCTGGTCGCGCCTAAATACACATGTAATAACAAGCCGTTTCGGGGCGATTAATCGGCCGGGGGGAGGGGGATCGCTGCGAAATTTGATTTTTTCGGCCCGGTGTTTGGCCAGGATCGCCACCCTAATCAGCGGCGGCAGATAAGCGAGCGACGTCCCTCATTCCGCTACAGTTGGCGGGGATTTTGGCGCGGTTCATTTGTCTCGGTGATCCCCAATTGAATTTCGTGAATTTTAATGTCCCGAGGCGGTTCGATGAAACGCACTTTATTAATAAATCGTAGTCGCGTTCGAAAAACGGTTTCATTTTGGACGTAGATATGCAAAAAGGGAACTAGTCCACAATTATTTACTTTAAAACATGCAATAATGGCTCAGTGATATGTATTTAATAACAGAGGAATGTTTGGCGTATTTATTTGCATAGAATCAAGAAACTATAAATTGTTTATACGACATATAGTATTAAATTCGCATAAAAACCTACAATTTTGCATATAAAGAGACTGCGATAAAAATATGATTGAAAAAGCAATGGTAGTATTTACTTTTTTATTCCCTATTTTTATATCACCCGTGATAAAAATCGAACAAGAAACGTCGCTGATTCATTTGCAGCGACTATTCACTTACCCCAGATCACAGACTTAGTACACCACAGTTTATCACGAAATTGTTACTATTTTATGAACCAAAAAAAACAACAAATTTCATTTTGTTCATATACGCTCTAAGGTCCATAAGAGTCTATCTCTAAAAACACGTGGAAAACGATAATTAAATAATTTTAATATTTCTGCCTCGCTCAAAAGCACAACGTAGTTCCATGTTACATAATTATGGTAATAACTCTTCCTTTCATTACAGAACAATGTGTAATATTGTGATTTACATAATCAATAATTAACATATAAAAAACGCATTGTTTTTAAACTAGACGTTAGCATAATGAGAGATATAACACAGCCAATATTTGTTAGTAGTTTTTCCATAAAAATTGTTTACAATACCTGTTTTCCTAAGCCATTTTTTTTGCAGCACAAGCAAATCAAAATTTGTTAAACTTAACTTAACTGCTTCACAATCACTATCACGCAGTTTCAAATCTCAAAAACACCTCATAAACCACCACAAAACGTCACAAACACCACCGAATGTCTGTGATAACCCCATTCAATACCTCAAAGTCGTCTTCACTCCGATGTAACTCACCTAAAACTACTCTAACTGAAATGGGTCACGTAATACCACTAGATTTCTCAGTTGACTGCACACCGTTTACTATCGCGGACTAATTGCATTGAAAACGGACCCGTTATTTAGACAGATACAGCCCTAGACCTTGCCGACAATGTCAACTTTCGTGGCGAAAGATAATTTCACCGGACGCTATCGTTCTTGCGCATGGTTTACAATGCGACAAATGCCACAAAACCACCGTAGCGAAAAAAAATAGGTTACGCCATTGTTTACTATTTGGATAGGTTTGGACTGGTTTAAACTATGCTTTCAAAGTTAAACTATCATAAAAGGAATTATTTTGATGTATTGATGATTCTACCCCCAAAATGTCTCGGAAATGATTTTCAATATTTTTTAACTAACTTTAACATAAATAATTTTTTATTTTTCAAAACAATTTTTGAAAATTTTTTTCTGTTATGAAGATGTCAAAATAAAAAAATATTTTTAAGCACATGGAAACCAATGTCATTCTCACTTGGACAAATAATATTTTGCAAGTGTTTTTCAAGATCTTCTGTGAGGCAGATTATTATTTGTATTTGTCAAACTTTAAAGTATGAGAGGGTTCTGAATTTTAGATTTTGGAAAAAATGGAGTGTGATACAGTCACTGCCTTTATGTCCCATTGGTCACCTTGTGACCAACTAACTCCCTTAATATAGCCGCCCAAGATATGACTCCAACCACCCATTACTTTAGAAAAAGACGGGGATTTCACCAAATGTTAGTTCCCTCACTATGGCCATGGATCTCATACTATAGATCCTCTCATTGACGAGACAGTTTTACAATCACAAAATAGATGCTTAACTGTCTGCTCTTCCTGTTCACACCCTCTGCAAACGGTTGTTTCACTTATACTCATACTGTATAAGTGCTTCCGTAGCTGACAGGACTCCTGTTGCAAGACGTAAGTTTATTTTTTACTGTACAAATTCCCTAGCAAACCGACAGCTGGTTGTTGCATCCCACACCTTCCTCAATTTCTCGTGGGTGTTCCCTTTGATCATTCATATGTGTATATTTCCAGTTTCTTCTAGCAATATACTAGGTGTGGCTATTAAATAACCGAACAGATGCTGCTACCAGCGCGCTGCGAGCGTGTCGCGACAAGTTTGAACTGAACTATGTCTGGTGATACTTTTCCCATCCTGAGGTCGCTGGACAAGTCAGTGGGTCTCTCAGTGTGATTGTAGCAGTTGTTTGAATTAGTATACACACCAGTGACGCGTCGAAAAAAATGTTAAGTGTTCGGATGGAGGAAACTGTTACAGAAGCTTATGCAATGTTAAAAGAAGTGTACGAGAATGAATGTTTATGCCGAAAACAAATTTTTGAATGGTTTGAACGGTTTGAAGAGGAACGTGAAACGACCGAAGACGATCCGCACCCCGGACGGCTATCAACGTCAAAAACGGACAAAAACATTGGTTAAATAATCCGAGAAGATTGTCGTCTAAGCATCCGAGGGCTTGCTGAAATAACAGGAATCGACAAAGAATGTGCGTTCGCCAGATTTTGCATGAGTCGTTCAATATGCGCAAAATTTGCGCAAAAATGGTGCCAAAACTCCTCACTCCGAGCAAAAGGAATCAAGAATGAACATTTGTGCTGACATTCTAAACAATGTTGACACTGATCCAGGCTTGTTAGACACTGTGACACTACGGGGACAAGATTCGAGAGTGTGGAAGCGGTTAAAGCAAAAGCGACGGAGGTTCTGAACCAGCTGACAGAAGCGGGCTTCCAGTACTGCTTTCAAATATGAAAAAGTTGTATGGAGAGGTGTAGAGATCGCCAAGGGGAGTACATTGAAGGCAAAAAAGTTGCTACCGTAATTGGTAACGAATAAAAAATGTTATGACAGCAGTTCGGTTATTTAATAGCCACACCTCGTATTCTTTGCCAATGCTGGCAAAAGTAAAACGCTATGGGGACTATCGAAACCAAAACATCCTGGGTCCGAACGCAGGAACACAAGCGATTGTGACCAACTTTTCGACAAAGAGGGCTCGCGAAAACAAATGCGGACGGGTTATTTGTAGAGATACGTCCTCGACCTTGTCGATTCCATTAACGATACCAATTTGCCGGAGACTCACGTATAATTTTCAAATAAAATCATTGTTCAGCGCCGTCCTCTTGAACCTGTACTCGTATTATAAGCGTTGACATAAAGAGATTATCGAACGGGACGGGTCGGGTCTTTATCTAATAGAAATGACAGATTTACCGGTGTCCCGCTAATGATGCGGCACGGCCGAACAGGTTTTCGTATATTGTCGCCCACGTCATTTTGTTTCCAGTTTGGTGGAGTTCTCGCGCGTCCGAAGACGAAAAAAAAAAGACGAGACGCGCTCACTTTCGATATGACGACGACCAGTCGTGGCGGACGAGTCATCGCCGTCTAGAAAATGACCGCCGAGAAGTCGACCGCGCTGCATTTGTTATGTCCGGGGCGATAATCCCAATTTTAACACACAGTCCAGTAAGCAGAGACTTTTATGTGTTCTTGAAACATATGAGGCTAGTTTTGACGGTCTCCTATGTATATTTTTTTTGTGTAAAGCACAATGCGCGGGGTCCGTAGAGCTGAAACCCTCCGCTAATTTTTGAAATTAACAATTTGTGAAAAAAAAACGTCTTTTTTCACATTTTCGCTTATATCTCCATTAGTTGGCATATTTTATATATCACATGCATTTCAGAAGTTGTAGCCTATTGAATTTCCAAAATTTTAAGCCCAAGCCGAAGTCTCCATGTGCTATTATTAACTTGAAAATGACTGTTTAAGTTAAAAAAAGTGCTTTTTTTTCATTATTTTTTTTACTTAGAAAGTAGGGCGACTATGATCATGAAATTGTATTCTTGGAGGGACTGCTGTTTGTAGTATGAATATACAAAAAAAATTTCAACTCGATCCGGGTTGGGCTAGAAAAATCATAAATCTCTTCAAGTTTGCGAGACTTTTTGAGATTTCGAAGAACATTAATTTGGGCCAGTTTTATAACTTTTTTTGGAGCGACGTATATATTGTTGAAATTGATAAAATTGAAAGTACGCTTCAAGACGCGTATTTAAAAAAAAATGGGCGTCAAGATATTATATTCACAATTCAGAGAATTTCGAAGCGGCAACGCTAAAACAATATACATATATACGTCGCGACAAAAAAGGTAGTCGCGTAGAAAACCTTATAAAACTGGCCCAAATTAATATTTCTCAAAATCTCAAAAAGGCTCGCAAACTTGAAGAGATTTATGATTTTTCTAGCCCAAGCCGGTCAATATCGTACAATAAACAAAGAAATGGCGTCATTATTAATTAAGGCTTGCAAAAAAATTCGATCGTTAATTATTCGAAAAGTCATTAACGGATTAAACTGATTTTTTTTTGTAACTTCATACTACAAATAGCAGTCCCTCCAATTTCATGGTCATAGTCGCCCTACTTTCGAAGTAAAAAAAATAGTGAAAAAAAAGCACTTTTCAACTTCAGCAGTCATTTGCAAGTTAACAATAGCACTTGGAACTTCGGGTTGGGCTTAAAAATTTTGGAAATTCAATAGGCTACAACTTCTTAAATGCATATGCTATATAAAATATGCTAAAGAACGGATATATAAGCGGAAATATGAAAAAAGAAGTTTTTTTTCACAAATTGTTAATTTAAAAAACCGGACGGTTTCAGTTACGACCCCCATTTAAAAAATATAGGGAACCGTCAAAACTAGCCCTATATGTTTCAAGAACACTTTTTGATAATTTTAGCTCCTTGCCTGCCCAATTGAACTGAACTCGATGACTTTTACGTTTAACCATTGTTATCATCCATTACACAGACCTGTAAGATGCGCCTACTTGAAAAATAGGTATCACTGAAGTAATTTTTTGAACCAAAATATGGATTTTATAGGATAAATTTGAGGTAATGTGTAGTGAATAAAAAAATTAGCTCATTTTTGCTAACGGCATCGTTTAGTATTATCTCTTGCTTTCAAAATGAGTTGTTACGTCCATCTACATTTTTTTTTATCAGTTATGGCTTTTTAATGATTATTTGAATACTTATGAGTTGCTGAGTGAATCTGAGAATTTAACATTCTTTTAATCATCCGATTTTGATAAACGCATGGGTTTTTGGGATTGCTGATCACCAATCCAGTGTCAGATTTTCCAAATTCAAGATGGCGGATCCAATATGGCGAAACCCGTTTCAAAATTAGATTTGTTTTTAAGGATTTTTGCCATATTAGATCCGCCATCTTGTATTTGGAAAATATGACACCGGATTCATGATCAGCGGTCCCAAAATCCCTTGCACACCATGTTTAGTCAAAATCTGATAATTAGAAGAATGTTAGTCATCTTTAAAAGGCCACATCTGGTAAAAAATATCGTATATGAGCAACCAAAAACTCATTTTGAAAGGAAAGTGTCGTACTGGGTGATGCAACGCCACCAAGCCTTCACGACCCTCCAATTTGCGGACCTGTGTTATTTTTGATGCAAGTAGTGAGGTGCCCCAAGGCGCTATACTTGGGCCCATATTATGAACCGATGCAATACTGTCTTAAAGCCGACTCCACCACTGGAGTCCACTTAAAATGTATGACAACTAAATAATTCAATAAATGATCGAATCAAGAAATCAGTAATTTATAGTCTGACTTCACAAAGGTATACAAATCATTTTGGTAATTTTTAATCGGTATGCTCTTGCTTTGAACCTCGAATGGTAATTGTAATTATACATTTTGTCGATTAAATTTGATACACAGGCTTCTATACCGACTAATGCGATTTTCCAATCGAAGCATCGCAATTTTAATTGTGCCTAATTTAGCGCTAATGCCCAAGACAAAGGCGCTGTGGTGCAAGTTATTAAAAAAAATGTCAAAATTAATTAAAAAAAAACCAGCAGGCAACCGGGGGGATTTCTCCATTTACTCGTGACTAATTAATTAACAAAATATTAAATAATAATGTTGTAAGACGGAGCCTATTCAATTTATAATTATTTCTAGTTATAACCATAAATCCTTTATTTTAATGCAAAACGGTTATGGTTAGCTGAATGACGAATTTATTATAGAATATCAGAATTGAACGGAGCCGATCAAGCGTGATTTCCTTTACAAATAGTTTTTGTTTTTAACATGACACAAAACATGAGTAGCGAACGGTCGGCAAAATAGATTTGATTTGTGGGGTCCACGGTTGCGGATGCGTCGAAAATTTCTATTTTCGCCTCGGATTCCTGATAAGGTGCCGCAAACGACACAAATAACTGATTCCGACACAGTTTTTTTCCTAACCGAATTCTGAAAATGGAACACTTATTTCAGGAATCTTCTTTTTTTTTTGTATTTGTTACGCACATAACTACACGATTTTCATTCAAATTCTTAAACGCCTCCCGACGATGACGACCTGCCTGACGAAACGGACAGTCTTGCTATTACGTAAATTCAACAAACTAATATTAGGCCAAGCCCATTACATTTTTACGTGCCAAAATTAGGGACAGCACGAAAATATACATAAAAAATAGGAAAAATTCTGTAGAATTGAATAAACTACTTTTCCCGAGTTGAATTTCGCCGCGTCTATTCAAAATGACGTCCAAAGTTGGCCAAAAACCTTTTTTTTTTTTGTTTAAAAAAAATCCGACTTGATAAATAAATTAGTAAATTTTTTTATTGCAAAAAAAACAGCTAAAAATCGCGATTTTTTTTCAATTGCTTATATCTTTGAAAAATATTTTTTTCATGAAACTTGGGGAATGTATAGTCCTCGATAAGTAGAATAAGCTGATATTTTGAACATTGCAAAATTCCTGATCGTTTTTGCAAAAACCGCATTTTTCACAAAAAAATGTTTGTTTTTTTTTTAAATTCCAATAATTCATACACAAATGCACTTAGAGAGTTCAGTTACGCCTTCAAATATTCTTCAAGACTTGTACTTTCGTGTACAAATAAAGCGCGAATCGTAATATGATTGTTAATACGTTAAAATAATCGCGCAAAAATGGCCATTTTTTACCGAAAAAATGTAATTTTTTCAAATAGTTTAAATTATATCGAAATGGCGTTATTGCCATTCGATAACTGCTATTTTTTTACAAATTAAAAAAAAATACCTTACGTCCTTCTGGAGCCGAGATATTTTTATTTTTTTTTCGAAAAATCGCCATTGCCTCATTTCTTAACATTAAGGGCTGTAATTTGCACAGATCGTCGCTAAATACTTGTGCTTTCATATACATATTATTATTAAAATTTGAAGCCCTAACTGAACTCTCTAAGTGCTTTTGGGTGTGAATTATTGGTTTAAAAAAAGCATTTTTTTTGCGAAAAATGCGATTTTTGCAAAAACTATCAGGAATTTTGCAATGTTCAAAATATCAGCTTATTCTACTTATCGAGGACTATGCATTCCCCAAGTTTCATAAAAAAATATTATATCTTTTTCAAATATATAATATTCTTTCATAGTTTTTTAAACGACAGTTTTTTTAAACGAAAAAAAAAAGGGTTTTTGACCAACCTTGGACGCCATTTTGAATATGACGCGGAAAACGCCAAAAGACGCAGCTCGGGAAAAGTAGTTTATTCAATTCTACGGAATTTTCAGATTTTTTTTATGTAAATTTTCGTGCTGTCCCTAATTTTGGCAAAAAAAAATAGGTACCTATTTGTGACAACGGGCCTGGCCTATATCATTTATTTTCTTCGACCATCGCTTTTCATATTTCTAATCGTCAATTTTTCTTCGAGGTTTCAGAACTCTCTAATACCAATATAATTTAAATGAACACTTTTCTCCGTGTATGTTTTAGAGCAAGTACCGTTACTGATTATCACGTTACTTTCAGTATCTCGTTACACTCAATCTAATGTAGCATAATTTACTGCAATTGTGGTAAAAGTTGTCACATTCCGTCAAATTCTCATAATCCGTAAAACACTTGGGACTGCAACAATTTCTAATATCTGTAGAAATTTTATTAGTATTGGCCAAACGCTATCCGATAAAAATCCTTTTACTTCCTGCGAATTTTTCACTAAATTAATTTGAAAAGACATGTTCTACCGAGTGTTCCAGATAAGACGGGTTCTTCCAAAACTGTTATTGCAAATTTAGGAAACAATATTTCATATAACCGCTACACCACTTTGTTAAATAAAGTTTTATGTTGTATGTATATAGGTCAATGTTATGGCCAGCTAGATCTGCAGATCTTAGTCCTTTTGAATGTTATCTTTAGGGCCTGTAATTAATACACTTATATTTACCATTTCACTTTCTTCTTCAACAACTAACAATTTAATTGTTAGTTCTTTTGTAACAAAAATACATGATTATTTTGTTTATTTCCTCGTCTTGCATCAATATTCAATAATTTTATTTATGTAAAAAACCACAGCCGAGAAACAGAACAAATAAACCCTCTCCGCCGTAAACGAAATATTTATTTGGGTACAAAAACCGTTCGCTTTATCCGGAACAGCTTTTTCTGTGTGTTTGTTTAAAAATTTAGAGCGGCAAGAAATAATATTTTTTAAAAAAACTGTCATTGGAACCGTTGAGAATGCCTAATTGAATGACAAAATGTTCGGAATATCTGAATTAAACATAAAGAACGGAAAAAATGGTCATAGTCATTCAAGCATGATTTTACTTTACAAATACTCTTTATTTATAACGCCGTAAAAACGCGGCCTGTAACACGTGGAAAAATAAAGTTAATTTATCGATTTTGTAGGCAAAGGGTACGTGCCTTTATTAAAGCCGATATTTTCGATTGCATTTTGGACATTTTTATGCCATCGACACAGCCTTTGTGTGATAAAAATTCACTCTTCTCCGAACCAGACGCCCGTTTAAAAATACGCCAAACATGATGAATCAATTTTTTTGTGTATTCTACACTCAGAGAAATGTTCCTTTGAATAAAAAAAAATGCGTAAATGTATATGTGATTGTTTACTCCTATAAATCATCAATAATGGCAATGAAACTATAAGAAAGCTAACATGTAACAACTTTTTGGTATTTGTTTCATATTCAATTTAATATAAAATGCTACTATATTATCCATCTATCTACCTATATCCAAAAAAAAAAAAAAAGAAAGAGGTTAAATAGGCCAACAAACATGCGAGGTGTGTAAATAAAGTAATGAGACTGGCAATGTAATGCCCGATCTAGCGGAGACGGGACTTGGAAGGTTAATATGTAATCCACCTTTAGTACAAGTTTGAACTTTGCTTTTTTCTAGTGCGTTTTAAAAATGAGTGACATCGGTTGACGACAAGATTGATCTGGGAAGAGTTAAATTTGACATCACACCACTGTTCATCAGATTTTGACTAACGAATTGGGGAAGCAAAAATCGATTGAAAATGATCCCCATTTTATGGAACTGGTGATGAGACTTGGGTGTTTGAGTACGACCCGGAAACCAGGCGATAAAGCTTGGAATGGCACACTTCAGGCTCTCCAAGACCCAAAAAAATCAAGAATGAACAAGACGAAGATCCACAAAGAGTTTGTGCCTCCAGACCAAACAGTAATTCAACACTTTTACAGATAGCCATTTGAGTAAACGAGTTTTTAGCCAGTAAAATAATTCCTGTGGCTTCTCAGTCTCCTTATTTGCCTGATCCGAGTTCATGTGACTTTTTTCTCTTCCCGAGATTAAAAAATCACCTCAAGGGATGACATTTTGGGACCATAGAAAACATTCAAACGCCCATAACCGACCAGCTTATTTCATTATATGAGTTCCAGCACTGCTATGAGGAATGGAGGAACCGTCTCCAGCGCTGTGTGGCTTCCCAAAGAAGTTATTTTGGAGGAGACAATACTGAATTGTAATTCTATTCGAATACAAAAAATTAAAAAAGATCAGTCTCATTACTTCATTTACACACCTCACATAACATCAATAAATGGTGTATTTTGTAGAAATCTATAAACGCTGTTTAACATAGTTTTTAGTGAGTTTCTCCTCGAAATGTATACATTCCTTTTTTATAAATTGTAAGACAGATGAATAATAGTAAATAGGATGTAACGATATAAACGTGTTGGAAGAAATTATTTTTTTCTGGCGAATGTTTTGTCTTTCGATGTTTTATTTTTAGTTTTAGTAAATTAAGTGATTAAGCAGAAAGATATACACAATGGTATGTAGTTCCAAATTTATCTCGTGTTTAAATACAATTCCTCTACATTACTACACGCTGACGTCTAAAAATAAGTCGCAGACTACTCCTTTTGAATGGAAATTAGGTGGAAATATGTTTATGTTGGTTTCAAACAGAGATGTTACCACTTTCCAATTAAAATTTGTGGAATACATTTGTTAACCTTTTTTTCTATCGTTGTACTTTTTTTTATGGTAAAACATATGAAATGTAATAAAATTAATATGTTTTAGAGCACACAAAATATGAAAACCCTTTAGATAAAGTGTTAAAAAGACGATATTTTTCTGGAATGGCCAGCTAGATCGCCAGACTGAACCCTAATGCATCTTTTTCTATGGGGTTATTTAAAAAATAGTTAAATAAAACGTATTACAACAGAAACGAGAAGAATAATCAGTGGTGTGCATATAATACAGACAAAAAGGCCACAGAAGTTAAATATTGGTACGACTAAAAGCAGCGCAATAAGGGATGTAGCATACGCGACACCGTCCACTTCCATCGATTGACATCGATAACCGTCGTTTCTGGTTCGTGCTTCGTGTGGTCTGCATACATAATAAGAGGTGACTTACGCTAGTCGAAATTTTGTGTAATTCTAACGTATCTTAAAGTGTAACCTTTAAGGCTTTAGATTATGAATTATTGGTTTATTTGTTGATATAATTTATGTAAGACATTTTTCTGGGCAACATAATTTTAGTCCACTGTTATCGATGCATTGTTAGACATGTCATTAAAACTGCTGTACTTACGATGGACCAATTTCGTTTTCAGTGTAGTAATAACGGTACTGACGAGAAAAAAAGACGACGTTAAATTCTCAGTTGTTTGCGGCTCGGCCATTTAAAGACGAGAAAGGCTCATCGCTCTAACCGCAACTGTGATGATGACACGAAGTGAAATGGCCCAAAAAAATGCCGAATATGTCCGATAATAAACTATATAATTACGGCAAATCAATCGTGACGGCGGTGACGAAACGCCTTTATTATTTTTGACAATTTTGAAATCGTAAAACAGAGTGCGGTTTGCGATGACCAACCTCCCACAACAATTGTCAAACACTTCGGATCGCTTATAACAGCAGATCGATTGCTGTCGTTGTTTTTTTTTTTTTCAATTGGCAAGAAAGGAATTTTAATAAATGTCGCGTTTGATTTGGACACAGACACCCAGGCTTTCGTAATAAGTATTAAAGTCGTTGCAACATTGCCATTGGATTTAAGACGGGGCGGGCAGTTGAAAATATACAAAGCGTCTACAAAAAACGTAGACGATTTTATTACTAGATCCTCACAATGGATATCAAATACAAGGATCGCGTAAATTTTCATTGAGATAGCCCCGTTGATGGTCCTTGAGGCACCCTGCTTACAGTCATTTGTAAAATACAAATTGTATATACTAGACTGTATCAAAAAAATCGACTATTTTTTTTTTTTAAAAATTACTCTGAAAATACTGTTCAGGATGTCGAAAAAATGAGCCTGTGAAAATATCAGCCCTTAATTTTAATATTAAGAGGTGACTCATCGCGATTTTCCATTTCCCATTTAATTAACATGGGAAACATTGTTTTTCAAGCTTTGGAATTTTGTAACTTTTCAACCGATTATCAGACTGATAAGACCAAGACTTATTATTGATAAATCTAGTATTTCAAAAGATATTTAAGGTTAAAGTTGGACTCACTTTGAAACTCTATTTTCACTTTTTTGGTGAATCTACCAAACTAATTGCAAAATTTTTGCTTTAAATTATCTTTTTCTTTAAATCATCTTTTTGAAATTCTTGAGAGTATCCTCAGTCCATCGGTAGTTTTGTCCAAAAATCCTTGATTTAGACGCTTTTCTTTGAGATGAACATTTTAAGTATTAATTTTTATTAGCAAACTTGATATTTCTTATCTATAATTTTCTCTTCTACATTAATTATATCTAAATCTAAGTTAAAATCATAATTATAAATTTTTTTTGCTTAAAAATATTATTTTAAACTATTTAATTATTGAAATACAGTCTCACCAAAATTGATAACTCATAATATTCATGGATACAAAAGCGTCTAAATCAAGGATTTTTTGGACAAAACTACCGATCAAATGGACTGAGGATACTCTCAGAATTTCAAAAAGACTCTGAAAAAGATAATTTATGGCAAACATTTTGCAATTAGTTTGATAGATCACTCCTATATAGACCAGAATTCACCAAAAAAAGTGAAAATACCTCAAAAATTCTGGTGAGTCCAGGCTTTAACCTTAAATAAGTTTTGAAAGACTAGATTTATCAAAAAATTATAAGAGACGATTTTTGTAGCGTTCAATTCCCTACAAGAATATGTCTTCGTCTTATCAGTCTGATAAATAAATCGGTTGAAGAGTTACAAACTTCCAAAGCTTGAAAAAAAAATGTTTCCCATGTTAATTAAATGGGAAATGGACGAGCTGATATTTTCACAGGCTCATTTTTTTCGACATCCTTAACAGTATTTTCAGAGTAATTTTTGAAAAAAAAAATAGTTGATTTTTTTGATACAGTCTAGTATATACCAACTGTCCAGTTAACTATCTGTGATTAATGGATTTCCAGTGGCATATTTTAATAATATTTATTCTGAAGTCTTGACAGAAAAAAGAAAATGGCTGCCACTATGACAGCTTGATGTACAACGATTACCGTTTATATTTATGATGCAAAAAGGAACATTTGCAATTAATATTAATGGTCCACGTTTTTAATGAATTGAAAAGGAAAAGTAAATTTAATCTAAATTTCTAATCGGCGGTAGTAAAATATTCTCAAGTACACATAGTTAAAGATAAAGAAAAGTTTGTCTACAAATCCATTTTTTTTTTGTTTGGCCCATGTGGAGTTAGTAATTTATTTCGTTAGACTGCTAGTTAATATGCATACGATATTTCGCCCTTAGTACGAACTTTTAACATTTACTCACAATTGAATTTGAAATTTTGAAAACAATAATACATTTTCTTAGTTAAGTGCCTAATACTAACTTTCATCGTTCCATAATTCCAATGATTACATGTGGCTTGAAACAAAATCATAGCAAGTCTATGAATTAATTAATTCAATCCTAATTTTTTATCCTGCACATCATAGAGTTTGAGTTATGAGCTCTTTATTCCTGCGTCTGAAAATTACAAAACAGCCTATAATTATATTTTATGTTATACTTAGTTAACACGATTGAATTAACTGAGTTATGAGTCGTGTCTGTAATTTCAAAGACGCTGAAAATGCTAGCAACATTTAGTTAAATTAATTGATTCGTTCACAGCCTATGATTATATTTGATGTTTTAATTATTTAATTCGTTTATGAATACGATTGAATTAACAAATTTATGGGCCGTGTCTTAAAAACACTGTATTTTCAAAGACGCTGAAAATGCTAGCAACATCTAGTTGAATTAATTAATTCGTTAACAGCCTATGACTATATTTTACGTTATAATTATGTAATTCGTTTATGAACACTATTGAATTAACTGATTTATGAGCCGTGTCTTAAAAACACTGTATTTTCAAGGACAGCTGAAAATGCTAGCAACATCTAGTTGAATTAATTAATTCGTTAACAGTCTATGACTATATTTTATGTTTTAATTATTTAATTCATTTATGAACATTTCTCTAAACCCTGTTTTTCCAGAGACGCTGAAAATGTTAGCAACATCTAGTTGAATTAATTGATTCGTTAACAGCCTATGATTATATTTTATGTTATAATTATTTAATTCGTTTATGACCATTGTATTAACAGATTCATGAGTCGTGTATTAAAAACACTGTATTTTCTAAGATACTCAAAATGCTAGCAACATCAATTACCCGGACAGAAAAATAAATTTACAAGAAACAGAAAAAAAAACAATTTTCTACTTATTTCTCGCATACTTTTCGTACCACCCTGTAGATTATCGCGTGTCGCTCGCTATCATTTCTCCTCCTTACCAACACATAACAGTCCAATGGAATAAACCCCTCGTTATGTTGAAAATAAAACAGTAAGGTACACAAATCGCTTCAACACAAATAAATATCGAGGCCATGTACTCAAACAAATACGATGAATTTAAATAAATAGCCCCTATTCAAATAATTGAGGCACGTATAGCGCGTAATATTACACAACATATGTATAAGTAAACATAATAATAAAGTCGCGCCCCCCTAGTACAGAAGCAAATAAATTAGAGGGGAACCTTTAGGAATAATATACACTTTCAAACAAAATTATTATAAAGAGTTTTTTTTTTTGGTTAATTCTGTTAATGAAAAATCTTTACTAAACCTTTGTATTGTTTATTCTTATTAATTAAATAATGAATAGGCAAGTATTCCTAGTTTGACTGGTCGTTGTGATTTCTAAAACTAATTCTGAGACCTTTTTTCTTCACTGAACAGTTGTTATTAGAATTGTCGTTATTTTAGCTATATTATTTTTTTTGCAAATATGAAGAACAGGTAATACACTTTCTGTTTAGATCAAAAACTGTCACCTCTAGATTATTTACAACCACTAATCAGTAAAATAAAACAATAATAAGGACGGTAAAAGCTAGGTCGTTATATAAATCGTAATTGGAAGGGCCCCAGTAATGATCCTTGAGGTTTACTATCGTTTGAAATTAATTTCTGGCATTACCGTAAGAGTAGGCCAATACTATTTTTCTTTACCACTATTTCTGTGTCTTTTTTTGATGATATTCCAATCAAAAATGATGCTATAACGCCTGTAAATTTAATGCTCGACGGCTACTAACGTAACTATAGTCTGCAACAAGAACAATTTTTGGTTGACTGGCATATATTTCAAGGAATAATTTCGAATTAACTATGAAATTCGTCAATTTCGATTTGCATTTTAATAATTTACAAAAAGCTTCACTTCATGAAAGAACAGGTTCGTATTATTTTTAGCCTTTCTTGTTTTAGTTTCACAACGCCGGTGCAGAGTGATATTCGCGACAATTTTTAAATATCAAAAATTAATTTGAACGGATAATTTCTCGAACCAGAAAAAAAATTATGTAAACGCCAACTTTCGCCTAGGTAAAAATTCGCGTTTTTCTCGCAGCTAGAAGATGAAAAAACCCTTCTTGGATCCGACGTTCTGAGCAAAAAGTGTCTCGACCAAAAGTAGATTATTTAAATTAATGAAAAGTTCTTGCTGCAGATTCGCACTATTTGCTTTATTCCAGCGGTTTGTTTAATTTATATCATTTAAATTATGTAGTTCATTGTGTACTAAACTTATTAAGATAAAAGTAGGCTAGAGTTACCGCAAAAATAATGCGATTTTAAGCCATCACCTTAAAACAATCTTAAAATAGTAAGTGCTATATTTTGGTGATTACTATTAAATTAATTAAAAAGTAGCTAATGATATTTTTATAATTTATTTTTATCAACAAACAATTTATAACTGTATCTAAATGTATTATAATTGTCAATAAATAATACTCAACAGAAGGCTAATAATAATTAATTTTTATAATCTTTCACCTGAACTATATAGGTAGGTATCTTAATAACGAAAATCAAGGCACATTCTAACATATCTTTTATTTAATTAGATTTTGAAACTGCCCTGATATATCTATTAACGAAACATATTACGTGTATTCTGAGCAATTACAACATATTTAAAAACATTCAGCTGTATCGACAGCCTAAAAAACTGTTATTAATCAATAACAGAAACTAGATTAGTAAATAAATGTTAATTTAGTGAAGGAATTCGAATAGCAGTCTCTAACGACTTGTAAATTAATTCAGAATTTTGTGTTTTAAATGTGAAAATGGGCGCGGATCTCTATATTTAGGTGTTTCATGTAAATTAAGAATATTTTATGAATTATTATTAGTTTTAGTCCGGTAATTTGATGATTTTTCTCTCGTTCTCCTCACACCAAGAATAAATAAATTAATAATAACCGAAATAAATAAAATTTTGAGTTTTAGTTAAATTTTATAAAACTTCAGGTTCATTAAACATTTCTTTCATATTAGAAACAATAAAATTATTGTATGTATGACGAATTTAAAGAAAAAGCTAGGTAGAGTCCTTGTTCTTAGAATATTTATACCTAAAAAATATTTGGAAAAAAGTACATTTTGTTAATCAATATAGATGCAGCAGAATACAGCAACAGAAACAAATAAAAACGATGATTGTTTATGTTTAACTGAAAATACGAGGTGTGACCTATTAAATAACCCAATTTTTTTATCAACCCCTTTTAAAAGAACCTTTTTTTCCCTTCCCCCCCGGGGCCTCCCCGAGACTCTCCCATTGGAAAAGCCCGTGGGGAACCCCTTCCTCTTCCAACCCGTCCTTACTTCACACCTGTCACTGTTGTTAAAAATGTCAGCGCAAATGTTCATTCTTGAGTCCTTTTCCTCGGGAGTGAGGAGTTCTGGCATCATTTTTGCGCAAACTTTGCGCTTGTTGAACGATTCATGCAAAATCTGGCGAACACATTCTTTGTCGATTCCGGTTATTTTAGCAAGCCCTCGGATGCTTAGACGACGATCTTCGCGGATTCGATTTACCAATTTTTTCAATGTTTTCGTCCGTTTTTGACGTTGAGGGCCGTTCGGGCCGCGGATCGGTTTCGGTCGTTGTGTGTGGGATAAACCTTAATTTCCGTACACTTCTTTTAAGACTGCATAAGCTCCTGTAAAAGTTTGCCCCAGTTTAATAGAAACTTGAGGTTAACCAGTTGCTCCATGTGAACATTTAACATTTTTTCGACGCGTCACTGGTGCGTAGACTAATTTAAACGACTCCTACAGTCAAACTGAGCAATCCACTGACTTGTCCAGCGAGCTCAGGGTGGGGAAAGTATCACCAGACACAGTTCCGTTCAGACTTGTCGAGACACGCTCGTAGCGCGTTGGTAGAAGCATAATTTCTGTTGTTTAATAGCCACACCGCGTATAGTCATATAAACAACATTCTAGAATATGTATTACAATTCTAGTAAAATTATAGAAATGTTTTTTATATAGGAAACAAAACGTTTAGTATTTGTTGCATAGTAATTATACAATGTGTACAACCACATAAACGACGACTGGGCTACATGCTTTCTATATTAATATGCTGGTATATAACAAAAATAATACCGATATATATCTAGAATAAATTAGAATTATTAAAAGAGCCACAGTGACATGTTCTGAATAGAAATATATAAATTATGAAAAATAGTACGGCGCGTATAATGTATTTTTTATCGGGCAACCCCTAGGATAGTTTACATAAAATCGGAATATTTATCGCCGTATTCAAATTCGAATTATAGACGTCCGATACCTCAAAATAATTGTGTTAAGGGCCGCAGGACCGTCCCTCGAGTAACAAAGGGCCTGTTATAAAAAAAGGGTCAGAAAAAAATGTTACGAATCAAAATAATGTAATGCAGTAAATAAAAAAATGTAAATTTATCACTAAACGACAGAAATGAGACGCGGCACAGAGTATTTCATACAGCGGAGATTGTACAACAACACCAGCGGACGCAGGACTATTGCAATCAATCGCACAACTGGTCGTCGGTGAATTGAGGCAATCCGCATAACATCCTACGCGATTTGCCTACGTGTTCCACCGCCTATACCAGCTTCATTCAGCAAAAATATATATTTTTGACATTACCTACATCGATTGCCAATGTTTCGATAATGTTTTGGTTTTGGTCGCTTCAATCTTAAAAATTATGGTAGAATGACAGAAAGACAGAGTTTTTGGATCTTTGGAATGTATGGACATCATTAAAGTTCGATGATTTTCCTGAAATGAATTTGTTTCATGTACCTACACTCAGCTGCTTCTCCGTATTTTTTTTTTTGTATATGTGAGATGTTTCTTGTCACATCCAGGTTCCATGGTTTCCAGTCTCTTTGTAATTATCAAAAGAGGTAACCAAGAGTTCCCAATGGACCTTGTAAAACTAGTTCTAATTCTAGTACTAATCATTTGTATTTTCCTGAGTGTTTCCACATGACCTTATGAGCTTTATCTTGTTCAATAGACTGATATTTCGATAATTCAAAGTTATTCAACTCTTTTTCCACCAATATGGCTCCCTTCCCTACACTGCCGCCATTTTGGTTTCTAAAAAAGACCACGAAGCATCTGAAAGCGTATGACCTCAGGATGACTTTGAATTGACATCTCGATACGACGTTTCAATATTTAGACAGGGAAGGGGGGTAAAAGTGGCGTGACTTTTTTTTGATCTCCAATTGCAAAACAAAAATCCCCAAATTGAATACTGTTACGACTCTTCTTTTGGATTGAGTTTTTTAGTACCGTCTTTTATTTTTTTGTTATTTAAGTTTTTTTTTTGTCGATCGTTGATATTCTGTGTGCTCTGGGGACGGCCCTGGAAGCCGTCCATGTTGTGTTTATGGGCGATTTAATTTGAACGGCTACCGTTCTTTATCTATCGCAGATAACTATGTATTATTTATCTAGTCGATTTCCATAATTCCCGGCTGAATTTTTAATGCCGGCAATAATAAGTTCCTATGCGGACGAGTCGTAAATAAAGGCTGAGTTATGCCGCGCGCCGTCTACAGAGCGTGCACGTTTACCTTTACCAACGCACCGTGAAATAGACCATAATTTTCAATTAATAAACCCGTGTCGTCTAAATTTTATACCGCGACTTACTATACATAAATCTATATGATCCGAACGCGTTTATAATCGACCTTCGGTCTAGCGTGGGGCGTTGTCTCTCTGCTTGTCGGAATTGGATAAGTTATGGCTTAACCGTTGCCACTACAGACCGCCGGGGACCATTAGGCCGTTTTTGTTTGATTAATGGGATCATTTCGGAAATCTATAAGACCGGGGTCACTCCACGAAGAACAATATACGCGGAAGCCACAAATAACCAGTCAAATGTGCCGACCGGTAGACGGCATTTTAAATAATATGCGATAGAATTAAATATTCATTCGGTATTGTATACCATAATGGTCACAAATATTTTTTATGTGCCCCAAAAAGCAACGTCCAGCAGAAAGGGGGTTACAGAGCACGGCTTGACTGGACACGTGACAAAAAAAATGGATGAAAGTCAATATTTTTGTGCCATGGTTTCAAATGAAGACAGATTTTTAATTTTCTTCTGTTATATTGGGCTGAATTACACGGCATTTGAATACACTACATTTTACAATAGTCACAGTACTTCCAAAAAAATAATTGGAAATGCATTTTTTAAAGTTTTGGTAATCATAATAAATTTGAATATTCACCCTTTATAAAAAAATCTATTACATGGAATATACAACTTTCCTCACAAATTGACGCATCTAATGCACATTCCAAAAATTTTAATAAAACCGACACAACTAATTGTTTTTTGTCTAATAACTGTGTGAATATATTAAAAATTGAACAATTCACTATATCAGACAAAACATGCTTTGAAGATAGGAGTATTACTACCTTTTTACATAAATAGCCGAGGCTGGCATAGCAAAAAGGGACAGGGAGCTGTGCTCGCGTGACCGATGTCATTCCTTGGTCAGTACGCTTTACTATTCCGTCCCCGTTTCGTACTATCAACCTGGCTTTGTTACTTTGGTTTTTATTTATGCTAGTGAGTGTTATTAAAAATTGTTATTTAAAAAGTCATGCTAATTTCAAGAAGACTAGACCTAAGGAGACAGAGCTGCGGCTTTTCGTTGTATAACGCGACGGGCTCTATTTTGTCCGCCCCGGAGGGCTCTAAACAGTGTCGTTATGTACTAATCTGTGTGCGTTAGAGCCCGTGTATATTCCATGTGACCTCGATATTTTTCGTTAATTTGTTGTTATCTTCGCAATTACAAATTTTCGTATAATTATTTAAGGAAAATAGTTCGTTTCATATATACATGTAATTTGAAATAAGTCGGTTATTTGCTTAGGCCTTCTGTATCACACAAGCAAGACTTTTGAACCATATTTCTTAAATTGGGTATTTTTATTAAGCCAAATGGCAGTCTTGAACTACGCCTACATTCATAAACATGGGTGGCTTCTTAGCCTTGGGGCAGACAGATATGAGACCATGACACCGAACGAGTTCGGTCTCCTTAGTTCTAGTCTTCTTGGCTAATTTTTATCCTTGAAATTGTATTTTTTAAATTTGCTACATGTCTAGAATGTGAGATTATCTTCGGAAAAACTCTTAAAAATGAAAAAAATGTACTCGAATTGATGACTTATATTGGCAGAGTGCGAAACAATATTTAGTTGTGCGGTATTGTATTCTAAATATTACGGTTATTTATTTTAAATCTTTAATATCGTTTTAAATATTTAATATCGTTCGCTGTATTGTTTCAAATTTCCCCAGTAAACAAATCAGAGGGTGGGATCAAACAGATCAAGTGATCTTGCTGGCCACTCTATTGCGTCTGTAAATTTAGTTTTGCTCCATGTGAAGTTTAAGTGTCCATTACTATAAATTGCGACAATTTTTGCTACTTCCGATGCAAGAAATGGAACCTTCGAGAAACCGATTGCATACAAACACAAACTATAAGAAATTGCATCGATACGTTTCATTCCCATGTCCTGATGAGATTTCTCAATGCGCATTAATTCCAAATGGGGCTTATTACAGTTCCATAACTTTAAAATAAATTTCGTCATCGGCGGGCAGCTGTCGCATTTCACCTCTCCGCACCCCAACCAGATTTACGGTAGTCTCGTTCGCAATAGACGAATAAATATGCGTTCTCGGGGTCACGGGGCCATTGTATTTTCGGATTAATTTTTTGTACGATTCCGAATTAAATTGTGACAGTCGGCGTCACGCTGCGCAGGAAATCCATAACGGATATTTTGACACATTATTATACGGGATAAATCCAAGGAATCGCATTGTCACGCCCGTTTAATGCCGCCTTTGTCGAAAAGTAAACACGCAATTAGAGAATGTCGGTTTTCGCCGAGCGCCGACATTGTTTCGGCCATTTTTTCTACCTTCTTCATGCTCTGGCTCGTTAAAAATATATCGAAGATTGAAATAATACTTAAAAAACTGTTCTCTGTTCTATCGCATTTTAAGTGAGATGTGTGTTCTTTGAATCTAGTTAAAGCTGATCTTTTAGTCTGCCCAGTATACAAGGTTATCATAAAGAATTTTAGTATGTCTGTATAGGAAACAAAATTTTCGCTATGGCTACTGATCTTAACTTAAATTCAAACGATTTGAACTTGTTGAAAAAATCTGCAAACAAGAATAAATTTAAAACAATATTATTATGAAGGTGGTTGGAATTACACTGCTGGTTTACGAAGATTTCACGATTGCACAAATGGGTTTGAGAGCAGGCCCTTGTAAAATGAAAGCATGCCGTACTTTGATTAGCAAATTTGAAAGAACTAGGTCTGTAATCGACTTCCCGAGATCAGAAAGACCAAAGATTAGTAATGCCCAAATGGCAGAAGAAACCAAAACAATACTAAACCGCTACTTTATGGACAGATGAAACCCATTTTCCTCTTAATGGTGGAGTCAATGCTCAAAAATGCTCGAATATGATCGACAGAAAATCCGCATATAATCCAGGATGGATTTTCAGATTGGAAGTTTTTTAATGCCATCATCATAAAAAGAATGGCGGCGTGTTTCCAGCTAGTTGCAGGAAAGCTTCAACACCAGCGTCGTCGACTAATCGCTCACCTCTTAGTGCATCTTTCAGTGATCCAAACATGTGATAATCACATGAGGATAAGTCAGGACAATAAGCAGTGTGTTTCAGTGTTGTCCAATGAACTTCCTCCAACTTTTCGCGTGTCAGATTCGCTGTGTGGAGGCGTGCATTGTCGTGAAGCAGAATCACCTTCTGACGGAAACTCGCGTCTCTTCCCGAAATTTTTCGAAACCCCAGTTCATCTGTAACGACTCCCGAAGCTTATCCCGATCTCAGCTGCAATTTCAGCAACCGTTAAACGGTGGTCACCCTCCAGAAGGCGTCAAATAGTGGAAATGTTTCGCTCATTCACACTGGCTCGAGCACGACGGACACGAGGTTCATTTTTACCTTGTGTTCGTCCTTCCAAAAAATTGTTTGTGCCATTCGTACACCAAGACAAGTCTCCTCAACTGTGCCTCAAGCCCTCGATGAGCCTCTTGCTTACTGATTGCGATACCAATTGAAGAACGGAGAGACCGGAACTGACTGGAGTACAGGAAGTCACGTGACATCCCCGCCTACCACGGCCGGCAGTACGAGCCCCCTCCCTACGCCTTAGCGGCCGCGCGAAATGAATTCCGGTTCATATTTGACTCACCCTCGTAACTTCATCATTGGTCCATATTTTTTTGAGGAAACACACTACACTGTTCATTGGAGAGAGGTTTTAAAAGATATTTTATAAAATTGTAGATATTAAATATAGAGCAACTCATACCTAGAACCAGGAAACTTATGAAGACGGTTACTCTGTTCCATTCTTCCTCTCATTTTGATTTTTTGAAGCCATTAGAACACTTCCGACATACTTGAATTGAAAATGATAGTGCGGTTGAAAAGCAATGAAGAAGGAGTGGCTGAAACGGCAGACAAACATAAACACAGTCAGACCACGATCTTTACCATCGGAAAAGCAGTCTATACCTACTAAGTCTATACATTTGGCCAAGATTCTGTAATGTCCTGGCTTTTCTGGGTTTCCTCAGGACTGTAAAACAATGCGTCACGACTAAAAATTGTAACCACCTCTTCGCTGCAAGATTTGTTGACTGTGAGGACCTCAAATCCATTAATCTAAAAAAACGCTATCGTATCTAGGACCTGTGAAATTTAGCATGCAGCAACCTAATGAAGAGGCATGAAGATGATCCAATCATATCTCTCAACCCTATAGCCTCGAAACTCCACAGCTTCGAAATGCCATAGATGTGCCATCAAAACCATAAACCTAGAAAGCCTCATATCTAGGGCCTGCGAGATCTAGGACAAAACAACCTGAATATGAGTCGCGAGTATTATAATATTCACAGTTTGAGATCGAGGTTATGGAATTTCAGAGCGATGAGATTTCAGGTCTATGGGCTTGAGAGTCATGACTGGATCATACTCATGCTTCTCTATCATTTGCTTCGCTCTAGCAGTTGCAGAACAGAAATAGGATAGGTTTTTTTGGGTTAACATTTTTGAGGTTATGGGGTTTTGAGTATGTGTGTCGTAGGGTTATAGGTTTCTGAGGCTTAGGATTATTTCAAATCATCCTCATAACATTACAGTCACCAGCTCGTCAAGTATATGTATGACTTGGAGTCTGATTTAGTGTTTTTCATGGAGATTTTTGCTCCTAGGAGGAAAACTGATAGTCGTACCTCAGATTTTGATTCAGTGCGTCGAAAAATGTAGAAGGGGAATGGTCTTCTCTGGCTTTATGTTTGAAAAAAATTGTCACCCTGTATGTTTCGCTGACCGCGTTGATTGTTTATTTCGCCGCGCGAATGTCGTCAACATCCTCATCCAAATGGACGACCTACACCTTATATTCCCACTTAACTTAATATCTACATTTGCGGGACGCAGGCAGAGTCCGCCGAGAACCCAAACAAAACATAAAAACAACGTTATTTAGCCGATTTTATCATCGTTATTAATTTTATTAACGTTAAGAGGCCTACGCGCCAAAAAGAAATATGGCGATATCAGATTTTGCTTTTTGCGGCCGCGAAGACCGTGTGTTTGGCGAAACGAATTTATTACTCGCGAGTTTAAGAGAATCATAAATTTTTGCGTATGATATTCGGGCTGCATTATATGGATATGGAGCTGCCGGACCCGTTCCAGCCCGTACAGGGTGGACCTTACGAAGTTGAGTCGAGTAACTGCCCATATAAATAGAGTACACTGTATTGGAAATGGCAAGAGATAAAAACTTGTTTTAATGCGGGAAGAGTTGCGTCTTTAGGTGGCTATTCAAAGGGTCCTAACGAATATCAAAAAATATTTTTAGTTCTTTATTTAATTTAAGTTATTTTGAAAGTATTTTTTTGGAAAATGGTTTTGATTTTTTTATTGATGTCAGGATTATGAAAAAGAAAGACATATGAAACTTTTTGTCACTTTGTAGTAAACTTTGGTATGGTCACGTTGCACTCATTCTTAGACGTTTCGTACTCGTGGAACCGTCATCAACATATTTGTTTTTAATACGGACCTGGATTTTTTGTCGAATTTTTGAAGTAGGTATTTTCTATTCTAAGTTCAGTTATTCTCAAATGTATTACCTCCATTTCTCCCTCAAGCTCTTAACCGATTAAGCATAAAATCCAGAAATTTTGATACCTATGTACAACATATGTACACACCTACACAAATGTTCTACAAAAAAACTCATTATACACCCTCTTTTTGAAGGTTTCTTAAATTCTAATAATTTCTGTACTATAGTACTGATTTTTTTACATCTGATAGTATTTTGACAAGAAAATCAAACCAAAATTCCTCTGTTCTATCAGTACCAGTAATATTTTGTTGATGGATATTCGAATTTAAATGTCTTTCACACTTTCGGCGTCTACGAAATATATATCGACAACTGCAAGGAATACATAAAATGTGATCCGTCAATTGTAAAATCCTCGTAATATTCAATCATCTTTTTCAGTCTATTCACGAATGGTATCGACTGTGCCAATATTGCAAGAATCCGTGCAAAATCAAATAGCATATAAATACACTACACGAACTCTAAAAGAAATACGTACACACGTTTATTATTTAATTACTCACGACCCATAAAATTATTTTAAACTCTGCGTTCTACCGTTCGTCCATGCTAACTTATCGTACTAATCGACGACGAACACTCGCTACCCTGTACATAAAAATTGCATTTACACTTTCCTTGAACCTGCCGCGGAAATCCTAGTGCGTTACCAGGCACGGTCAGTGGCGTACATATGCATGGGCAAGAAATACACGCGTACATAATTTACAAGGTGCTTAAAAAATGCGGTTTATAATTATCATAGAGTTGTGTAGTGCCGATGATAGTGTAAAAATATATTTCCACTTTGCAGAGGGGTCTCTGCAAAGTTTACTTTACATTGTTTACAGGTTACTGCCCATTATTCACTCTGTACTTCCAGGTACTGAACTTTTTTTTCTATCCAGGCTAGCCGCGTTACAAATCGCCGGTGTCACTCGGTATTGACTCTCGATGGCACTCGGATTCCAATTTATTTCGGTTCGGCCAGGTGCGAACATTTGCACGACGTAGCAATACCTTTATGACCTGCTAATTTTAATTTGCGAGCCTGAAATATTTCGACTCCAAACTTTATCAAGAAGTCGCATTTATGGACGGTCGTAAATTATTGGAAAATAAATACTGCGTTTTTATCATCGATAAAAAGGCCGTAAATAAGATTTTTATGTAAAAAAGGAACGAGACGCGGTCAGTGTTAAATCCCGCAGAAATGTATACAATTCGGTTGTAGGTAGAGTAGTCGGTTAGTTGGTTTATATATCTCCAATCGGCTGTTGATAGAACGATTGATACGGGTTGTAGGTTAGAATATCAAATTGTTAAAAATAGTCTGGCATATACGTATTTTCATTTAAAATTAGTTTCTGGGATTGACTTAGACACCTATAATTTTATTATGTTTATAAAGTTAATCCTTTAAACTCAGGAAACAGGAAATATACGTACTTAAAATAAAATCAAGTTTTAAACATCTGTAAAATACGTGTTTTTAAACATTTCCACGTTTCATTTAATATCTATCACTATGTGAGGAAAATATATAAGACCAGTTACGTACATCTACTTCCAAAGGTGCTTTCACCTACTAAAATCAGCTGTAAATGCGTTACCACACAATTCGAAGAAAATTAATCATTGACCTCGGTATTGCCAAAATCTTGTCTGAAGCCTCACTGTAAAAATAAACATGTAATCTGTCACATACACTATTTTCATCAGTTTTAGGTGGCCAAAATGCTAGAAATAATCTAGTTTTTAAATGCCCAAAGACGTTTTGCGGCCTCCTTCTTGGGGATAGTCCATGTAGAAGAAGTAGAGGGTTTGTTAACTTTCCATCATAATCTTCTTTCCTTTGTTGGGGTTTTGGATTCGTCATGTTCCCAGTAAAGTATGAAACAAATTTTAGTAATAAGTTCTAAAGCCAAATCAGTCCAAAGTGACTTCTGACACCTTCATCTTGGGAGCAACTTAAATAATTTGCCAGAGACGGCAGTTAACAAATGAGATTCAATTTACCGTCCAACGGGAGCAAACTATTCAAACTTTGAAAATGTTATTTCATCAACTAAGAAACCAGCGTAGTTAAATGCAGGAAGTCTAATCATATGTGAATTGTAAATGCATCAATTTGAAATCATGAAACAAATAGTCAAAGATCCAAAGCCAAATCAATCCGAATTGACTTCTGGCACCTTCATTTCGGAGGCAATTTAAATAATTTGAAAGAGAGAGAGAGCAGTTAACAAATGATATTCAATCTACCATCCAACATAATTAGAGTTTTCATCACTTGAGACCAGCTGGTAGTCAGTGTATATTTTCTTGTGGTTTTGGATAATTCACTTTCTCGATGCATCAATTCAAAACTATTGGTGATTTTTGGCACCAGCTTTTTGGGGATTTTCTTGAATTTTCAAGAAAGAGAGAGCAGTTAATAAATGAGATTCATTCCCATGAAACCAGAGTATTCCAAATATTATTCCACCAACTACGGAACCTTTGTAGTTAAATGCAGGAGTCTAATCATGTGAGATTTGTAAATGCATAAATTTAAAATCGTGAAACAAAATTTTAGTCAAAGATCCAATGCCAAATCAATCCAAAGTGACTTCTGACACTTTCATTTTTGGAGCAACTTAAATAATTTGCTAGAAATAGCGGTTAACAAAGGATATTCAATCAAACATCCAACAGAATTAGAATTCTCATCACCATAGACACCAGCTGGTAGTTATTGTGGATTTTCTTGTTGTAGTTCTCGATTCTTCACTTTCTCGATGCATCAAATCAAAATTATTGGTGACTTTTGGCACCCCCTTTTTGGGGAATTTTCTTAAATTTTCAAGAAATAGAGATCAGTTAATAGTATCAGTCAGAGTATTCCAACTATTATTCCACAAACTACGGAACCTGTGTAGTTAAATGCAGGAGTCTAAATAAGTTCCAAAGCCAAATCAATCCAAAGTGATATCTGACACCTTCATATTTGGAGCAACTAAAATAATCAGCTAGACAGAGCCATTAACAAATGATATTCAATCTACCGTCTAGCAGAATTACTAATTAGAGTACTCATCACCATAGAGACCAGCTGGTAGTTATTGTTGATTTTCTTGCTGTGGCTTTAGATTTTTCACTTACTCGATGCATCAATTATTGGTGTCTTTTGGCACCATAATTGTGGGAACGTCTTGAATAACTTTCAAGCGAGAGAGAGAAAAAGAGCAGTTAACAAATGATATTAAATTTACCATCCAACGGAATTACTCTAAAAATATTATTCCACCAAACTCTGATGTTGACTGGAGGAGTCTAATCGTGTTGTACATTTGTGTTTGAATTGTAAATCTTCCCTTCGATGTTTGCAATTCTTATTAACGAGCAGTTGCTTTAACAGAAGCACTCATAATTTTTCCGCTTGACCAGCTGGTACATTTTTTACAAATTCGACGTACAGTCCATGTCGTAACTCTTCTAGGAGACGTTACGCCGCTATGACGCGACCTCGGATCCTCTTCCTAATATTAGTATTCCGTGTACATATGCGCGCGGGGTGTCGACTCCTCTCCAACATACGGGCCCACCTGCGTCGAACACTCGCTATTAGCATCATATCGCGCCAGACGACGTCCCAATTACTTCTTTCAGTTGTCATAAGGCCGAGACGCGGTCGTTTGTCGCGATGCGACGTTTCGTCTCTTCCTTTTTATTAATTATTGTGGCGCGTATCCATCATCCGGCGCTCATTAGCTGCGAAAGGACCAATTTACAACTCGCCTACCAGTTATTCAGACGCTCAACTTTTCCTCGCGGCGATTTATAACCTGGTCGCGTCTCGGCCCTTGTTCGAATGTGATTTTTATTTGTAATAGTTCTTCCAGCATCTGGTCTTCAGTCATATTAAAACTCAAGATTTTTGGAAATGATCTGTCAACAGAACCTTTATCATTAAGAAAAATCCTCAATCGGTTTTCTGTTACGGAAGTTATCAAATGTTCTCCAAATGGTGAATATCATTTTTCTTAAGACCTACAAAAGCTTGAGACTATACAACTGATGCAGCACCTAGTCCGTCAATGCGAACTGAACAGTGAAATTATCACTGTGTGTAACATTCCCGATTTTGGAAAAACTTTCATTCCATTTCTTACAAAAGTGCAGCAAACGAAAAAAAAAACGGCTGTTGACCCAACAGAAAGGGACCAACTAAGCAACTGCAGACAACATTGATCCAGGTATTTCCCCTCATAATGTTACACATAAGATGAAAAACTGGAAAAAGAAAATAGGAAAGGCAGCAGGTCATATCCTAGTTGCAGTCTGGTATCCGTCGCTTTGTTCAGGAAGCTTTAGAACGAATAGAGAAAGAATATTGTGGATCTCTGGATGGAAATCCATGGAAAAAGATGATACTGATACAGCACCTAGTCGGTCAATGCGAACTGAACAGTGAAATTATTACTGTGTGTAAGATTCCCGGTTTTGGAAAAACTGATTCCATTTCTTACAAAAGTGTAGCAAAGGAAAAAAACGGCTGTTGACCCAACAGAAGGGTATCAACGAAGCAACTGCAGACAACATTGATCCAGGTATTTCCCCTCATAATGTTACACATAAGATGAAAAACTGGAAAAAGGAAATAGGAAAGGCAGCAGGTCATATCCTAGTTGCGGTTTGGTATCCGTCGCTTTGTTCAGGAAACTTTAGAATAGCAGATTGTGGAGGCATTTTCAGCAGTTACCACCCCTCCATCCTTCAGCAAAAGAATAGCTAGAATAGAGACTGGCCTTGGAAGCCTTATAACAACATTGTTTGCAGTTTATTCACTGTTTCTTTCCTCCTGTGACAGTAACCGTTAGTTATTTCATTTGTCTTATACTTGTTCCTATTTTTAAAGCAAGAATCCATATTGGTTGGTCATCTCTGACTAGCATAAGGGAGATTCATCTAAGCAACGTTGTCACCTTTTTTAAAATATTAGGTTTGGTTGATGGGTTAGATGGGTTGAAATAAGTGCTTCAATATTCTCAAGACTGTCCTCCCACGCTTCCAGGTTCCAATAGTGTATGCGCGTGGAAAACATGATGTCTTACTCTTGATACTTAGTTTCTGGAAACCTGATGCTGATCCTTTCATCTACCGGCCTTCGTCTGATTTTTCACTTCGTAACAAGACCATGTGTAAAAGTCGTAGTTATACTGGAACAACCATATGATGGCTCATGACAAGGTTGTCGAAGATAATGGTAAAATTCAGGACCAGTTTCAAACCAATTTATAACTAGTAGTTCTCTTTATTAGTGCAAAAAATCGCTCAATTTAATCTGCGATATTGCTTCTTTGTTCCGCAATTCAATTTATGTCTGATTAGGTTCTACTACCTAAATAAACTTGAAAAAAAAATACAAACATTCCAAAACTTGTAACTACCATATACACGGTGGAGACTTTAAATGGAATATATTCGCTAGCGGGGTGGTGAATGATTTTTCAAAAAATTCCCGAGACACGTCAACTTTTAAATGTATTTACCTACATTTTGCAAGTAATATGAAAAATATAGCCCTTCAGGGGTGGCTGAAACCACCCTCGACATGATTTTTTCAAATGCAACCCTATGGCTTGTGACCCCTCATTATAAAGCTGGTGGAAAGAGGAATCCAACGCACTGATCATATTTTAATTTTTAGTATGTTTGTAGGGTTGCATTCAATTAAAACGTAATTTTATAGTTTAATTTATTTTTAACGCAACAATTTCGTACTCAAAATGTGTGTTGTTTAGTTTTGGAATGTAAACCTTACTTTTCATATGTCCCCACAAAAAATTCCAAGCAATTTTTTGCCACAATTGATATTTGTTATTTTTTGCTAGTGTTTTTACACGGCCGCAAAGAGTAATTTAGTTTGTATGCTGTATTCAGAGTTTGAAACGAAGTGTTATTTCAAATTGGTGAAAATGTCTTATTTAACTGAATCACTAAAAATCGAAATTTTGATGGTGATTGGATATGGTGATAGGGCGCGAACTCAATGCGAAGTTGTTCGCTTGTTTCGAGAAACGCATCCTGACTTGCCACCACTAAATCAAGGTACCATTAGTAAAATTGAGGCACAATATCGAGAGATGGGTCATGTCAGGAAAGTACCGAGTAAGAGGCAGGCTGTTGTTGATGACGACACGAAGTTGAATTTGTTGCTTGCTCTAGAAGAAAATCCAATCACTCCAGCCCGTCAACTGGCCCGTGATAGTAATCTTAATCACAAAACAGTTTTAAAAATACTTAAATATGAGAAAAAACGCCCATATAAAAATGCAAGCTGTTCAAAAGCTACTTGAAGATGATCCAGATCGACGGTTGGAATTTTGCGATTTATTGATGACTTGTATTGATCAAAACCAGTTATCTTTAGAGTGGATAGATTTCTCTGACGAGGCTACTTTTACATTAAATGGGCACGTAAATCGCCAAAATTGTCGTTACTGGGCTGAAGAGAACCCCCCCTTGGATGAGGGAACTTCATACTCAGCGCCCACAGGAAACTAATGTGTGGGCCGGAATAATACAAGATAGAATTGTAGGACCATTTTTCTTTGATGGATGATGGAATGGAGTAAGATACTTGCGTTTACTCCAGCACGAACTAATGCCAGTGCTAAGTCATTTATTTCCAAACCCCTTAAACCCTAACTTGACCGACGAGAGGTTATGGTTTCAGCAAGATGGGGCCCCACCACACTATGCTGCCATTATTCGTCAGTATCTGGACAGAATTTTTCCCGGTAGGTGGATTGGGAGGCGAGGTAATATTGAGTGGCCAGCAAGATCTACAGATCTTACACCACTGGATATCTTTTTTTTTGGGACATCTTAAAAGTAGGGTTTACATTCAGAAACCCAACAACATAGCAGATCTGCAGGAAAGGATAAGAGAGGAAATCGGAAAAATAACACCGCAAATGTTGCATAATGTAAGGGACGAAACCTACCACAGACTGGGATGGGCCAACAAGTGAATGGTGCACATTTTGAACAATTGTTACGTTGAAAATAAATTTAATTTTTAAATTGTTTTAATTGTATGCAAACCTACAAACTAAAAATTAAAATTTGATCAGTGCGTTGGATTCCTCTTTCCACCAGCTTTACAATGAGGGGTCACAAGCCATAGGGTTGCATTTGAAAAAATCATGTCGAGGGTGGTTTCAGCCACCCCTGAAGGGCTATATTTTTCATATTACTTGCAAAATGTAGGTAAATACATTTAAAAGTTGACGTGTCTCGGGAATTTTTTGAAAAAATCATTCACCACCCAGCTAGCGAATATATTCCAGTTAAAGTCTCCACCGTGTATATACATTACAGCAGTATTACCCGGACGTTATACTAGCTGGTGCGTTACCTCCTTCCATATTTTAATAAATCAGATACCCCGAGATGTTTACATTGTAGAATATCGCCGAGGCAGGGAAAAAAACTACCCCGGTCGCGGCGCATTGAAACCCCTTAGCCCGTGAAATCGCGCGTACGGGGGTCGGCGCCCCTGTGCCATATTAGACGCTTGTCATATTGTTTACATTATCTTCGTATTGTCGCAGCGCCGGTCCGATAGAGATGTCATCCGTCGCTCCCCTAGGCCCCTTTCATAACTGATAAAAATCGTTCGGGGGGCTAATTTGGGTGCTGTTAGCGTTTGTTCGGAACCGTATTTGATTATGTCGCCGCCGGATTAGCCTAAGCGGTCTCTGCGAGCTTACGGGGAAGTTTTTGCAGCGACATTCTTGGATTAAAACGGGCTCTCGGCCCAACTTTGCGTAAAACCCATTTAACTGGTAACGTCTGGCTAATTCGCGCCGCTTGCGAGCTAGTTTAGTCGGTAAATGCGGCAACATCAAGCAACATTTCGCAAGATTGTTAAAGTCATCTGTTGATGAAGTTGCTTTATGAATATTAACATTATATACACCTAAGATGATTTTTACAATCATTTTTGTTAGGTTGAGGGTAGGCTGTAAGTACCCCTGTGAAGTTAGCACCACTTTTTTGGAAAATTGAGTAAATCTTAGAGTTCTGAGTAGAAAAAGCGTAGTTCTAGAGTTCCTGGCCGAAAAGAGCAATAGTTCTGCAAAAATAAGACCAGAAATCGAAAAAAAAAATGAAATAAGGCTAAAAATCTTGGCAAACAGCACCACTTTTTTTTATCAAAAATGAGTTCTATGACAAATTCATTTTTTCCACTTAAAAAACTCGGCATTTTATATAAAAAAGTGCGAGTCCTGACGAGCTTTCTCGTAAAAAGGTCTCATTTTTATACAATAGTTCTATTCATTGTTTTGGGGGGGTCCGGTCCGGACCATTTTTAACAATAGTTCAATCAATTTGTTGGAGTTATTAAAAAATTCGATTTTGGCAAAAAAACATTTTTATTAGTATTGACTTTCCGTGACGTTTTCAGCGGAGTTCTAAGTAGCACCCGAAGAGTTCTGACAAATGGCGAAAGAAAAAAAATTCTATCGCAAAAATAGCGATTTTTATTGCAAAATTGCACTTCGAAAACTCGGCATTTTATATAAAAAAGTGCAAATGAGTCCTGACGAGCTTTCATCGGAGTTCTGAATAGCACCCAAAGAGTTCTGACGAATGGCGAAAGCAAAAGTTTTCTTTCGTAAAAATTACGATTTTTATTGCAAATTTTAACTTCGAAAAATCGACATTTTGTTATAGAAAAGTGCAAATGAGTTCTGATGAGTTCTGATCGGAGTTCTGAATAGCACCCGAAGAGTTCTGACGAATGGCGAAAGAAAAAAATTTCAATCGCAAAAATTGCAATTTATATTACAAAATAATAAAATGTCGATTTTTCGAAGTTAAAATTTGCAATAAAAATCGCAATTTTTGCGACAGATAATTTTTTCTTTCGCAATTCGTCAGAACTCTTCGGGTGTTATTCAGAACTGCGATCACAACTCGTCAGGACTCATTTGTACTTTTTTTATAATAAAATGTCGGTTTTTCGAAGTTAAAATTTGCAATAAAAATCGCAATTTTTGCGATAGAAAATTTTTTCTTTCGCCATTTGTCATAACTCTTCTGGTGCTACTTAGAACTCCGCTGAAAACGTAACGAAAGTCAGTACTTATAAAAATGGTATTTTTTTGCCAAAATCGAATTTTGAACTTCAACAAATTGATAGAACTATTGCTAAAAATGGTCAGGAACTCCGGAACTCTTTTTTCTCTACCGAAAGATGTCATCAGAACTCATTTTTGCTAAAAAAAAGTGGAGCTGCGTGAAGTTAGCACCCTTATTTCATTTTTTTTCTGGCCTTATTTTTGCAGAACTATTGTTCTTTTCGGCCAGGAACTCTAGAACTACGCTTTTTCTACCCAGAACTCTAAAGATTTACTCAATTTTCCAAAAAAAAGTGGTGCTAACTTCACAGGGGTGCTGTAAGTTAGAAAAAAGAGGGGCTGCTCATATTTAACTCAATAGATATTGAACAGTTTCTCTTTTTTATGAAAAGCGTTCTTTGGACTCTGTGCCAATCTTTCAATTATCGATTGGTCAAGTCATGTTCCCGTTAAACGTCAGTTGTATTACCGAGCGGTGTAATCCATTGTTTCTTAAGAAATAACCTTGAACTCTTGATAGCTTCTCCTGAATTTTTTCGGCCAAAAGGAAACTTGTTTCTCGCTAGGCATATCGTTTTTTTTTTCATTTATTTTTCAACGCGCGCACTTGGCTTACATCACTTCGTAAGTTGAGTCAGTTCGGCTCGATACAAGGTACGCGGCAGTGACACGATGCATGCCTGCTAGACGGGGGCTAATTTTAGACCGAAATTTATTTGGTAACAACTAGTTGCTTATTTTCGGCTGTAAATTGGACGGATCTTTGGATACGAGACGCCACGACAATGGCCGCATCATTTCGCCGTCATCTCTATTTGTGTTTGAAACAGTCGCTGAAACTGTTACCATCTCATTAGACTTCGCGTCGCGCATGTCACGTCCACGGAAGACGCTCGGAATAATTATTCAGTAATGTTTCGTTCCCAGCGCTGCGTTTATAGCTGGAAATATGTTTATTTTTATTGTGTTTGATCGTCCTATTCGTAAGAATAAATCGGACTTTTATTACGCTACGCTTCGGTCCAGAGATAACACTGACATTTTATTATGTCGACGGTATATATAGAACGGTTGAGTTACTGTAAATCATGAAGAAGATGCTCAGGAAATCTCAGGAAAATGTCCAGAAAACCAAGGGTTGTCTTGGGGAAAATCCATCGTTAGAGGAAATCTGGTGGACAAAATCCTTTTTCAGTTATCACTAGTGATAATATTACCTTCGGTTTCACATACATCATGGTGCTTGTAAGGTGAATGTTCCTCCTGAATGGTTATCTTCCTCATCAGGACAGCAGAAGGTACTCTAAGGCATTCTCTTCCATTATGCTCAGTTTATTTTGTTTCTGTTTGTATCGAACTGTAATATTGATGTACATGATAACAAGCTAACCCGTAAAAGATTAAAACGATCAAAGATTGTTTAGAGCGATTTTCTAGAGATACTGCCAACCAGAAGGTTCATTAAACATCTGTACGCATTCAGCAAGATTAATAAATTGGAAGGGCAATGGAACTGTGATATGAGGAAGCAAGAAACACTGATCTGGGTATCAACATCTGAAGACACCTTGAAGATTCTGAACTTCCAGTCCATCTGACTGACGTTCCAGACGAGAAACCTTTACCAGTATCATAAAACATCAAGAACACGAAAGCCATCGCAGGTAAAAAGACCAACCTGCCTCCTCGAACGTCCAAACAACGTGATGAATCTGTAATAAATAGCCCCGCGCGTCCCACACAAACGTTATTAGTAAACATGTTAAACGCGGATAGTATCGCTTACTAAATTCGTCGGAGCAGCGCATTAATCATACGTGCCATTTGTAAGAAGTGTTGTCCGCGAATGAAAAACCAATTAGTCATCGGCTTCGAGTGTCATATTTTACGACCCGGCGGATAGGAGGGCCACCAGCCTAAACCGTAATAAATGATCTATATCTGATACGTTTCGGCGCAGCCTTAAAATCGGGATGGCACAGCGACCAGCTGCCGCTCGGATCGTGAGATCTTATCGTCGAGTGTCTTGTCCCCTCGCACATGTTCCGGCTTTCAGTGCTTCACCCTGTTGGTGTGAGGGAAAATACCGGAGTTAAGTTGATGGGCAGCAGCGATAAGAGATATTTCCTTCATAATTTCGTATAGTCGGAAGCTGTGTTTCAATAAGCTGTTAGTTTCTGGATGTTATCTCTTCTGTACCGATGGGAAATGGACCAGTACATTGTTCTGAAATGTGCTTGTACCAGATTCAATTGGATATTGTTTTGGTTCGTGGAATCATCCATCAATGCAAAATCGGTCAAAGTGAAAGGACACGAGATAATACTAATTTGAAATATGTCACTGTAAAGAAGGAGAAACTATTCACTTTTGGCGAGGTTCTAATATTATAATCTGAAGAGTGTATATTAACAACCTTCCTGTATTCAATACATTCGTTGTGACGCAAGGTCTGCTGACAATAGCATTGTCAGGGCAGCCGCTCTCAATTCTCTCTTTTCTATCAGTTTTTTAAGAGTTCCAAGACTCTCCCTATTCCCTTCTTCCATTTCGCGCCATAGGGTTTTTCTTTTTATCCCTTCAAGTATTAAAAATCAACTGTTCAGCAACTGAACATACAAGTTGGTGGTCTATCTTGACGCGATGGCAGAGGTGTTCAGTTAGTGGTGTTTCATGGTATGGAAGGTAGATCTCTGGACCCATTGTGACCCACCTCGCGTTTGTAACGACGATGATCTCTAGTCATGGAAGTGTCCAGTGAACAGTCCCACGAGACTTATACGACCCTTACGACAGTCTTCAGACAGTCAGAAGTCTTAGTAGGTCGATGCTGCGTTTTGAATCAGATATAGTCCTTGGCAGGAACTACTTTAATATATTATAAGACAACAACAAGGTCAAAGATCGTTCAATATCTTCGTAGCTCTATGTAATTTATAAACAATGGATGGAGATCAATCACCAATTTGGAGATTTTATTTTGAAAAGCGGGAAAAAGTGCGTCCTGCGCGTACACCTCGCCCCCGATGGTGTCCATGAAATTCCTCCAAAACATTATTAATCATGAAAAAAAGCAGTTTTAAAAAAAAACACGATTTTTTTGCACATTTTTTTTCCTGCAATGGACCTGGAACCTCACTAACCAGTGGAATAAATGTTTGAACTTAAAGTATACGTGCTCCTGGAGTGGGTACTGGAATCTTCGGCGTAGAAACAAAAAAAAATTGTATAGTTCAAGATTTGCAAAATTTAAAAAATTGCTTAAAAAATTCTGAAAAAAATTCCAGAATTGTTTGAATTTCTAAAGATCAAATTAGTATCGGAAGTTAGAATTTTTTTCTCGAAAACAATGCATTTTTACAATAAATTGTCAAGAATAAAAAAGTTCTTAAAATCACTCAAAGAATGCACTGGATTTGCACTTGGAATGCATTTTTTCAGAATGTTTTAAGCGATTTTTTAAATTTTGCAAAAATTGACTATTTGCAAAATCCAAAAAATTGCTCACAAAATATTTAAAAAAGTCTAGTGCATTCTGTCTAAAAAATGCACTCTGCATTCTAAAAAATTCTTGAATTTTTACGCAAAAATTTTGCAGTTCAGGCGCCATTTTGAACATATAAGGCAAAAAATCGATCTCTAAACCACGTTTACTTAAAGTTCAACCATTTATTCCACCGGTTAGTGCGGTTCCAGGTCCATTGCAGACTGGAAACCCCTTGAAAATTTGATTACAAAAAAATTGTGCAAAAAAAATCGTGTTTTTTTTAAACAGATTTTTTTCATAATTAATAATTTTTTTGGAGGAATTTCATAAACACCATCGGAAAGGGCACTTCTTAAACTTTATGAATATGTCCCTTTCAAATTTTTCTGTCGCAAATAGTATTAGTTATGATGCGCTGAAGAGCGATGTACCGGGAGTGGCGTTTTCAGCCGAAACGGGTTAAGATGATGTGCTACGCGAGGTGCTACGCTTTGCAAATGCAATATTCTAATATACACACGCACACAATATCGCCCGTATTATTTGCCAGACGTTTCAACGCCGAGGGTATATATTAGCGGGCCTGGCACGCCGCCAGAGGCGTCTTCGAAATATCATATTTACCGAGTTAACATTGGTTTGCCACCTCGGGGAGGCGAGGGAGGGAGGGGGCGTCGCGACGCCGACGACGACGTCGTCAGGGGTGTCTGGGCGACGTCACTTTCGGTTAGCCGGCGAACCGAGGCCGGCACGCTTTAATTTAATGGACCCGCTGAACCGGAATCCTCTACGCGATCGCTTCAGTGGTCGGCCCGTGGGAATTAGCAAACCCCGTGGGAGACGGCCGCATACTAATTGAGGTTTCTTTCGCCTCTTTTTAGTGAAAAAAATGGTCGCCTGATGCCGGGAGAGCCGTAGGCAGGCTCTGCGATAATCCCGCGCTGAGAGTATATCGGGCAAACAAGACGGTACATTTGAACTAGGATAAAGGAACACACATCTCACTTAAAATGCGGTAGAATGCGGAAATCTTGCGTATATAGCATTCTTCTGACCGTAACCGATAAGATAAACTGAAGAACAAAAAATATAAAACGACGTTACATACAAAGTGATTTCTTGGATGTATTCTACGAGGTGTGGCTATTAAATAACCGAACTGCTGTCATAACACTTTTTATTCGTTACCAATTACAGTAGCAACTTTTTCGCCTTCAATGTACTCCCCTTGGCGATCTCTACACCGCTCTATATGGCTTTTCCATTGTTGAAAGCAGTGCTGGAGGTCCTCTTCTGTCAGCTGGGTCAGAACCTCCGTCGCTTTTGCTTTAACCGCTTCCACACTTTCGAATCTTATCCGTTTCAGCGCCACGTTGCATGACAAGTAATCACCGTGTTCAACAAGTGTGGATCAGTGTCAATGTTGTTTAGAATGTCAGCGCAAATGTTCATTCTTGATTCTTTTTGCTCGGGAGTGAGGACTTTCGGCACCATTTTTGCGCAAACTTTGCGCATGTTGAACGATTCATGCAATTATCGATTCCTGTTATTTCAACAATCCCTCGGATGCATAGACGACGATTTTCGCGGATTAATTTACCAATTTGTTCAATGTTTTCGTTCGATTTTGACATTGAGGGCCGTCCGGGGAGCGGATCGTCTTCGGTCGTTTCACGTCTCTCTTTAAACCATTTTAACCATTCAAAAACTTGTGTGCGGAATAAACATTCATTCCTGTATACTTCTTTTAACTTTGCATAAGCTTCCGTAAAAGTTTTCCCAGTTTAACAAGACTCTTGAGATTAACCCGCTGCTCCATCTGAACACAACATTTTTCGACGAGTCACTGGTGCGTAGACTAATTGAAACGACTGCTACAGTCAAACTGAGCGACCTACTGGCTTGTCCAGCGAGCTCATGGTGGGGAAAGTATCACCAGACACAGTTATGTTCAAACTTGTCGCGACACGCGCTGGTAGCAGCATCAGTTCGGTTATTTAATAGCCACACCTAGTATAATTTCAACAAGCAAGATGAACTGCCAAGTCAATCATTCTCATATATTCAATGCATTAAAGAAAATGATTTGTTCCACCACAATTATTGTAACAACTCTAAGTCTGTAAGACATGGACTGAATCAGATGATATGTACCTTCTTGTGGTAAGGTGTACCAGACTCATTGTACAGGCTTCAAGTTTTTCATCCAATAGTTCGATCGATGCAATCCCATACATGTTCTATAGGCGATAAATCTGGCGAGCTTAAAGGCCAGTATAGTATCACTATCCCAGTTTTCTAAAAACTGTTGCATTTATTTTGACAGTTTTTTTTATGTTGAACAGAAACTATGTAACAAACATATTTTCTACTTGATATAAGCTTGTATACTGGGTACTGCATTTACATTGTTCTACAGCATAATTACAGATACTACAGGAAGTAATTCCTGAAGACAACGTGTAAGCGATATTTTTCGTAAGACTATACCCCCCTTCTTCCGATCTATTGAGAGCTCGTTAATCCCTGTAAGGCAAGCCGTGAGTAACATTGCGACAGGAAAACTTAAAACTTATAACAACCCTTATTCACGGACATTTGACCGAAGTCCCTCAAGGGCTTTGAGACGGCCGCCCTTTCAACTGGAACGACGGCACTAATCAGTCCGGAATACAACTTTAAACGTAGACGAGATTCTTCCCATTGAGACTTTATCATTTGTGAATCTGTGAATGCCCATAAGCATGCGAAATCTATCCGGGCCAGTGTTCGACCCGAACGCTACGCCTTATTGGTTTCATTCGTTCTGTCAACCGTCGCTGGGTGTACTCGACGTTTTGCGACAATAAAGACGACAATGCCGCAACGACGGTAATAATAGGGAGGTTTTTTGTACAGAGAATATTGGATAGGATTTCAAGGAATAATGGGACGAATAAAGAGTACTGGCCGCATTGTCGTCTTCTTTATCTAACAACAAACGGTAAGTCCCATTCTGTACCGAACTGTTTATTTTGCTCCTCGGCAGTCGGCTGCGTGTAAGAATGGATCGGGTATGTGGAGCAAATCAAGCGTTTTACACAGACTTAATTGATCCGTCTAAGTCCGCCAACAGGTTATAGGCTATAAACATTTACTTGTATTATCTATAACATTACAATGTTTAAAAATAACTCGTATCGCCATTTTCAGACGTTAATAGACCGTTTTATTATTATTGGTTTTGGCAAATGTCAATGGGTGCAAATATTTGTGCTTTTTTAAGTAATTCTGCGGCTATATTAATGGGATTTCGAAATGATTCATTAGCGCCGGCTGATGGAGGTTCGATAGCGATTTTCGTTATTCCGGGTACCCAGTAAAATTAAATCGTTAAATTCACTGACTTTTCCAGGTTTTCCTGATGTCTTTTTACAACAAATTCTAGTTAGGATTATAAAATGCATAACACAAAATGTATATTACTCGCTGCGAGCATTTTCTATCTATCGAGC
Organism: Aromia moschata; assembly: GCA_029963805.1. NCBI lineage: Eukaryota > Metazoa > Arthropoda > Insecta > Coleoptera > Cerambycidae > Aromia > Aromia moschata. The sequence continues at coordinate 5,133,876 of JAPWTK010000007.1, read as the reverse complement.
GGAACAATTCTTTTTTTTTTTTTTAGTTTTAAAAAGTTTCATATTTTGTGAAGGTACGAGGTGCCTTCAGTCGTTTGTCTGTTCTTTGTGACTGTTTTCGTAAACCGGATTTTTTCTAGTGCGTTTTAAAAATGAGTAACATTAATTTTGAGCAACGGTGTGCTATCAGGTTTTGCTTCAGACTTGAACACAGCGCAACGGATACTTTTGCAAAACTTCAACGCGCCTATGGAGATAGTGTTTTTTCAAGAGCCCAGGTTTAAGGCATTATCAGAAGGAAAAGAGTCGTTTGAATATGAACCACGCAGGGGAAGACCTTCATCTCCAAGAACCGATGAAAATGTCGAAGAATACGGTTCACATTCAGATCGTCGGTTTTCGCAGGAACAAAAAAAAAAAAAAAAAAAAAATGTTGTTTTGTTTTTTGGAAGGGGGGGGAAAGGGCCCCCTTTTTAGGGGACGTGTCATTACTGGTGATGAGACTTGGGGAGTACATCAAGAGACAAATGCAAATAAAACAAATAATGTCTTGAGTTCTTGAATTTTTTCTCTTCCCGAGATTGAAATGGAGTCGGTTTGGTCCATAGAAAAGATTGAAATGGCAAATTAGCTATATGCATCCACACTTTAAAAAAGGGAAAACCCCTCCCCTTTTTTGTAGCTTCCCAAGGAAATTAATTTGAAGGACACAATCGACTGAACGTAGTTATCAATAAAAAAACATCCATCCCCGCCCGGCCTGAATTTATTACTCATATGACGAGAAAGCCCTCCCGTTTCCATGCGGTCAGCGATCCCATAGACAAAAATAATTCTTCAAAAAAAAAAAAAAATCGCCAATAAAGTCGAAATTTAAAATACCAATAGCCACTTTGTTTTCCATCGCCATCCATTTCCATTTGATTCAATAAACGTTCATTTCGTCTGAATCGCCGATTTCTCCGCGTGTACTCGGTCGAACCTTGCAATGTTCTAAATACGTAAAACGATAGCACTTACATACGTGTGTCGCGCCAGATGGCCGGGTGACAAACACATTATGAAAGTCAATACGCTTTTATAATATTCGTCCGTCAAAGATGACTAGATTTCATCAAAACGAAACGTTTTCTAATCAACACGCGGAGCTCACAAGGACGATCTTTGAATACCTAATGGGTTCGTTCCATTTTGCCATTTTTTTTAAGGCTGACCGAATCATAACCGGCAAAACAGCGTCAATGGCAAATGATAATGTGTGGCTGAGAGATTGTTTGTATTTAGCACTCAATTCAACGAAAATATCTGAATCAAATAAACACCCAATCAAACTGAATACAAAGATCCAGGGAAAAATCAAAGCAAAAAAGTCCTTTTCAACTTTGACAATCAACTACTCGTGAAACCATTGAAATTACAGTGAAACCGCATGAAAAATTGTTTTTCCAAAAATTGTTTTTGAGCAAAAAAATATGGATTGTCGCCAAAAAAAATCATATTGAAGTTGAAAAAATGCATAAAAATCGAAAAATTGCTTGTTACAGTGATTTTTGATGGAAATGATAAGGACCCCGGACCAATCATATGGATTTTCAGGATCAGGAATCCCCCTGAACAAAAGTTTTCATGGCACCAAAGTCCAAAAAATCAAGCGAGTTACGAGCCGTCGAAAGTCAGATATCTGACTTTCCACGAGCCGTCGGCGTCGAAATCGGAATTTTTTTGGAATCTATTGAGTTTAGCAAAAAATTATCTAAGAACAAAAATGTCTTAAAATTAGTCAACGAAAACCCTCAAGAATCCCTTTAAGAATTTTTAGAAATGATTTTTGGTTTTTTAAAAATAGCGAAAAATTGCAATTTTTCGTCATTTCAAAAATCTCTAAAAAATTCGGGTAAATTCTTTGACTAATTCTAAGACATTTTTGTTCTTAGATAATTTTTGCTAAGCTCAATAGATTCCAAAAAATTCCAATGTCGACGGCAATGGAAATTCAGATATCTGATGACTTTCGACGGCTCGTAACTCGCCTGGAGTTGATTTTTGGATCTTGGTGCCATGAAAACTGACGAACAAAGTCATAGTTGGTCGCTTTTAACCTCGGGGGGCAAAAAAAAAAAAAATCGCAACGCTTTGCAACTTTGGGGGTTTTTGGGAGACACTTTGAGGTTAAAAAATTACCGACGATATCCTTCGTTCGTCCACTATATCCAAAGTTATACCAAATTTTCCAAATATCCTTAAATTCGCGAATTTTTAACTTTTTTTCTGCCAATATTATCACTACAAAAATTTTTCTTGTCAATCGCCCCCGATTGTGTCTTATAGAGAATGTTTTGCAGTTTCCAAAACCCTACCTCCATTTTCTGTACGATCATTAGTTCCCGAATAATTGATTGTCAAAGTTGAAAAGGACTTTTTTGCTTTGATCGACGATAACTCCGCGGAAAATCATCGTACGGAGCTCACTAAGAGGTCAATTTAAAGCTGATTAAATTGTCTAAAAGAGCTTTATGGTCGCATTATGAAAAAAAAATTTTGAAGTTCACAGACCATTTTAAAGACGAGCAAAAATTTGGAAAAATGTTTTTGTTGGTTTTCGGATGATCACGTGAGAACCGCTCCCGCTAAAAAATGTTTAAGTCCAGATCTGAAAACTAGACACTTGAGGCTACAATTTCCCTTTTTTTATTTCCTGTACGACCATTTTTCTCCGAGTTATCCTTTGTTGAAAATCACCCAAAAATTTGGATTTTTTTTTCCTTTAATTTTTAAGTGAGTAAAACAGAGATGTTAAAAAACGAAGGTTTTATTTTTTACTTTCTTGCCGTTGAAATAAAAATACTTGTATAAAAGAACTCCTGGATTACAACTAGTTCACTTAGTTATCTTTCGTAAAAATATTTTTGGAGAAATAAATTATTTAACTTTACAAAATGGTCGGGAGGCCTGTGAAGCTTGTTTTATTTCCAGCTGCTGATATCATATTGATCGCCTAACAACAGAATGCGTATCATAATGCAGATCATCTTGGCAAAACTCCTGACAGATTTTTCTCGGCGAACGACCCCTAACTTCGGGCATATTTCATTAATATCCTCGATGCCATTTCCTAAAAACTTTCAATAGGGGCACATCGAGCAAGACAAGTAAACAAGAGACGTACAATAAATATCCGATACTCCAGTAAACACGCTGCGTCTTCCTCGCGTCGTATCCATATTAATGCCGTTCTATCAGCGAAAACGGCTCTTCAGATTATGATTGCGACATTTTTAATCAAAATTCTCGGACGTCTCGAGTTTCGATGGCCTCACGCCCCATTAGACTGTCGACGGAATTGTTTGCTTTCCAGTCGGGCGCTGAGGCGAACATATGGCAGATACTTTATTAAAATCCGTGTTTAAGTTTACCCCGAAGCACGAGACCGAACTGGAGATGAACGGGAAGTTATTTTGTGACGCACGGCGCGAAGGGAGATGAGCAGACGGGGTGTATCGCTTCCTGGTGCAATAAATATCGGCTAATTTTATAAAAATAGGACTTTTGGGGAAACGCTGGATTTGGATGACAAAAATGTCTGATTTATTAGGCGGGTAGTTCCGTGGGGGATCGTTGAGAATGTCTAGACGAGAGAGATGTTATGCATTTGACGCTTCGAAATTATTCGGTACTTTGAACGGTCAGCGTATTTCACCTTGGAGCAGTGGCGGCAGGTTGCGCATCTTTCAAAAAATCATCCTTATAATTTTTAAATTTCAGTCGTAATTAAAGCCGGCAGATCCGGGCGGCGGGCCATATTCGTACGCGTCATACTACTTACTACACGTATGTGCAAAAGCAAAATTCATGAAAACAATAAACTGTTGCAATTTATAAAGATATATGTTAAACTTACCCTGTTATTTACGTTGAGATGGGTGAAAACTTTATGCTCACCGACCGGATCTGCCGGCTTTAGAAATAACGTATAAAGTTCATTTGTGACAATATACTAACATATCATCATTAAAAAATGCAATATCCTCAACACACCTCCATCCCTGTGATATCGCTTTAATCAATTTTAAAAACGTTATATGTATAATTAATATATTTAAAAATTGAAGTTCTAAGTATGGTATGGCTGAATCAAATGAATGTTGCTCTAAAAGACCGATTGGAAAAAGCCATTTTTTTCAAGGATACTTCAAACATAACACAAAACTAAATTTTACAAACAACATTTAGTGTATGTCAAGAAATTTCTAAAACAAAAGTTTGGTTATGTAAAATTAGAATGTAAAAATCAGGGTATATCAAGTTATCTATAGATTTCTTACTACATACTGAATTACACCACCTGAAACAAACGAGGTGTGTAAATTAAGTAATGAGACTGGCACCATAAGTCCGATCTAGCAACACTGCGGAGACGTGACTTGGAAGGGCGGTAGATTAACATATAATGCACCTTCAGTACAAGTTTGAACTTGTTAGAGTCATTCGTTTGTTCCTTGTGACTGTTTTCGTAAACCGGTTTTTACTAGTGCGTTTTAAAAATGAGTGCATTAAATTTGAGCAACGGTGTGCTATCAGGTTTTGCTTCAGACTTGGACACAGTGCAACGGATACTTTTGCAAAACCTCAACACGCCTACGGAGACAGTGTTTTTTCAAGAGGCCAGGTTTTCGGTGGTTTAAGGCATTTTCAGAAGGAAGAGAGTCGAATGAAGATGAACCACGCAGCGAAAGGCCTTCATCTTCAAGAACCGATGAAAATGTCGATAGAATACGGGATCTTGTGCGTTCAGATCGCCGGTTGATGACAAGAATGATCGAGGAAGAATTAAATTTGAATCACACCAATGTTCATCAGATTTTGGCTAACGATTTGAGGTTGAGAAAAATCTGAGCAAAAATGGTTCCAAAGAACCTTTCGCAGGAACAAGAGGACATCAGGAGAAAGGTGCCTTGACTTTTTGGAATCGATTGAAAATGATTTGTATTCATGGAACATATCATTACTGATGTTGAGACCTGGGTGTTTGAGTAAGACCCGGAAACCATGCCCAAAGCATAAAATGGCACACTTCAAGCTCTCCAAGACCCAATTCAAGCTCTCCAAGACCCAAAAAGTAAGAACGAGCCGAAGTCGAAGATCAAATGCACGCTGATTTGCTTTGATAGCCAGGGAATTGTCCACAAAGGGTTTGTGCCTCCAGGCCAAACGACATATCAACACTTTTACAGAGAGGTTCTTGAAAAACTTCGAAAAAGGGTCATGCGTGTGACCAAACATCAAAAACAACTGGATGAGGCATCACGACAATGCGCCTTGTCACACAGTAATTTCAGTAAACGAGTTTTTAGCCAGTAAAAACATTCATGTGGCTCCTCAGCCTCCTTATTCGCCTAACTTGAGTCCTTGAGACTTTTTTCTTTTCCCGAGATTGAAAAAATCACCTCAAGGGACGTCATTTTGGAACCACAGAAAACATTCAAACGGCTGTAACCAACCAGCTGAAGGCTATTCCAGTGTATGAGTTCCAGGACTGCTATGAGGAATGGAATAACCGTCTCCAGCACTGTGTGGCTTCCCAATGGAGTTATTTTGAAGGAGACAATACTGCATTGTAATTCTATTCGAATAAAAAAAATTAAAAAAACCAGTCTCATTACTCAATTTACACACCTCGTATTTTGTAAGAAAGGATTACATTATATTCCATGTAATTTTACACAACCAAACCTTGGTCCGTTGTGGCTAATGTTACGTTATGTATTTTTACAGATATTTCTTTATGTGTGCGCTGAATGATTTAAATCGTTCTCTCTACTCAGTCGAATGTTTCTCTTCTGCGGCAGTTAATGTACACACGGAAGTGTATTATTTAACCGAACTGCCTCGGTTCTGTCACTCCAGCATAAATATTTTAATATAAACTATCCACACCCAACGGTTCCAGTTAATTATGCCAGTATTAATAAAGTAACTCATTTATTTATCATAAATGTCACCGTTTGAGCTATGATATATCGTCGAATTTACATTGGACTCGGTCCAAATATACTTAATGGAAATTATAGATTTTGTCGAAATGGTTTAAACGAGTTAGTCGAGTCGGATTCTGATTAATGTGAGGTTTTTTTTTTCGAGTTCTGTAATTACTGTTGATTAGACGATATTTTTATTAATTATGGCGACCTTTTCGGGCACAGCAACATCCTTGCCCGCGTTTACAACATACACGGTGTCAATTTGAAAACGAACAGCATTTAATATTGCCTAAACTAATGACAGTATCAAAATGGGGGGACCCCTTTATATCAAAAAAGGGGGGGGGGGCTTTTGGGGGGGGGTGGGGGGGGGGTTTTTCTCCCCCCCCCCGCCCCGGGCGCCCTACTCTCCTAAAATTTTTAATGGCCAACCCTATTTCTTTTGCCATTTTTGAGTTTCTTGTACAATCCTAGAGTCTACAAGTCCCATATTTCTTTTTTTATCAAAATTGAGGTAGTTAACCTCATGAATGTGTGGAATGTATTTAATTTCTAAATTGAGATAATGCAACTTCAATATGTATGATAATGAAATACTCAAACTCTTACAGTTATAATTACTTTATTAACTGTTCAAATTGGGTTCCATTGTTTTCTAAGCACAAGTACAGCCGATATTCAAACTGTTCGCGGACGTGTTGAAGAGTTTCAGGTAAAACAGCCCTACATTCTTGTACAATTCTTTGCTGCAGATGTTCAATTGAATCTGGAGTTTTGAATACAACTGATTTCAAGTGACCCCATAGGAATCCCCAATCCACTGCTCCGGATAATGATTATCCAACCACTCTCTTACTGGCGTACATAATGAGGAGGTGCTCCATCCTGTTGGAAGTGCAGCAAATGTTCATCTAGAGCAAGATTTCCATTGACTTCTCTGATTTTCCACCTCATGAATTATAAGAGGGTCTATAGCTCTGTCTAACATTTCGGCATACATTTCACCATTTAGTTCACCACGAGGTTCGAAGACGGCCAAAAAATTTAAATTATTTCGTTTTATAGCGGTGAAATGTAAATAAACGAAAAAATGTTGTACCTAGTTTTTCAACAAATATTTTTTCAATGAATGGATGTGAATGAATGTAACCACTTTTAAAAGTTGCATTATGTCAATTTAGAAAATAAATACATTTCACACATTCGTGAGGTTAAGTACTTCAATTTTGAAAAAAAAAATAGTGGAACTTATCTAGAATTGTACAAGAAACTCAAAAATGGCAAAAGAATGGGGTTGCCATTTAAAATTTTAGAGGAGGTGCCTTAGGGGTCAGGGGGTTGAAAGTAGTACGACAACAAATGCCTCAAAAGTTGTCCCCCTTAATATGTAAATTGACGTGTTTCGCCAAATTTTGATACTGTCATTAGTTTAGGCAATATTAAATGCTGTTTGTTTGGAAAAACTTTTCCTAGAATTTTCCTGCTTCTTGAAAAATCACTGTTCATGAAATTTTAATAAAATCCAGTACATTCTACAGGGATATTAACCCATTATTTTTTTTAGTTTGTTACAAGTTGTGTGGAGTACAGGGCCTTTTTGGATTTTTATATTTTTGGTTCAAATTTAGAAATTTTTCATGTCTAGGAAAAATGTTTACAAAATGTCTAAGTTATTCAGATAGATTCTTTGAAGATTTTCCTTTAATCTGAGTCCAAGAACTTTAAATATAGGACCTAATATTTTCGGATTTATTCACAGTTTTTCAACAACATCAATCAATCGACAAAAAAAATCAATACTATATCATTATAAATACAAATATCAGTACAACAATTATCGTAACTTAAGCAACCTTGAAAAAGTGGGTGAATGATGACTTTCATTGTCGACATTGTTTGTATTGTTTGTTCGTTTACATTTACATTTATATATTTTATATTATTTTATTTTATATTTTTATATTTTTTATATATTTTTTATATTTTTATATTTTATATTTACATTTACTTTATATTTTACATTTTACTTATTAGGATTCTAATGTTAGTCATAATTTTATTCATTTATTTTTTACTATATTGACAAGTTCGACACCATGTAAGGTATTTTATAAGAACTAATAAAGAATAACTAACTAACTAACTAACTTTGTATGTCAACTGATATCAAGGATTTTAATTGTAAAAATACAAAAAGTATCCGCAAGGAAAATATACTCTAGAGTCTTTTGCAAGAAAAAAAATACGGTCATATGCATCTAAAATAAATATTAGCTTGGAATAAACAATGACAATCCGGGTACCCACACTTTGCCCCGCTCCCCCCTCCTCAACCGGGCGAGTGGCCACTGTTTTCCAGCTGTCACATTACGAACGCGCTATTTTAAACAAATCGATAAAAAAAACAATAAAGGCACACAAATGATTACAACAGTGGAAGTATCTAAAGCACGTCGAATGTTTTTTTTTTCTGTAATATAGCTTAAACGATGAGAACCCCCCCATTAAGGCCCGTATTCTAATAACACAAGCTTTTAGACGTGTGATCGGCATAACAATTACGTTTTAAGTTTAATAATTGTCGTATTTTTATGGCGTTTGCTCGTTATAGATTCCGAAGGCGAATGGAAAAAGTTCCCTCGGTTTCCAATAAAAATTTATGTAGGAATTAATTCGATGACATGGAGGCGATGGTACTAGTAATTATTTTCGCTAGAAACCACGTGACCGCCGTTAGTGAAGTCTCAACTGTCATAAAATATATGTACTCATTGTACTCGAATGCAGTTTCTAGAATTGTGCTAGTATCCTTAGGAACACAATAATAAAGTTGCAGCACTTCTCTTGCTCTATTTTTAACAAAAAAAAGTAAACAGTTTACATGTACGAGGTGTGTAAATTAAGTAATGAGACTGCTTTTTTTATTTTTTTTATTCAAACAGCATTACAAGTCAGTATTTTCTCCTTCAAAATAACTTCCTTGGAAAGCCACACAGTGCTGAAGACGGTTCTTCCATTCCTCATAGCAGTGCTGGAACTCATATATTGGAATAGCCTTCAGCTGATCGATTACAGCCGTTTGAATGTTTTCTATGGTCCCAAAATGACGTACCTTGAAGTGATTTTTCAATCTCGGGACGAGAAAAAAGTCACAAGGACTCAAGTCAGGCGAATAAGGAGGCTGAGGAACCACAGGAATGTATTTACTCGTTGATGTATTTAGTCAAACACCCAAGTCTCATCACCAGTAATGACACGTTCCGTAAAATGGGGATAATTTTCAATCGATTGCAAAAAGTCAAGACACCTTTCTCTCCTGATGTCCTTTTGTTCCTGCGAAAGGTTTTTGAACCACTTTTGCGCAGATTTTTCTCATCCCCATTCATTCGTTAGTCAAAATCTGATGAACGGTGGTGTGATTCAAATTTTCTTTCGGGAAGATGAAGGCCGCTGCGTGGTTCATCTTCAATACGACTCTGTCCTTTGAGAAGCTCGAAAAACCTAGGCTCTTGGAAAAACACTGTCTCCGTAGGCGTGTTGAAATTTTGCAAAAGCATCCGTTGCGTTGTGTCCAAACCTGAAGCAAAACCTGATAGCACACCGTTTACGAAAACATAGAAAACCGGTTTACGAAAACATGAAAACTTGAATATAAATATATTCCTAAGAAAAGAGAAATATTCTAAAGATTCAGAAGTTTCAACAAATTGTGCCTGTCTGTTTGTTAACCTTTTTAATAATATTTTGAAAATTATTTTAGACGAATGTAGTGAAATGGTTTAGTAGTGATTTTTTAGTTACTTTAACCCTATTTCAAATTAAAATGCCTTAATTACAATATTTATAATACAACTACATATTTTTATTACACACAACCATAGAACAAAGTATGTTTTTAAAAGAAAACTGTATTTTCCAGACAAATATTTTTTCAAGAGAAATTACCCCATTTTCTACAAAATAGCGAATGAGTTTTTACAAGGAATAACAGGCCATTAATTATATCATTTTTAAGAGCTCAGACAACAAATACCCTGTATTCGGGGCAAACATTAAATTTATCTTTATTTATATTCCTTGTATATCTAGCTTTTAAAATTTACGACCGTTCATTATTTCTAACTTATATAAATATTATTGAAGCTTAAAGCCGTTTATTGTGCTTCTAGGTAGTGTCAATGCGTTGTAAATGCGTTCGGTGTAACCGGTTGAATTTTTCCTTCTTCGGTACCAACTACAACTCCGTCACTATCAGCGTCAAGTTAACATGAGCTTTTATCACTTAAATGGTCAGAGTAACTGACGAAAATTAAGATATAATGTATTCGTTTTTAAGTATTAGTGGCATAGACAGCCATTAGATACCTTTGGCGCTCACACAGCTTTTATAAATACCATACAACTTATTTTAAAGTTTTAAATATCGGATGGGTCTGTTTATGCAAACACCGCGAGTGTGACCCAACACCTTGTGACCTTGGTGCGTTTTTTATTGCCTATTTTCATCTTTAAGTATCTATGAAAAAAAACAGTTCAAAAGGCGCAAAGCCTAGTTTGACATCAGATTTTGTTGAACACTGTTACAAAGATGTAATTTTAACGTTTCATACATATAGGAAACGTAATGAACCTTATGAACCTTTATTACAAATATTTGACGGATATACACTGCGCTAGGGAAATCCCATTGTCGTACATAGGAACTTTGAAGCGAGTAACAATTTGTAACAGTTTTGAAAATTTTGTTTTGGCGACAACCTGTGACTAAAGAGTTCAAAGGGGAATACTAAAGTGACTGCATTTTATTAGTCAGCATAAAAAACTACATAAGTGAGTACATCACCTCACCGACAAAATCACCTGTATTCTAACAAACGTCATACCTTAGCGCGCTCCGCCGCCGGTCAAATAGCGACTGAGCGACATAGAACTAGTTTTTAACTGAATACATTCTCTATTCCCTGTCCGACTCGCCTTTAATGCGTTGGTGCTATCTCTACTACATAGGTATATTTTTTTTGTTTCAGGTTAGTATAGCAGTTTTCTCATCTAGTCCTTTCGCTGGGCATATCTAGGTAAGTTTACGAGTAAGAAATGTTACGGCCCTGTTACGTCGGCTTTAATCTCTCTAAGCGAGGAAGCGCGCATAAAGAAAATTATCAAGATGGAAATGAGTTTATTGAATTCGAGAGATTCATCAGACAGAAATATAATTTCATTAGATTTCGAGACGCCCTCCGATTTCGACTCAGCCCGCCGACTATCTCGTACAATTTCGTCGAAATTCGAAAAGATCCTTTTGTAAATATACTCATCGCTGATTAATTTCCATTTTAGAGACCTCCCCGGAGAGAAAAATTGAACGCATCCATCGTCCAGGGTATTTCTTGTTGCTTTTGTAAGCGGATCCGGCTACGAAATTAATAAGGACAGTTTAACGTAATGGCTTTGTTATAAATTTATGTCAGCGTCCTTGCCGGATAACGTAAATAAATAGGGGGGACGAGAATTAATCGAGGAACTCCAATATTTTATTCAAAACTTGTTTCGATTATACATTTTGGAAATGCCTACGGAACTGTTTGATCCCATTGCGCTTTGCAGAATATTTTGAAACATTAAATGTTTCCATTGACTTGCCGCATACAGGGTGTCCCAAAAAGCAACTTCAATCCGAAAGAGACTTGACTTTTCAAAAGATAGACTTCGAAAATTATTTTTAATACGTTTAATCACTGATTTAAAAATCATATTATTATCTCTGGACCAAACTAAATATTTCAATCGCAAGTTTTTTTATTTTTTTTGCCCTCATCTCCCCTACTGACGAATCCGTTTAAACGGATTCGATACAAAACGTGAATTATTTCAGTTGTGGAATGTTAGGCTTGTTTATGCTTCGTGTATAAATTTAGTTTGGCCAATAAAGAGGTGTCGGAATACAAGAATATCACGTGACTGCCCCCGAAGTTATGAAACAGGGACGGGTAGATCCGAGTTCCCTACCGACTTTATGTTTAATATTCCCGATCACGCCAGTTCCCGGGCTCGTTTTCATATTTTAACACCTAATACATTAGCTTTGTGGTTCTGAGACACGCCTCGGAACTGTGTGGAAATGCTGAATGAAGTGACGTTTTATGTTGCTGAACAGTTTCCATTCACAGCCATAGAAAAAAAACTGCAACACAGTGTTTCTTTATCTTCATGATGACGATGATCAACATCATCATGTCATCAAGGAGTCACCATCGTGATATTTAACTCCTGTCCTGCTATCCACCTCTCTTGTACAACGTAACTTTCTTCGTTGTCTTCTTCTTCACGAAAATGATGAGTATGGTCTTTGGAACAACTGCGGACTCAATTATTATCCAATTCTCAAGTGTGCAAACCAATAACAATCGTAGACAAAAATAATCTAAATTAGCAGACACCTTAGTCAAATTTGTTCACCATCCTCTTTCCTCATTTAATTTTTCTTTGTTATTATTTATGTTTGAAAACGAGGTGTGGTTATTAAATAACCGAACTGCTGTCATAACACTTTTTGTTCGTTACCAATTACAGTAGCCACTTTTTGGCCTTCAATGTACTCCCCATTGCGATCTCTACACCGCTTCATACGAGTTTTCCATTGTTGAAAGCAGTGCTGGAAGTCCGCTTCTATCAGCTAGGTCAGAACCTCCATCGCTTTTGCTATAACCGCTTCCACACTTCGTTTAAACCACTCAAAACCTTGTGCGCGGGATAAACATTCATTCCCGTACACTTCCTTTAACATTGCATACGCTTCTGTAAAAGTTTTCCTAAGTTTAACAAGAAACTTGAAATTAACCCGTTGCTCCATCGGAACACTTAATATTTTTTCGACGCGTCGCTGATGCGTAGACTAGTTCAAACGATTGCTACAGTCACACCAAGCGACCCACTGACTTGTCCAGCGATCTCAAGATGGGGAAAGTATCACCAGACACAGTTCTGATCAAACTTGTCGCGACACGCTCGCAGCGCGCTGGTAGCAGCATCACTTCGGTTATTTCATAGCCACACCTCGTACACTACAAAGTCAAAAGTAAACAGTTCTTTGACTAATAGACCTGATCGTTCATATACCTTGATGATGTTTAAAATGATACGTAAACTGAACTGGAATTGAAACTGAACTAAAATTGATTACAGACTTAAAATTTGTACAACAATATTTGTATACAATGCAGACTCAAGGTGACTGAGGGTTACAATGAAGTTACAAATAATGCAAGGGTCTATTATTCTATGTGAAAACCTTTTTTATATTCGTCTTATGAATTTTCTAAACCGCTTGATCACCTTGCGACCTTGACGTGACCTCCGTCCATCCAATAAACGACAGACGGATGAATCACTAAGCGAACAAATCGCCGACATCTATTACGCTAATACCAACGTTATCTACGTACACATCCAAGCATCCCCTTAATGAATTAACGGAAATTAACTCCGCAAGGATCGACAATCAAAACGGCTAAATTTTTCCCCGGACGATACGCGTAACGAGTGCGGGCATGCACACGGCACTAATCCGGGGACTCCGGGTTGCAATTAACTTAATCATTCCGAGGTAATGGCCGTCTATCGTGTCGCCGGCAATGCAGGGTGGCACTTTGCCGGCGGCGCTCGAATTTTTCATCTCGTTTACCGCGCCTTCGATGCGCTTTTGTTTTCGTCGTTTGCGACAAATTAAGGCACCAGGGTATGCAAGTGTTTGCATCCGCCGTTTTTGTCCCAGACAGCGAATTTTTAATATGCCTGAGACATTTTGATGGCAGCAAGTTATGTAAGTTTTACAACACACATCACGATTAATAACAAGACAATCATGATAAAAGAATAACGATGGTGTGTAAATTAAGTAATGAGATTGATCTGTTTAATGTTTTTATTCAAATAGAATTACAATTCAGTACTGTCTCCTTCAAAATAACTTCCTTGGGAAGCCCCACAGAGCTGGAGACGGTTCTTCCATTCCTCATAGCAGTGCTGGAACTCATATATTGGAATGAGCATCACCTGGTCGGTTATAGCCGTTTGAATGTTTTCTATGGTCCCAAAATGACGTCTCTTGAGGTGATTTTTCAATCTCTGGAAGATAAAAAGTCACAAGGCCTCAAGTCAGGCTAATAAGGAGGCTGAGGAGCCACATCAAAGTTTTTGCTGGCTAAAAACTCGTTTACTGAAATGGCTGTATGACAAGGCATTGTCGTGATGCAACGTCCAGTTGTTCTTGATGTTTGGTCTCACACGCATGACCATTTTTCGAAGTTTTTCAAGAACCTCTATGTAAAAGAGTTGATTTACTGTTTGGCCTGGAGGCACAAACTCTTTGTGGACAATTCCCTGGATGTCAAAAAAGCAAATCAGCATGCATTTAATCTTCGACTTGCTCATTTTTGCTTTTTTGGGTCTTGGAGAGCTTGATGTGTGCCATTCCATGCTTTGGCGCTTGATTCACGGGTCGTACTCAACCACCCAAGTGTCGTCAGCAGTAATGACATGTTCCTAAATGGGAATCATTTTCAATCGATTCCAAAAAGTCAAGACACCTTTCTTTCCTGACGTCCTATTGTTAATGCGAAAAGTTTTTTGGAATCATTTTTGCGCAGATTTTTCTCATCCCCAATTCGTTAGTCGAAATCTAATGAACAGTGGTGCGATTCAAATTTAACTCTTCCCCGATATTCTATCGACATTTTCATCGGTTCTTGAAGATGAAGACCCCTCCGCTGCATTCATCTTCAATCTACTCGTTTCCTTCTGAGAATGCCTTAAACCACCGAAAAACCTGGACTCTTGAAAAAAACACTGTCTCCGTAGGCGTGTTGAAGTTTTGCAAAAGTACCCGTTGCGCTGTGTTCAAGCCTGAAGCAAAACCTGATAGCACAGCGTTGCTCAAAATTAACGTCACTCATTTTTAAAACACACTAGAAAAAAAGCGGTTTATGAAAACAGTCACAAAGAACAAACAAATGACTCTAACAACTTTGTACTGAATGTACATTACATATTAACCTACCGCCCTTCCAAGTCTTAATATACACACCTCGTATGCCTCTCAACCGCCTGGGACTCAAGTACCCTAGTCTAATGGATAAATGTTTTTTAAGCCAGTTATTGCTGTACTTGGAACGAATTTTGTGAAAGTCTCTACGCCTTTGGCTATATTCTTAACGAAGATTGTAATACCATAACTTCACTTATGAAAGGAGAACTGTTGTCCGCATAATTCTTGATATTCGATTCAAATTCAATCGGCTGACATTTGCTCTATTTGGAGCCAATATCGTTCAATTAGCGCAGCAGCTGAGGATGCAATAGACGACTTATAGCAATTAAATAAATGGTAGAAGACCGTATTTTGTAACACCGATGCCAATGTGCCCGCTCCTATTAGCTTTCATTAGCAGCGGCTCTATAAAAATCTACCTGAAATGGATACGTGAGACTTATCTATCAAAACGCTGGCATTGGTGGTATGTCAAGGACTCGAATTATCATTTTTCGCCCATAAAAACCTTAGCAGTGCTCTTATTCTTCGCTAATTGACTGGCATTTAGGAAAAACGGCCAGATAATAAAATTATATGCGAGATAAGAGATTATTCAGTTGGGGGGGCTCATATTGACGCAAAAATGGCAATTAATTTTGATTTTTTTTCGGATTTAATTTCTTAATGGGCTGCAGTCCGACATAATTAAGTAATAAATCTGGATTCTTCGGGGTCTTTTGTGGCCTACCTCCATCCGAAAAATTACATATTAGAAGTATGCTGAACGTCGAAATTATTCTAATTCTTCTTATCTTCGGTAACGGTTATGTATGTTGCGGTAATAAATGGGTCCGCTTAAAAATATCATTAAATTTAATTCAGTCGCCGAATTACAACTGTGTAAATATGTGACTTGAAGCATGTGTTTCCTTGCCCATAAAGAGTTTGCCTCGCGTCTAGAAAGTTTACATATTTTAGTATCTTAATTAGATTGGTGCATTCATTTCCATCGGCATGCTAATGTTACTAAGCCAGACACTCTAAATAACCATCAACAATCAATATCGATAAATAAGCATCTGCACCTTGCGCAGACTTGTTCGTTATCTTGAATTAAGTTTTCAAACGTTAAACTTAAAACTGATGGTGAAAACCAATAGGGGCTTTTTCTATAATTACACTTATCTAGAACCTTCTAGCAAACTTGTTGTTAGAGTTGTACGTTAAGCCCATTGAATGTGGTGTTAGTTTTGAATATTTTTTTTGAAAATATGGTATTACTTACGTAAAAGAAGATTGTAATCATTGTTTATTGTAATCAGATGTTTGTTTTCTGTTTTATAACACTGTGTACTAAAATTTTGGTAAAAGGACAAAAGTTTTGTCCTCAGTTTATTAGTGAGGCCAGGAAAACGTTTTCTCCATTTTTTTTGCGTCTTTTAACTAAATAAAGTTATAGTTCACCATCCAAACCAAACCCCAGAATTAAAGGTTGCAGTTGGAACCAATCGGACCCCTATAAAAATGTGCCATATCAATATTTTAAGTG
Organism: Aromia moschata; assembly: GCA_029963805.1. Classification (NCBI taxonomy): domain Eukaryota; kingdom Metazoa; phylum Arthropoda; class Insecta; order Coleoptera; family Cerambycidae; genus Aromia; species Aromia moschata. Next base: position 5,117,342 of record JAPWTK010000007.1, on the reverse strand, counting down.
CACCATAGACCACACCATATTTTTGCATAGTTTTAGAGTACACCATATATTTGCAGGATCCTTTTTTATAATTTTGTGGGTGTAGTGGAGTGTCAAGATAAATGTGAGGGTTGTCTGCATTCCGAAAACTCATATTCTGAGAGTTAACATAGCCCGAAAGATGAAACCAAGCCTCATCAGTGAAACTTTTTCGAAGACAATATATGTAGTTATTGTTAAAATAATTAATAAACCAATGGCTGTAATCCTAGAGGTTCGTTCGCCCTGAGAATTCCATGTGTGGATTGCAGACAATGTGTAAGAAGCACCAAATAATTTTTCAAAATTCGTTGACAGGTTGTACAGAGCACATTCACTTGTTGGCTCAGATGGCTAATCTATTTCAACATTTCAACGTTTTCTTACTCTAGGTTTGCCACTTCCTTGTTTACGATCGACGCTTCCAGTTTGCCGATACAAATTTAAGGAACCTTTTACTGACCGGCTAAAAGGCCAAAATAAATAACTGTGTCTAGAGAAACTTCCACGAAGTCCTCATGTGTAGCTCTCATCGAGTATGTCCAGTTTCCAGTGAGACAAGCCTTTATTTTTCATTAAAAATAAATTCCATTATTTATTTTCCAATTGTAACCACTATTTCCATGTCTCTCGTTCATAGTTGATCACGTTTTTTTTTTTTAATGGCTCGTTACTTTTGATCTAGCATATAGTTTGTCTAGTAACAGTCTAGGACTCCACAGGTTTACTTACGTCCAAGCGATCTACGCTCTATGTAGTTGACAATACATTGACCTCAAACGACCAGCACCTCATACAACATACGAGGTGTGTAAATTAAGTAATGAGACTGGCAATGTAGCGCCCGATCTAGCAACACTCATGTGCACCTTCAGTACAAGTTTGAACTTGTTAGAGTAATTTGTTTATTCTTTGTGACTGTTTTCGTAAACCGTTTTAAAAATGAGTGACATTAATTTTGAACAACGGTGTGCTATCACGTTTTGCTTCAGTCATGGCCACAGCGCAACAGATACCTTTACAAAACTTTTGCAACACGCCTACGGAGACAGTGTTTTTTCAAGAGCCCAGGTTTTTCGGTGGTTTAAGGCATTCTCAGAAGAAATAGAGTCGATTGAAGATGAACCAAGCATGGAATGGCACACCTCAAGGCTCCAAGACAATACAAAGCACGAATGAGTAAGTCGAAAGTCAAGTGCGTGCTGATTTGTTTTTTTTTTATTGCCAGGGAATTGTCCACAAAGAGTTTGTGCCTCCAGGCCAAACAGTAAGTAGAGACTTTTACAAAGGGGTTCTTGAGAAAGTTCGAAAAAGGGTCATGCGTGTGAGACCAAACATCAAGAACAACTGGATGTTGCATCATGTTGTTTTTACCTAATAAAAACATTCCTGTTGCTCCTCAGCCTCCTTATTCGCCCGACATGAGTCCTTGTGACTTTTTTTCTCTTCCCGAGATTGAAAAATCACCTCAAGAGATGTCATTTTTGGACCATAGAAAACATTCTAACGGCTGTAACCGACCAGCTGAAGGCTATTCCAGTATATGAGTTCCAGCACTGCTATGAGGGATGGAAGAACCGTCTCCAGCTCTGTGTGGCTTCCTAAGGAAGTTATTTTGAAGGAGACAATTCTGAATTGTAATTCTATTCGAATAAAAAAAATAAAAAAAAATCAATATCATTACTTAATATACACACCTCGTATGTTCCGAGTTCGATTTTTTTTTCTCACACATGGACACATGTTAGACGCCTCTAATGGCAGCGTTCCTGTTCAGAATTTTAATAACAACTAGTCGTAATTTATTTACGTCCACTCACATAAATAGTTTAATAAATCTCCTTGAAAAGCTAGTGGCGAAAAAAAATACAGCGTCTCTAACAATGAAGGATTAACCTCGCCGATGCGGCCGTACACGCCTCAGGGACCGAGATTAATGACACGCGACACTTTTGCGCGAAATACACCAAATTAATTAGTGGCTAATTAAAATTATCCTCGAATTTCTATTCGCGATCCAGCAGAGCGCTGAAAGAGAACCAAAAAGTTCACACTCTGGTGAACTTTATGCTCTTATCACTTAACCGTGCGTTTTAGGGTCGATCCACCACGTCTTGTCAAAACACGGAGTTCATTGTAGCCCAGATTGTCTCAGCAAAAAAAAAAAACAACACAGGAATAGCGAGTATGTCTGGTATTTTCAATAGGCCCAAGATAATTGCATAAAATGAAAATTTGTTGTTAAATTAAATCCCAATCGCAGTAAATCATTAGTTAAGATTTTGAAATTTACCACATACGAGGTGTGTAATTAAGTAATCAGAATAATTTTTTTAATTTTTTATTCGAATGGAATTACAATTCAGTACTTCAAAATAACTTCCTTGGACCACACAGCGCTGGAGACGGTTCTTCCATTCCTCATAGCAGTGCTGGAACTCGTATACTGGAATTGCTTTCAGCTGATCAGTTACAGCCGTTTGAATGTTTCTTGGTCCCAAAATGACGTCCCTCGAGGCGATTTTTCAATCTCGGGAAGAGAAAAAAGTCACCTGAACTCAAGTTAAGCGAATAAGGAGGCTGAGAAGCCATAGGGATGTTTTTACAGTATAAAAACTCGTTTACTGAAATGGCCCTGTGACAAGGCGCATTGTCGTGATGCAACATCCACTTGTTTTACATGTTTGGTCTCATACGCATGACCCTTTTTCGAAGTTTTTCAACAAACTCTCTGTAAAAGTGTTGATTTACTGTTTGGCCTGGAGGCAGCAACTCTTTGTGGACCATTCCCTGGCTATCAAAAAAGCAAATCAGCATGCATTTGATCTTCGACTTGCTCAGTCTTGCTTTTTTGGGTCTTGGAGAGTTTGAAGTGTGCCATTCCATGCTTTGGCGCTTGATTTCCGGATTGTACTTAAACACCCAAGTCTCAGCATCAGTAATGACACGTTTCATAAAATGGGGATCATTTTCAATCGATTCCAAAAAGTCAAGACACCTTTTGCTCCTGATGTCCTTTTGTTTCTGCGAAAGGTTTTTTGGAACCATTTTTGCGCAGATTTTTCTCGTCCCCAATTCGTTAGTCAAAATCTGATGAATAGTGGTGTGATTCAAATTTCACTCTTCCCCGATCATTCTTGTCGTCAACCGACGATCTGAACGCACAAGATCCCGTATTCTATCGACATTTTCATCGGTTCTTGAAGATGAAGGCCTTCCGCTGCGTGGTTCATCTTCACTCGACTCTATTCCTTCTGAGAATGCCTTAAACCACCGAAAAACCTGAGCTCATGAAAAAACACTGCCTCTGTAGGCGCGTTGAAGTTTTGCAAAAGCATCCGTTGCGCGGTGTCCAAGTTTAAAGCAAAACCTGATAGCACACCGTTGCTCAAAATTAATATCACATAGAAAAAAACGGTTTACGAAAACAGTCCCAAAGAACAAACAAATGACTCTAACAAGTTCAAACTTGTACTGAAGGTGCATTACATGTTAACCTACCGCCCTTCCAAGCCCCGTCTCCGCAGTGTTGCTAGATCGGGCGCTACGTTGCCAGTCTCGTTACTTAATTTACACACCTCGTAACTGTTATATTTCACATTTTTTAAAACTTCTTCCGAAGAACTTCACGAGCCGCCGCTGGCTTCGCATCCGCCAAGCGCCAGTAGTAACAATCCTATTTATTTCAAGTGCAGTTTCCTAACTATTAACATGTGGCGGCCATACTTCATAAATTAGTGTGGATTATAAAACAACAATAACACCCTATATATTTTCATACATATCGGGTAAATAAATACGCCGTTAACCGAACGCGTTTATTGCCCACTTCTGATGCGACGCTGCTGTAAATATTATGACAAAATACAAGCGATCGCATTGTCGCGTTCGCTGACTGTAAAATATCTTTTATTGTCACGTGTTAACGTCTCACACATGGCGTATTGGCGTTCGGATCCCCGTCATATTTTATAGTGGGGGCCGTCGCTTGTGCCGCATCGATTACGGTTAATGACATGGTAAATTAATTTAGTGCGTTCGATCCCGCCGTAAAAAAAATGTGTACGCGACATATGTCGGGAAAGTCGGCCGATAAATCCCCATTTTATTTTAAACAATTCGAAGAGACTGTGTTCAATAAAACGCTTTAATGCACGAATTGACTCCACCAAGTGAATTAACCTGGAGCGGTCGATACCGATTGGTAGTCCCTAGTGGCGTAATTCGGAGGTGGAAAGAATTGTCCAACCCAGTATTTTGCCACTCCAGAATTTCGAAGTAAAAATATCAATAATTTACAAATAACCAAAAATCGGCCGAGAGAGGTTCTCCTCGTTAGCTCTTTTGGCTATCGAAAGGAGTGTTGATAAATACATTTCCCAAGTAATCGATGACTTTAACCTGTTTCGGCCGAAAACGCCACTCCCAGTACATCGCTCTTCAGCCCCTCATAACTAATACTATTTGGGACAGAAAAATTTAACAGGGACATATTTTTGAGGTTTAAGACGTGCCCTTTCCGATAATGTCCATAAAATTCCTCCAAAAAAATTATTAATTACGAAAAAAAAACAGTTTTTTTTTAAAAAAAAAACGTGATTTTTTGCACATTTTTTTAAATCAAATTTTCAAGGAGTTTCCGGTCTACAATGGACCTGGAACCTCACTAACCGGTGGAATAAATGTTTGAACCTTAAGTCTACGTGGTTTAAAAGATCAATGTTTTCCCTTATGCGTTCAAAATGGCGCCTGAACTGAAAAATTTTTGCGTAAAAGTTCAAGAATTTTTTATTGGAAAATGATGCACTTTTACAAAAAATTGTCAAGAATAAAAAGTTCATAAAACCACTCAAAGAATGCAATTCAAAAATTTTTGAGCAACTTTTTGGATTTTGCAAATAGTCAATTTTGTTATGTCTTGTTAATTAAAAAAAAAAAAGTTAAAATCGTTATTTTTAGAGTAGTAAAACTCTTGGCTACGAATAATGCTATGTTTAATAGGTTTTGATTTATGGTATTAATAATTATTACTTTTGTACTGTATGTGATATGTTTGCTTTCTTTCCCAAATTGTTAAGGGGTAACGCCACTCTAGAGGCCAAAAAAGAGGCCCATTTTTGATAATTAATTGTGGGAGTTTGGTGAAATGGATTGAATTTTTTTTTACAACAATTTATTAAGCATGTATTGAACTATGAAAAAAATTGTTTTATTGATATTTGGATAGAAAATGGCGGCTATATAACAATTATCCGAAATCTCGTTTTTCAAAAAGGCCTTGGCGGGCGAAAAGATTCCTCCGAAACTATGACGCATGGAACAAAAAACGAAAATTTTTTATAATCTACATACAATAAACTAGCAAAGTACGTAGGAATTTATTTGTAAATCGATTTTTGTAAAAATGGTGCTCTTTTGAAAAAACAAATCGATTTTTCGACCCAAAAATACACCTTAATTTGTTTATAAAAAAAAATGTACTTTCAATCACAAAACGGCTACGTACTTGTCTAGAAAATGTAATTTTAAAGCTTCAGTTAAAATTTCAAGTAAATACATGCATTTGTACTCGAGTTCTGTTTTCGCCCAGTTTTAAAAAAGTGATTTCGAGAAAAACGCGTTTAAAGTTTTACGTGCACTAAAATTCTTAAATTTTTACAGCAGTACTGACTCATACATACACGTTTATTATATAATTACGCACTCTAGTGGACTCCTGAGGGACTCTGGAACACCTTTTGAAAAGTGAAAGTAGGATAAAAGCGAGCGTGCCGCCTGGACCTTACCGCAGCGCCCAACGCACGCTCAGAGACGCTGAGGCAAAATCAAAAACTAACCCATTTAAATTTTTTTCACCATAAGACCAATAGGATATCATTTTTAAGGGCCTAAAGCGTTGTTTAAGCCAAAAAAATTAAAAACGTTTTTTTGAAAATTCTAGAGTGGCGTTACCCCTTCAGTTCTGGTTAAGTCGAAAAGCAGCATTGCCTCCGAACTACGCCTTTTCATGATTAATAAAGGCGATAATATATCAGTTTCCATTGAGGTGATTCTTCAGGTGTTCTTAATTGCGACAGCCACTTGTGACAGCGACAAAAGTTTGACATCAACAAAGTTTTGCTTTAAGTTTCGACATTTCCATCTCTCTCGTTCATATCCAGATTTGATGACGTGTTTTTTTTTTTTTTGAATGACTCGTTACAAAACAGTCTTGAGAAGGGACGGTTAAAATATAACGGATAACCCTAGACTGTAAAAATTTCTATGGTAATTTTACAAAAAAATGCGTTGGAGTTGTAGTTTTCCAAAACATTTTTTACTGTTTTTGTTTTGGAAAATTACAAAACAAAAGTACTAATTAACTAAACAGATAATAAAATAAGGTTAGCAATTTTATATGATGAACATTGTAATTTTACAAATCAACTTAGTTGGAAATCGTTTGTAAAATGAGAATGTGTAACGTTGATAATACAAATTTTTCAAAGATCATGTCAATTGTAAAATTTGGAGTTTTGTAAACTTTTAATAAATTCATTGTAATATTAATTACAACATTTGCTTGTGATTTTGCTTAAAGTTGGAATAAATTGATTCGCAAATAATGCTTGTAAATCCAGAACGTTTTTCATTAGCAACTAACAAACTGTTTTGTAAAATTACAACACGTGTTTGATTTATACATAAAATTTGTAAAATTACAACTCATTTTTGTAATTTTCTTTACATGTCTTGAAAAAATACTTGAATTGTATAATAATTTTGCATTGGTACACATTGGTTTGTAATTGTAACAATGTTACTAAACCATTGTTTTGTAAAAATATTGTAATTTCACAAAAAAATTTAACAGTGTACTACTGTCGAAATTAAGGAAGCCATCAGTCAGCCATAAAAACAGGAAAACTTCTGCGTTCCAAGAAAAAAAAAACGTTCTTTATTAATTCTAGTAGGTACCCGTCACGTGAGTTATTATTCCCGGTACGTGATTAATATGCAAGTGGCACATTTCACGTGGCTTTGTTCGTTCGTGGCTAAAACGGGCCGCCTGGCCATATGGCCGCCTTTTTTTCCGACGAAACTGTACAAATACGGGGTTAAATCTGTTAAAACGGCCGCAGCCGCAAGCGGAAACGGCCCGGCCGCGGCACGCGATGCCTCCCGCAACACCGAGTGATAAGCAAATGTCTCGAGAATATTTCACGGTTTCTTTTTTTTATGACGGAAATCGTATTCATAACTCCCCGCCCTCTGTTTACCCGAAAAATCTGAATAAGCCGGGAGATTTCCGTAAAATTTACGACGGTCCGCGTTTTTTAACGCGCCGTTTGTACTCATTAGACTCGCAAATGCGCATTTTTGAATTATGTCTGGCGCGATTTAATAGGCCTTTGTTTACGAGAGCGCGGCGTATTAATTTTGAGACGTCGAGCGACGAAGGCGACATTAATTTTTCGGCGAGACTGGGCTTTGTTAAGCCAGATTTCTGGAATAATAACAGAAAAAAGCTTTCTATTCTCATATCCCCAACATTTCTGCATGCTATTTCCACGCAAACATTTTGTCCCTTCTGCTTGTAAGATAAAATTCACAACTTGAATTTTATTCTACTTTAGCGAATACTTTTTTATTTTACTTGCGTACATATTTTACATTTTTAACTGCGAACATATTCTAGTTATAAAGGTAGCTTGCTATTTTAAGGTTTTTGCAATTTTAAACGCGTATAAAGCCAAATAAAAAATATATCGTCAAATCAAAAATAAAATTATAACTTATTTGGAACCCTACAACTTGGGTTCTACTTTTGAATTAACCCCCTCGATTGACACGGCAATTTCTTGAAATATCCCAAAAATGGCTCGATTTATTTGCTACTTTTACCAGACATATCATTTCCAACGTATTTTGACCCACTAATCATCATGGTGTTAACTGAATTTCTCCTACACATGCCAAATTATCATAAAGTCTAAAAAGTTGTCGTTGAATCATCTCAGAAAGTATTGTCCAATCTTCACCTCAATCCTCGAATTTCTGAATAATAAAAGGTGTACAAAGAAGTTTCCGCCGTTTGACAAAAGTTGGCGCCACCAGTTAAGTATGATTAAAATTGTCAGAAGTAAACGTCATTATCGTAAGGTTGGACATCAGGCAACAACATAACCTTAAAATATTACTGATTTTTATCAGTGTAATATATTCTTTTGTGTGCGAAAATGTCGAGTTTTGAGCCGAATAAGCGTCATTTGCGCGAACTTTTGATTTACTTCTTCAATTTCAAGAAATCTGCAGTTGAGGCGTATCGATTGCTTGTAGAATCATATGGTGAGGCTGCCTTAAGTGAGAGAAGTTGTCGTGAGTGGTTTCAAAAGTTTAAGAACGGTGAATTTGACATTGAAGACAAAGAACGTGGCGGAAGGCCGAAAGTGTACGAAGACGCAGAATTGAAAGCATTATTGGATCAAGATTCGCGTTAAACGCAAGAAGAACTTGCACTTACATTAGGAGTGACCCAACAAGCAATTTCACATCTGTTGAAATCATTGGGAATGATTCAAAAACACGGAAATTGGGTTCCAATGAACTGACGCCGAGAAACGTTGAACGCCCATTTTTCACATATGAAATGCTATTTGCCTGGCATAAACGAAAGGGTTTTCTGCACCGTATATCCACTGGTGATGAAAAATAGATTCACTATGATAATCCAAAATTAAAGAAATCATGGGGACCACCTGGCCATGCTTCAACAGCTAAGCCAAATATTCATGGAAAAAACTCTTGTTGTGTATTTGGTGGGATCAGCTTGGTGTCCTGTATTATGAGTTGCTCAAACCGAACGAAACCATTACTGGAGCTGTCTGTCGAACACAATTGATGAGATTGAGTCGAGCACTCAAGGAAAAGCGCGTCCACTACTACTCCAGACACGACAAAGTTATTCTCCTGCATGATAATGTTCGTCCACATGTTGCGACGCTGGTCAGCACCTATTTGGAAACACTCAATTGGGAAGTTTTACCCCCACCTACCGTATTCACCAGACATTACTCCTTCCGATTTCCACTTGTTTCGATCGATGGCGCATGACCTGTGTGAGCAACACTTCACACCATCTGAAGATACCAAAAATTGGGTTGATTCGTGGATAGCCTCAAAAGATGAAGCATTCTTCCGACACGGTATCCGTATGCTACCAGAAAGATGGGAAAAAGGTGGCAAGCGATGGACAACACTTCGAATAAAACATTAGGTACCATTCTTGCACAATGCATTCTCAATTTTGTATTAAAAAAAGCGAAAACTTATTTTAATATACACTTTTAATGTCATAAAATGAATCATTTTTGGGACGAATTTCCCCCCAATATTGGCCTTTAGGCACTTGGCCCAAATTTTAACAACACCATAATGTTCAGCGGGTCAAAGTACCTCGGAAATGGTACAGCTTGTCAAAATAAGACACATAACTTGAATGCATGAGGACAAAGATAAAGTGCAAAATAAAACCCAATAAACCCCAGGATCATACTTAGCATCCCCAGAAATATATGTAAATACATGTCGATTACATTTTACACGATTTCAGGTTAGTTAGTAGAGTATTTGCTTATAGGACAAAGATTTGTGCTTTTCCCGCAGTTTAATCCAAGTCAAAAAAAAGTTTATTCTCGTCAGTCAAACGATTAAAGTAAATTTGATTAAATTGCAATATTTTCACCCTGCAGATGCAGTGTTCCCGTGTAGCATTATTCATTAGACGCCCTATATTGCGTCAAACATACATTTATATAATTAAAGATCAGGGTAGCACCGACCTACCAGCTACCATATACCCACGGGACCGGCATCAGAAAGGCATTCCTCAAATATTCCGTTATAAAATTCAACGGCCACCATCTAAAAGGATATCTGTCTATGGTACACACAGACTACAATGCGCATTTAGAATGGAACCCCTTTCCTAATTATAGAAACACCAGGACCTGGAAATAGACATTAATTAGAGAAAGAGATTTATCCGGACGTCAAAAATAGCCCACGCCGAACTGACTATCTGATAAAATCAAAAGGTAATAAAATGCGGGCATATTTAGGAGCCGCGTTCCCAGATCCGGATCCAGATAGGGCTTTCTATATCTAGCAAATGGATGAGTTAGTAGCGCCGAGGTCCATTACTTAACGTGGTGTGCATTAATCCGCTGTGTACGGAGCGCTAAAAATAGAGCTGATTTACAACTTCATTGTGAGGCGAGCAGCGCGTTGCGACTATCTTTCAATTACTTTATCTCTTAAAGCCCGAGTTGCATAGATAAACAAATATGTACCGATTAAAGCAACACTCATTACAGCCGAAGCTTATGAAGGAGTCGATAAAAACGCTGACGAACGACCACAGTCTGTATGGTAGCTTGTGTTCAACGGAGATCGGTACCAAGAGAATTTTTAGAAGTGTTCAGGTCAGAAGTTTCGGAGATCCCTTTCCTATTCTGGGAAGTATCTGATGCTTACTTTGATTCGACTAGTTTTGTTCAAGTTTTTGCCTAGTTTGGAATGTTGTTTAGATTCTTCGTGAAAATAATGAAATACTGATATGAATAAACAAGTATATACTGCTTCAAGCAACACTCAGTACCGCTGAAGCTTATGAAGGAATCGATAAAAACATTGAACAACAACTGCAATCTGCATGGTAGCTTGTCCTCAACGAAGATCAGTACCAAGAGAATTTTACCGGTGTGAAAACAGCCACGGTCGTCCATCCACAGATTTAATAATACAATTATCTCACAATTTTATCATTCCAAAAATTATTTTCCACGACGGTGTGCTATTTTAGGACATTTAGTAATGCTGGCAATTACACACAAAAAATGGGAGGGTGGAAACTACCCTTAAAATTTTAAAATCCACATCTTATACAAATGCAGATGTCGATTAAATTTTTTCACGCAAATTGCTTAATTATGATGTTGTAAAACCCGCCCACCCGCCCGTTTAAAAGGCGCATCTATCCACGTGCGGCACGGCGTCTTCCGTGTCGACGGTGGTCCGTGGGAAAATCGGAAAGAGCTGTGTGTCCGCCGACTTGACACTCTCGACGGCGCTAGACCGAAAACCGTGAGTCGCACGACGTTGACGACGACGCCATTCGATTTTTCGCGCCAAACTTAGGGTCGGGCACGAGCGTTTTTCCGAAAAATCGATCGTCTTCGGTGTGAAAATCGCCGCCGAATAACCGCAATGCCGTACGAGGTTCTGTAGACACTCGCGAAAACAACATCCCTCCAGTCTGTCGCGTATATCTCCTCTGCCCGTCGTCGTAGAAAAACGAGCGACCCACCATTCGATTCCTCGTTTAAAGGCGCATCTATCCACGTGCGGCACGGCGTCTTCCGTGTCGACGGTGGTCCGTGGGAAAATCGGAAAGAGCTGTGTGTCCGCCGACTTGACACTCTCGACGGCGCTAGACCGAAAACCGTGAGTCGCACGACGTTGACGACGACGCCATTCGATTTTTCGCGCCAAACTTAGGGTCGGGCACGAGCGTTTTTCCGAAAAATCGATCGTCTTCGGTGTGAAAATCGCCGCCGAATAACCGCAATGCCGTACGAGGTTCTGTAGACACTCGCGAAAACAACATCCCTCCAGTCTGTCGCGTATATCTCCTCTGCCCGTCGTCGTAGAAAAACGAGCGACCCACCATTCGATTCCTCGTTTAAAGGCGCATCTATCCACGTGCGGCACGGCGTCTTCCGTGTCGACGGTGGTCCGTGGGAAAATCGGAAAGAGCTGTGTGTCCGCCGACTTGACACTCTCGACGGCGCTAGACCGAAAACCGTGAGTCGCACGACGTTGACGACGACGCCATTCGATTTTTCGCGCCAAACTTAGGGTCGGGCACGAGCGTTTTTCCGAAAAATCGATCGTCTTCGGTGTGAAAATCGCCGCCGAATAACCGCAATGCCGTACGAGGTTCTGTAGACACTCGCGAAAACAACATCCCTCCAGTCTGTCGCGTATATCTCCTCTGCCCGTCGTCGTAGAAAAACGAGCGACCCACCATTCGATTCCTCGTTTAAAGGCGCATCTATCCACGTGCGGCACGGCGTCTACCGTGTCGACGGTGGTCCGTGGGAAAATCGGAAAGAGCTGTGTGTCCGCCGACTTGACACTCTCGACGGCGCTAGACCGAAAACCGTGAGTCGCACGACGTTGACGACGACGCCATTCGATTTTTCGCGCCAAACTTAGGGTCGGGCACGAGCGTTTTTCCGAAAAATCGATCGTCTTCGGTGTGAAAATCGCCGCCGAATAACCGCAATGCCGTACGAGGTTCTGTAGACACTCGCGAAAACAACATCCCTCCAGTCTGTCGCGTATATCTCCTCTGCCCGTCGTCGTAGAAAAACGAGCGACCCACCATTCGATTCCTCGTTTAAAGGCGCATCTATCCACGTGCGGCACGGCGTCTTCCGTGTCGACGGTGGTCCGTGGGAAAATCGGAAAGAGCTGTGTGTCCGCCGACTTGACACTCTCGACGGCGCTAGACCGAAAACCGTGAGTCGCACGACGTTGACGACGACGCCATTCGATTTTTCGCGCCAAACTTAGGGTCGGGCACGAGCGTTTTTCCGAAAAATCGATCGTCTTCGGTGTGAAAATCGATGCCGAATAACCGCAATGCCGTACGAGGTTCTGTAGACACTCGCGAAAACAACATCCCTCCAGTCTGTCGCGTATATCTCCTCTGCCCGTCGTCGTAGAAAAACGAGCGACCCACCATTCGATTCCTCGTTTAAAGGCGCATCTATCCACGTGCGCCACGGCGTCTACCGTGTCGACGGTGGTCCGTGGGAAAATCGGAAAGAGCTGTGTGTCCGCCGACTTGACACTCTCGACGGCGCTAGACCGAAAACCGTGAGTCGCACGACGTTGACGACGACGCCATTCGATTTTTCGCGCCAAACTTAGGGTCGGGCACGAGCGTTTTTCCGAAAAATCGATCGTCTTCGGTGTGAAAATCGCCGCCGAATAACCGCAATGCCGTACGAGGTTCTGTAGACACTCGCGAAAACAACATCCCTCCAGTCTGTCGCGTATATCTCCTCTGCCCGTCGTCGTAGAAAAACGAGCGACCCACCATTCGATTCCTCGTTTAAAGGCGCATCTATCCACGTGCGGCACGGCGTCTTCCGTGTCGACGGTGGTCCGTGGGAAAATCGGAAAGAGCTGTGTGTCCGCCGACTTGACACTCTCGACGGCGCTAGACCGAAAACCGTGAGTCGCACGACGTTGACGACGACGCCATTCGATTTTTCGCGCCAAACTTAGGGTCGGGCACGAGCGTTTTTCCGAAAAAATCGATCGTCTTCGGTGTGAAAATCGCCGCCGAATAACCGCAATGCCGTACGAGGTTCTGTAGACACTCGCGAAAACAACATCCCTCCAGTCTGTCGCGTATATCTCCTCTGCCCGTCGTCGTAGAAAAACGAGCGACCCACCATTCGATTCCTCGTTTAAAGGCGCATCTATCCACGTGCGGCACGGCGTCTTCCGTGTCGACGGTGGTCCGTGGGAAAATCGGAAAGAGCTGTGTGTCCGCCGACTTGACACTCTCGACGGCGCTAGACCGAAAACCGTGAGTCGCACGACGTTGACGACGACGCCATTCGATTTTTCGCGCCAAACTTAGGGTCGGGCACGAGCGTTTTTCCGAAAAATCGATCGTCTTCGGTGTGAAAATCGCCGCCGAATAACCGCAATGCCGTACGAGGTTCTGTAGACACTCGCGAAAACAACATCCCTCCAGTCTGTCGCGTATATCTCCTCTGCCCGTCGTCGTAGAAAAACGAGCGACCCACCATTCGATTCCTCGTTTAAAGGCGCATCTATCCACGTGCGGCACGGCGTCTACCGTGTCGACGGTGGTCCGTGGGAAAATCGGAAAGAGCTGTGTGTCCGCCGACTTGACACTCTCGACGGCGCTAGACCGAAAACCGTGAGTCGCACGACGTTGACGACGACGCCATTCGATTTTTCGCGCCAAACTTAGGGTCGGGCACGAGCGTTTTTCCGAAAAATCGATCGTCTTCGGTGTGAAAATCGCTGCCGAATAACCGCAATGCCGTACGAGGTTCTGTAGACACTCGCGAAAACAACATCCCTCCAGTCTGTCGCGTATATCTCCTCTGCCCGTCGTCGTAGAAAAACGAGCGACCCACCATTCGATTCCTCGTTTAAAGGCGCATCTATCCACGTGCGGCACGGCGTCTTCCGTGTCGACGGTGGTCCGTGGGAAAATCGGAAAGAGCTGTGTGTCCGCCGACTTGACACTCTCGACGGCGCTAGACCGAAAACCGTGAGTCGCACGACGTTGACGACGACGCCATTCGATTTTTCGCGCCAAACTTAGGGTCGGGCACGAGCGTTTTTCCGAAAAATCGATCGTCTTCGGTGTGAAAATCGCCGCCGAATAACCGCAATGCCGTACGAGGTTCTGTAGACACTCGCGAAAACAACATCCCTCCAGTCTGTCGCGTATATCTCCTCTGCCCGTCGTCGTAGAAAAACGAGCGACCCACCATTCGATTCCTCGTTTAAAGGCGCATCTATCCACGTGCGGCACGGCGTCTTCCGTGTCGACGGTGGTCCGTGGGAAAATCGGAAAGAGCTGTGTGTCCGCCGACTTGACACTCTCGACGGCGCTAGACCGAAAACCGTGAGTCGCACGACGTTGACGACGACGCCATTCGATTTTTCGCGCCAAACTTAGGGTCGGGCACGAGCGTTTTTCCGAAAAATCGATCGTCTTCGGTGTGAAAATCGCCGCCGAATAACCGCAATGCCGTACGAGGTTCTGTAGACACTCGCGAAAACAACATCCCTCCAGTCTGTCGCGTATATCTCCTCTGCCCGTCGTCGTAGAAAAACGAGCGACCCACCATTCGATTCCTCGTTTAAAGGCGCATCTATCCACGTGCGGCACGGCGTCTTCCGTGTCGACGGTGGTCCGTGGGAAAATCGGAAAGAGCTGTGTGTCCGCCGACTTGACACTCTCGACGGCGCTAGACCGAAAACCGTGAGTCGCACGACGTTGACGACGACGCCATTCGATTTTTCGCGCCAAACTTAGGGTCGGGCACGAGCGTTTTTCCGAAAAATCGATCGTCTTCGGTGTGAAAATCGCCGCCGAATAACCGCAATGCCGTACGAGGTTCTGTAGACACTCGCGAAAACAACATCCCTCCAGTCTGTCGCGTATATCTCCTCTGCCCGTCGTCGTAGAAAAACGAGCGACCCACCATTCGATTCCTCGTTTAAAGGCGCATCTATCCACGTGCGGCACGGCGTCTTCCGTGTCGACGGTGGTCCGTGGGAAAATCGGAAAGAGCTGTGTGTCCGCCGACTTGACACTCTCGACGGCGCTAGACCGAAAACCGTGAGTCGCACGACGTTGACGACGACGCCATTCGATTTTTCGCGCCAAACTTAGGGTCGGGCACGAGCGTTTTTCCGAAAAATCGATCGTCTTCGGTGTGAAAATCGCCGCCGAATAACCGCAATGCCGTACGAGGTTCTGTAGACACTCGCGAAAACAACATCCCTCCAGTCTGTCGCGTATATCTCCTCTGCCCGTCGCCGTAGAAAAACGAGCGACCCACCATTCGATTCCTCGTTTAAAGGCGCATCTATCCACGTGCGGCACGGCGTCTTCCGTGTCGACGGTGGTCCGTGGGAAAATCGGAAAGAGCTGTGTGTCCGCCGACTTGACACTCTCGACGGCGCTAGACCGAAAACCGTGAGTCGCACGACGTTGACGACGACGCCATTCGATTTTTCGCGCCAAACTTAGGGTCGGGCACGAGCGTTTTTCCGAAAAATCGATCGTCTTCGGTGTGAAAATCGCCGCCGAATAACCGCAATGCCGTAAGAGGTTCTGTAGACACTCGCGAAAACAACATCCCTCCAGTCTGTCGCGTATATCTCCTCTGCCCGTCGTCGTAGAAAAACGAGCGACCCACCATTCGATTCCTCGTTTAAAGGCGCATCTATCCACGTGCGGCACGGCGTCTTCCGTGTCGACGGTGGTCCGTGGGAAAATCGGAAAGAGCTGTGTGTCCGCCGACTTGACACTCTCGACGGCGCTAGACCGAAAACCGTGAGTCGCACGACGTTGACGACGACGCCATTCGATTTTTCGCGCCAAACTTAGGGTCGGGCACGAGCGTTTTTCCGAAAAATCGATCGTCTTCGGTGTGAAAATCGCCGCCGAATAACCGCAATGCCGTACGAGGTTCTGTAGACACTCGCGAAAACAACATCCCTCCAGTCTGTCGCGTATATCTCCTCTGCCCGTCGTCGTAGAAAAACGAGCGACCCACCATTCGATTCCTCGTTTAAAGGCGCATCTATCCACGTGCGGCACGGCGTCTTCCGTGTCGACGGTGGTCCGTGGGAAAATCGGAAAGAGCTGTGTGTCCGCCGACTTGACACTCTCGACGGCGCTAGACCGAAAACCGTGAGTCGCACGACGTTGACGACGACGCCATTCGATTTTTCGCGCCAAACTTAGGGTCGGGCACGAGCGTTTTTCCGAAAAATCGATCGTCTTCGGTGTGAAAATCGCCGCCGAATAACCGCAATGCCGTACGAGGTTCTGTAGACACTCGCGAAAACAACATCCCTCCAGTCTGTCGCGTATATCTCCTCTGCCCGTCGCCGTAGAAAAACGAGCGACCCACCATTCGATTCCTCGTTTAAAGGCGCATCTATCCACGTGCGGCACGGCGTCTTCCGTGTCGACGGTGGTCCGTGGGAAAATCGGAAAGAGCTGTGCGTCCGCCGACTTGACACTCTCGACGGCGCTAGACCGAAAACCGTGAGTCGCACGACGTTGACGACGACGCCATTCGATTTTTCGCGCCAAACTTAGGGTCGGGCACGAGCGTTTTTCCGAAAAATCGATCGTCTTCGGTGTGAAAATCGCCGCCGAATAACCGCAATGCCGTACGAGGTTCTGTAGACACTCGCGAAAACAACATCCCTCCAGTCTGTCGCGTATATCTCCTCTGCCCGTCGTCGTAGAAAAACGAGCGACCCACCATTCGATTCCTCGTTTAAAGGCGCATCTATCCACGTGCGGCACGGCGTCTTCCGTGTCGACGGTGGTCCGTGGGAAAATCGGAAAGAGCTGTGTGTCCGCCGACTTGACACTCTCGACGGCGCTAGACCGAAAACCGTGAGTCGCACGACGTTGACGACGACGCCATTCGATTTTTCGCGCCAAACTTAGGGTCGGGCACGAGCGTTTTTCCGAAAAATCGATCGTCTTCGGTGTGAAAATCGCCGCCGAATAACCGCAATGCCGTACGAGGTTCTGTAGACACTCGCGAAAACAACATCCCTCCAGTCTGTCGCGTATATCTCCTCTGCCCGTCGTCGTAGAAAAACGAGCGACCCACCATTCGATTCCTCGTTTAAAGGCGCATCTATCCACGTGCGGCACGGCGTCTACCGTGTCGACGGTGGTCCGTGGGAAAATCGGAAAGAGCTGTGTGTCCGCCGACTTGACACTCTCGACGGCGCTAGACCGAAAACCGTGAGTCGCACGACGTTGACGACGACGCCATTCGATTTTTCGCGCCAAACTTAGGGTCGGGCACGAGCGTTTTTCCGAAAAATCGATCGTCTTCGGTGTGAAAATCGCCGCCGAATAACCGCAATGCCGTACGAGGTTCTGTAGACACTCGCGAAAACAACATCCCTCCAGTCTGTCGCGTATATCTCCTCTGCCCGTCGTCGTAGAAAAACGAGCGACCCACCATTCGATTCCTCGTTTAAAGGCGCATCTATCCACGTGCGGCACGGCGTCTTCCGTGTCGACGGTGGTCCGTGGGAAAATCGGAAAGAGCTGTGTGTCCGCCGACTTGACACTCTCGACGGCGCTAGACCGAAAACCGTGAGTCGCACGACGTTGACGACGACGCCATTCGATTTTTTCGCGCCAAACTTAGGGTCGGGCACGAGCGTTTTTCCGAAAAATCGATC
This sequence comes from Aromia moschata, assembly GCA_029963805.1. Classification (NCBI taxonomy): domain Eukaryota; kingdom Metazoa; phylum Arthropoda; class Insecta; order Coleoptera; family Cerambycidae; genus Aromia; species Aromia moschata. The sequence goes on along the minus strand of JAPWTK010000007.1, from coordinate 5,099,270 downwards.
GTCTTCGGTGTGAAAATCGCCGCCGAATAACCGCAATGCCGTACGAGGTTCTGTAGACACTCGCGAAAACAACATCCCTCCAGTCTGTCGCGTATATCTCCTCTGCCCGTCGTCGTAGAAAAACGAGCGACCCACCATTCGATTCCTCGTTTAAAGGCGCATCTATCCACGTGCGGCACGGCGTCTTCCGTGTCGACGGTGGTCCGTGGGAAAATCGGAAAGAGCTGTGTGTCCGCCGACTTGACACTCTCGACGGCGCTAGACCGAAAACCGTGAGTCGCACGACGTTGACGACGACGCCATTCGATTTTTCGCGCCAAACTTAGGGTCGGGCACGAGCGTTTTTCCGAAAAATCGATCGTCTTCGGTGTGAAAATCGCCGCCGAATAACCGCAATGCCGTACGAGGTTCTGTAGACACTCGCGAAAACAACATCCCTCCAGTCTGTCGCGTATATCTCCTCTGCCCGTCGTCGTAGAAAAACGAGCGACCCACCATTCGATTCCTCGTTTAAAGGCGCATCTATCCACGTGCGGCACGGCGTCTTCCGTGTCGACGGTGGTCCGTGGGAAAATCGGAAAGAGCTGTGTGTCCGCCGACTTGACACTCTCGACGGCGCTAGACCGAAAACCGTGAGTCGCACGACGTTGACGACGACGCCATTCGATTCTTCGCGCCAAACTTAGGGTCGGGCACGAGCGTTTTTCCGAAAAATCGATCGTCTTCGGTGTGAAAATCGCCGCCGAATAACCGCAATGCCGTACGAGGTTCTGTAGACACTCGCGAAAACAACATCCCTCCAGTCTGTCGCGTATATCTCCTCTGCCCGTCGCCGTAGAAAAACGAGCGACCCACCATTCGATTCCTCGTTTAAAGGCGCATCTATCCACGTGCGGCACGGCGTCTTCCGTGTCGACGGTGGTCCGTGGGAAAATCGGAAAGAGCTGTGTGTCCGCCGACTTGACACTCTCGACGGCGCTAGACCGAAAACCGTGAGTCGCACGACGTTGACGACGACGCCATTCGATTTTTCGCGCCAAACTTAGGGTCGGGCACGAGCGTTTTTCCGAAAATCGATCGTCTTCGGTGTGAAAATCGCCGCCGAATAACCACAATGCCGTACGAGGTTCTGTAGACACTCGCGAAAACAACATCCCTCCAGTCTGTCGCGTATATCTCCTCTGCCCGTCGCCGTAGAAAAACGAGCGACCCACCATTCGATTCCTCGTTTAAAGGCGCATCTATCCACGTGCGGCACGGCGTCTTCCGTGTCGACGGTGGTCCGTGGGAAAATCGGAAAGAGCTGTGTGTCCGCCGACTTGACACTCTCGACGGCGCTAGACCGAAAACCGTGAGTCGCACGACGTTGACGACGACGCCATTCGATTTTTCGCGCCAAACTTAGGGTCGGGCACGAGCGTTTTTCCGAAAAATCGATCGTCTTCGGTGTGAAAATCGCCGCCGAATAACCGCAATGCCGTACGAGGTTCTGTAGACACTCGCGAAAACAACATCCCTCCAGTCTGTCGCGTATATCTCCTCTGCCCGTCGTCGTAGAAAAACGAGCGACCCACCATTCGATTCCTCGTTTAAAGGCGCATCTATCCACGTGCGGCACGGCGTCTTCCGTGTCGACGGTGGTCCGTGGGAAAATCGGAAAGAGCTGTGTGTCCGCCGACTTGACACTCTCGACGGCGCTAGACCGAAAACCGTGAGTCGCACGACGTTGACGACGACGCCATTCGATTTTTCGCGCCAAACTTAGGGTCGGGCACGAGCGTTTTTCCGAAAAATCGATCGTCTTCGGTGTGAAAATCGCCGCCGAATAACCGCAATGCCGTACGAGGTTCTGTAGACACTCGCGAAAACAACATCCCTCCAGTCTGTCGCGTATATCTCCTCTGCCCGTCGCCGTAGAAAAACGAGCGACCCACCATTCGATTCCTCGTTTAAAGGCGCATCTATCCACGTGCGGCACGGCGTCTTCCGTGTCGACGGTGGTCCGTGGGAAAATCGGAAAGAGCTGTGTGTCCGCCGACTTGACACTCTCGACGGCGCTAGACCGAAAACCGTGAGTCGCACGACGTTGACGACGACGCCATTCGATTTTTCGCGCCAAACTTAGGGTCGGGCACGAGCGTTTTTCCGAAAAATCGATCGTCTTCGGTGTGAAAATCGCCGCCGAATAACCGCAATGCCGTACGAGGTTCTGTAGACACTCGCGAAAACAACATCCCTCCAGTCTGTCGCGTATATCTCCTCTGCCCGTCGTCGTAGAAAAACGAGCGACCCACCATTCGATTCCTCGTTTAAAGGCGCATCTATCCACGTGCGGCACGGCGTCTTCCGTGTCGACGGTGGTCCGTGGGAAAATCGGAAAGAGCTGTGTGTCCGCCGACTTGACACTCTCGACGGCGCTAGACCGAAAACCGTGAGTCGCACGACGTTGACGACGACGCCATTCGATTTTTCGCGCCAAACTTAGGGTCGGGCACGAGCGTTTTTCCGAAAAATCGATCGTCTTCGGTGTGAAAATCGCCGCCGAATAACCGCAATGCCGTACGAGGTTCTGTAGACACTCGCGAAAACAACATCCCTCCAGTCTGTCGCGTATATCTCCTCTGCCCGTCGTCGTAGAAAAACGAGCGACCCACCATTCGATTCCTCGTTTAAAGGCGCATCTATCCACGTGCGGCACGGCGTCTTCCGTGTCGACGGTGGTCCGTGGGAAAATCGGAAAGAGCTGTGTGTCCGCCGACTTGACACTCTCGACGGCGCTAGACCGAAAACCGTGAGTCGCACGACGTTGACGACGACGCCATTCGATTTTTCGCGCCAAACTTAGGGTCGGGCACGAGCGTTTTTCCGAAAAATCGATCGTCTTCGGTGTGAAAATCGCCGCCGAATAACCGCAATGCCGTACGAGGTTCTGTAGACACTCGCGAAAACAACATCCCTCCAGTCTGTCGCGTATATCTCCTCTGCCCGTCGTCGTAGAAAAACGAGCGACCCACCATTCGATTCCTCGTTTAAAGGCGCATCTATCCACGTGCGGCACGGCGTCTTCCGTGTCGACGGTGGTCCGTGGGAAAATCGGAAAGAGCTGTGTGTCCGCCGACTTGACACTCTCGACGGCGCTAGACCGAAAACCGTGAGTCGCACGACGTTGACGACGACGCCATTCGATTTTTCGCGCCAAACTTAGGGTCGGGCACGAGCGTTTTTCCGAAAAATCGATCGTCTTCGGTGTGAAAATCGCCGCCGAATAACCGCAATGCCGTACGAGGTTCTGTAGACACTCGCGAAAACAACATCCCTCCAGTCTGTCGCGTATATCTCCTCTGCCCGTCGTCGTAGAAAAACGAGCGACCCACCATTCGATTCCTCGTTTAAAGGCGCATCTATCCACGTGCGGCACGGCGTCTTCCGTGTCGACGGTGGTCCGTGGGAAAATCGGAAAGAGCTGTGTGTCCGCCGACTTGACACTCTCGACGGCGCTAGACCGAAAACCGTGAGTCGCACGACGTTGACGACGACGCCATTCGATTTTTCGCGCCAAACTTAGGGTCGGGCACGAGCGTTTTTCCGAAAAATCGATCGTCTTCGGTGTGAAAATCGCCGCCGAATAACCGCAATGCCGTACGAGGTTCTGTAGACACTCGCGAAAACAACATCCCTCCAGTCTGTCGCGTATATCTCCTCTGCCCGTCGTCGTAGAAAAACGAGCGACCCACCATTCGATTCCTCGTTTAAAGGCGCATCTATCCACGTGCGGCACGGCGTCTTCCGTGTCGACGGTGGTCCGTGGGAAAATCGGAAAGAGCTGTGTGTCCGCCGACTTGACACTCTCGACGGCGCTAGACCGAAAACCGTGAGTCGCACGACGTTGACGACGACGCCATTCGATTTTTCGCGCCAAACTTAGGGTCGGGCACGAGCGTTTTTCCGAAAAATCGATCGTCTTCGGTGTGAAAATCGCCGCCGAATAACCGCAATGCCGTACGAGGTTCTGTAGACACTCGCGAAAACAACATCCCTCCAGTCTGTCGCGTATATCTCCTCTGCCCGTCGTCGTAGAAAAACGAGCGACCCACCATTCGATTCCTCGTTTAAAGGCGCATCTATCCACGTGCGGCACGGCGTCTTCCGTGTCGACGGTGGTCCGTGGGAAAATCGGAAAGAGCTGTGTGTCCGCCGACTTGACACTCTCGACGGCGCTAGACCGAAAACCGTGAGTCGCACGACGTTGACGACGACGCCATTCGATTTT